>JAAOMT010000571.1:275206-379568 GCA_016748015.1 Geosiphon pyriformis | reverse complement strand
ATGATTTTTGTTTCCAACGTTGTTACCGTTAGTTGATCCTAAATTGTAGTTTCCATTGGTGTTTCCATTGAACCAACCCCAGTTCCAGTTACCATCATTATTACCATTGTATGATCCTACATTTTTGTTACCATTGGCGTTACCATTGAATGAACCCCAGTTCCAGTTACCATCATTATTGCCGTTATATGATCCCTTGTTGTTGTTACCATTAGCATTACCATTGAATGATCCCCAGTTCAAGTTTCCGTTGCTATTTCCGTTAAAGTCACCCTTGTTGTTGTTACCGTTAGCGTTACCATTAGCAGAGCCAAAATTGAGGTTTCCGTTGTTATTTCCGTTAAAGCTGCCTTTGTTGTTATTACCGTTATCATTGCCATTTAAGCTACCAACGTTACCATTTCCGTTGGCGTTGCCATTGAAATCACCGGCATTGACCAAGGCAAATGTAAGAAGAGCGGCACAAGTAACCGAGGAAAGGTAGATAATTTTTGCCATTTTTTATTGGTTATTAAAAAAAATTTTGATTTTTACGTCTGGAGGTCGCTTGAAGAACAGAAAGCAACTTTTTTAATTTTATAAAACGAAAAGTGGTAATTCGATGGGTGAGAAAAACATTAATGAGTTGACCAACCTCCCCTTTTTATAATCCTTTTATCTGCACCGCCCTCTTCCCAAATTTGTGAGGGACTGGTGAATTTATTAGATCACAATTAAAATGGTTATTAAAAATCGATTCTAAATTTGGTTTTTAGAAATCAAACTGTTTCACACAATTTTGGGAACCTGTTTTTAATGCATTTGATTCACTCAACTTTAGGATATTTTACAAATCTCCAAACTGGAAACAAGAATATTATAATTAAAACAACAGTGGAACAAGGTCTTATGCAACAAGCGCCTTAAGGTTTGCCTAAATAAGCAAAAAAAGATATTATGAGGCTTTTTCTAACCATTGATCTTTGAAATTTCCAACTAAAAAACCCCTGATTTTTTTTGCTGTACCATCAGTTTGGTTCATAGATGATTTCAAAGAAGAATGATATTTTTAATGACATAGTCCATCTATTTTAAGAGATGGTTTTGCCCTATGTTATCAATTAACACAATGAAAATTCTTATAATCCATCATTAATTTATCGTAACACCGACTGATGAAATTTCAATCTTTCTAATTGGCAATTTCAAATTATTGAATGCCTGATTACCATTTTAAGTAAATTTTTCGTGCGTCAAAGCTCAGCCTGAAAAAAAGAAATTTCCAACATGCTGAAGTCCACAAAACTTCTCATAGTTCACAAGCTAATTGTACTCGCCGTTGCTCATAAAAACCCAAAAAGATGAAAGAGGATAAAAAGATGTGGCTTTGAAACCAACACTTCTGGATTTCAAGGAAATATGCAGTAAAAAAAAAACAGGGGAAGAGTTTCTGCATTTAAATGCAGGTACTCCTAGTCGAGTAAAGTTACATGGGCTTTATTTAAAAAATGAGATTTTGATTGTTAGGGATGTTTATTAATTTAAATTTTTCGATTGACTTCTTCCATAACAGATCATGCAGTATACAGCCTTTACCAATTTTGGCCATAGTTTTGATGCAATTAATGACTGGGGACTAATTTTGTACAGGTTTTTTTCCTTAAGAACTGGACAAAGCACGTTGTTATGAAATCGACTTTTTTTAAAAAATTTTCATTTACAACTTTTAATTAGTTTCTAATTTAGGAAATGGCTTTGCTAGAATTAACGTTAACTTTTACCTTTTACTCTCCTTATATATGATGAAGAATCACGACACAATAGCAATAGAATTGTCCAACTTTAATTCTTGCACAACCATATATACAGTATAGATTGGGATAAAAATAATGTCTAAGCCCAAAGCCCCTGCATCAACTGATATCTGAATAACAATATCTTTGTTTTCATAAATTTATCTAACTGAGTGATACTACATTTTGGAAATCACAAAATAAAGAATTTATTCAATCAGGAACAATTCAGAAATTCACTAGAATATTCTTCCCACAAGTCAAATGATAACAATTATTAAAAAAATCGATTCAACCCCTAATTCCCGAATAAAGTTTAATCAAAAAAATCTTATTTTCTTAACACTTAACTTCTCCAAATTGTAAAGAATATTATTAAGATCCTAAAATTAATCTTGAACCACAAAATTAAATCCAAATAATATTTAAATATTTAAAAGTAAAACAGAATTTCTCGCTTCTGATCAAACTATCAGATCATTATTGAAAAAAATCAGAAAGAGCTATTCTTCATAGTAAAAGTTTTTGGATATTCAGAAATAAGCCAATTTATAAAATAAACTTTCATCCCCCAAAGGATCAAAACTTGTGTTAGTTCTCGCTGTTCAATTTTTTATTTATTGATCCACCGATCACTTTTATTTCCAGTGAATGGCGTGATTTACGGGCAAATCAGCACATGTCACGCTAAACATTGGTTATCACAGTCAAAAAAAGGAACAGCAAACGAAAAATATTTTAGCTTAATTAAGCCATTTGCTCTAAATCTAAAAACAATATTATATTTAGATATGGACAGTGAAGATGTCACGTCAGTGGCTTGGCGCCGATCAGCAGTAAAGATCTGGGTTTGAGTCAAAAAGTTTCATAAGACGTACTATTATATAAATAATATTCATAGTATCAACTGGCAAAATGTCGAAACCCTATAAAAAAGACAAGACATGCACACTTAAACCCTTAAACGAGAAACTGTATATCGAATGGCCCTACCTTCTGACACTTGGTCATTTAGAGGAAGTAAAGGTATCCGTAGGTGAACCTACGGAAGGATTATTTGTGGAGAGACTTGTAATCTTGAGAATGAATTATAGGACTGATAGACACGTTAAAAACGTTGAGTTTAGCGAGTTCATGGTAAAAAGAGACAGGACACGCGTTAATTGCTGATGAGCTTTTTGAAGGACGCGCCGGCTGTTGATGGTCAGTGGAAATTTCTTCGAGCAACGTCGTTCGCTCCCTTGACGCCACCTTTCTTGGGGGTTGCAAAGCAACGGTGCACAACATTTTTTCTGCTTGAATTTTTAAGGTGTCGATTATGTTAAAAATTTTTGTCTATAAATTAATATTGAAAATTAATCAGTTTATGCTTTTAAAGTTAACAATTAAAACAGAAGTTTAATCAAGGCTTTTATCTATTATTACTAAAATTGATTTTTTTAATGTTTTGTAATACTGCTAAAAAACCAAATTTTTTTATTAATTATAATTTAAACAAAAAAAAATTGTATTTATTTTAAGTATAACTATTGTAAAATATATTTTTTGTAATATTATTTCGAATTTTAATAGTATTTTTGCAAAAAAATTTTAAATAAATATATTTTTGACAAAAAAAATGCAAATAGCCATACTATTAGATAAAACATTTAAAAATTATAATAAAATATTTTTAACAATATTTAATATTTTGTTTAAAATATTTATAATATTATTAATTATGTTTAATAAAAAATATATCTAAATATATAAATAAAAACTTCTTAAATACTATTATATAAAATCAGATATTATTAACACAAAAATAAATAAATTTATATATTTATATGTTAAAATTATTATATTGTAAATTATTTATAACTGCATAAAAAAAATTATGTAATATTAAATATTTAAGTTTTACTTATATTAAATATAAAAAATTTTAATTATTAAAAATACAAAAAAGTATAATTTATATAATTAAATTTTACAAATTTTAATAATTTAGTATTTTTAATAAAAATTATAATATTACTTTAAAAAATAAAGAATTTTTTTTTATTTTTTTAATAAAGTATAATAATTATAATATAAAATTATTAAATTTTATAAATAATTATAACTTCTATTTTTTTATATGTAACTAATTATTTAATTTAATTAAGATTAAATTATATTAAATCTAAAAAGAAAACCCTATTTTAAAAAATATATTATATATAAAAAAACATTTAAAATATAATTATTATTAATTATACTATTTATTTACTTGACAGTATTATTTATATTATACTTAATTTCAAAAACTTAGATTTTTTAAAATATTATTATTTAAGTAAAAACTTTTTTATTAATAATAATATTAAAAAAATTTATATTTTTATTAGATTTAATACTAATTTTAGTATTTATTATATTATATTTCTTATATAATTTACTTATCTTATTTTAAAAAGTTTTAACTAATTTTTTAATTATTACACAATTATTTTTTAATTTAATATATAAAATAAAAAAAGCTTTAAACAACTTAAAATCAAAACAATTAAAGTATTAATAAATTTAATAACAAATCCAATTAATAAAACCAATATAACAAACTTAAATTTCAAAAAATCCAATTTAAAACCAACTAAAAAATATATAATAATAACAAAGTTTAATAAAATAAATTTTAAAATTTTAAAATTATTTATAATCATAAATAAAAATTTCAAAAAAAAAAGTTTATTATAATTAATAAATTAATTTAATATATATATATATTATTTTATTATTGAATAAAATATAAATTTTTTAAAATAATAAATAAAAAACAATAAAAATTATTAAAAATAAATTATATTATTATTATTAAAAAAATATTTAAGTAATTATATTTTTTAAAATATATATAATTATGTAAAATATTAAAATACTTAATTATAAAATTTTAATTTACGAATTAAAAATACAAATTAAAAATATTAATTTTAATGTTTTAATTTTTTTATTACTTAATAAAACTTAATTGCTATTATTATAAAAAAAAAAATTTTTGTACTTTTTAAATTTTTAAAAGAATATTATTTTAATAAAAAAGTTTTGTTTTTTATTATTATTATTTTTTAATATTTTTAATATTTTTAATAACACAAACCTCTTTATGACAAATCTAACAATTACTTTTAGTAGTTGTATAATAAAAAAAATGATAAAAGAGTCTATTTATGGTTTTATTAGTTAAAAACAAAAAAAATTAATTAAAAATATTAAATATTTAGAAAAATAAAAAAATATATTTTTAAACAAATCTTTAATTATTGTTAACAACTTTTTAAACATAAAAACAAACTTTAATAAGAAGATAAATAATGTTTTTTTGGCTAATAATAATTATAAAACAAAATAATAAAAGTTATATTTATCTTAACTTTAAAATAAATTCTCTTAAGATAAAAAGATTTAATATTAATAAATTATTGATTTTTTTTAGTATTTATAATTATAATATAAATAATAAAAAATTATTATTTTTCTGTTTAATTTGTTTAAGTATTTTTAAATATTTATTAGAACTTTTATTAGATTAAGTTTTTAAAGTTTTACATAATTTAAATTTGTTATTGTTTGTTTCTTTTTTTTTTATTGTTTTTTATTGTTTTTAAAATTTTTATAGTAATTAATAATTTGAATATAGTTATATATAACCAAAATACATTATTTTTTTATATATAATATCTTCAATAATTTTTTATTTTTAAATATTAATAGTTTAAAAATTTTTATTATCATAATTGGTAATTTAAAAACCAATATATTAATATTTAAAAGTTTTATAAAATTGGTTTTATTTAAATTAAATTATTTGTATATTAATGTTAATTTGTTTTTTTTTTTTTTTAATAAATAGTTTTATTTAAAAAATAGTAACATATAATATTAAAAAAATAAATAATTTTATAAAACAAATAAATATTGTTAAATAGCTTAAAAAATAAAACAATCTGATTTTTGTAGTTATTAAAACAAAATTAAAAAATTTAATAAATTAAAAATAAATATAAAAAAAACATGTATTTTACTTTTAGTTTAAAATTTATTTATATAAAATTTAAAATAAAAATTATTATAAAAATTAATTTAATATAACATATTTACAAAGTTATTAAAATTGTTAAATATTTTTTGTTTATTAAATTAATGTTTAAAAACAATTTTTTAATTCTTAGTTTATATATAAATATTAAACTAATAATATGCTTAAATTAAATTTATTTAATTAATTTTTTATAATTAAAGTAGTAAATAATAGTTTATTTGTTATTTTAAGTGGTAATTTCAATAAAAATAGTCAAAAAAAGTACTAAATTTAAAAAATGCTTGGATTTTAGATTGGTTAATTTATTGTTAAAATTTTTTTTACAAAAATAATTACATAAAACAATTTAAAAAAAGTAAAAAAAACAATTAATTATATTTTTTTTTGTTTTATTTATAAATATTATAGCTATTTATGATATTTTAACTATAAATAAATTATTTAATTAACTTTTCTATAAAAACAAATTAATAAAAATAAATAAAATATAATATTAAAAATACAGATAATAAAAAATAATTATGTTTTAAAAAAATTACTTTGTTAAAAACTGATAATTTGTTTAATTTTTTAAAAAAATTTACATAAACTAAAAATTTTAAATTAATATAACTTATATTATGTAATTTTATGTGTAATTTAACAAATATTATGTTTAAAAAAATAGGATTTTATATTTATAATAATATTAACTCAAAAAAGTTGTTTAGATTATTTAAATTAAAACTTTTGGTATTATTATTAATAAAAATTTAAGTTATTAATTAGCATAAAATTATTATATTATAAATTTTTATTATTAATTAATATATATTATTATTTTAAATTATTACTTATTATTTATTAAATTATTAAATATTATTATTTAATTAATAACTTAATTTGTATAGTATATAAATATAATTAATTGTATTAATTAAATTATACAATATTTTAAACAATACAATATTTAATAATTTATTAAAATATCTAAAAATTTAACAAAATATTTAATAATTTATTAAAATACTTAATAGTTTATAAAAATAATTTGTAATTTAATAAAATATATTTTTAATTTACCAAAATATTAACAAAAAAAAGTGTAAACTATATAATAATATTATAATAAATTGTATAAAAAAGCTTTTTTTTTTGATAAAATGTATTTTATTTTAAAATTATTTTTTTAACAAATAATTAACTATTACAAATTAATTTAAAAATTTTATTTTAAAAAATCAAACTTTTTTTTAATTATTATTATTCAAAAATTTATAATTATAATTAATATTCTAAATTTAATTAACTCTTAATTTTAATAAATATGTAATTAATTTTAAGTTTGAACTGAAAATAATTTTTTTTATATTTTTTATATTTTTGATTTTTTTTGATTTTTTTTATAATTAAGTAGTTTATAATTAAGATTTTTTATAGAAAAATTGATTTTTACAACAAAGTAATCACATATAAAAAAGTTTATAGATAAAAATTTTTGTAAAAAAATTTAACTTTTACTGTAAAATAATTATATAAAATAATTAATACAGAATTAGTCATTTGATTATAAATTTAATAATAATAATAATTTAAAGTATAAAAAAATACTTTAAAAATAAATTAACTTATTAAAAATTTTTAACTTTTATTAACAATAAAATTAACAGCAAAATAGTATTAATAATATTACAAAAAATAATTAAAATTTTTAATAATAACATCTAAAATTATTAAGACAGCTTTACTAAATTTTTAGTTTAAAATTTATAAATTATTAATATATTAATTATATTTTAATATAACTATAATTATAGATATCTAGCAATTAACAAATATAAGTTTAAGTTTTAATATTATTTTATTAGTTATAATTAAAGCCAGAAAAAATACAAAGCAGTTAAGTTTTAAAAATTTTAATTAGTTTTTAATTTAAATATTTGATTATTTATTATTAAAAAAAATAAAAAGTTTTATTATTAATAAGAATTATATTGTTTATAGTATTTTAAAATATCTGTTTTATAAAGTAGTTTTAAATTATTTTATAGTAAATAATAATTTAATTTTAAATTTGCTTAATATTAAGTTTAATATAAATACAATTATAGAAGTTTAAATAAAAAAAATAGTGTTTAATGTAATTTTAGTTTATTGGATTTAACAATTTTTATTTTTGGCTTATATTAATATTACTGTATTTTTAAGTATTATAATTAATATTAATTTTGATAAATTGTTTAATATAATCAAAAATTTACCAATATTACAAATAATTATTTAGAGTATTAAAACAAATAACAAATTTATAATTTAATGTTTAATAGTTGTTAATGATAATAATTTCTAAAAGTTTTAAAGTTTGAAGATTTTGGTTGAGTTTTTTATATAATAAATAGAGATTTAATTAATAGTTTTTTTTTTTGTAAATTTTTTTTTTGGTGTTGTGGCTGAATTATTCTGGCAGTTATGTTTTTCTGATAAACTATTCTTAAATTTTTTTTACTTTTGTTTTATAAGTCTTTTATCAAACTATTTTTAACATCAATTATTCAGTACTTAATCTTTTTAATTAATTAATAATAATAAAAAAAACAAAACCAAAGAAAAAATAAAAAAAAATAAAAGAAAATAAAAAAAAAAAAAAAAATTAATATCTTGTTAATTACTGTAATTAAAAGCTATTAGTTTAGTATAATTAAGTATTGAATTTTATTAACATAGATTGTTGATAGTATAAAATTGATTAATATTTCTTAATTAAGTGATAAGAACATAGATTTAGGTAATAATAAATGTTTTTATTAATAGGAGTTTAATTTTACTTTAAGTTATAGAAAACTATTTTTTGAAAAAAGAAATATTGAATAATTATTTGTCTTTAACTACTGTTTTTTATTTTGAATGTTTTTTTTGCTTCTAATACTCTTACTATATATACATAATTTGTGTTATATAAGATTTTTTGAAATTTTTTAATTTTGAAATTTCTTTTTTTACTATGTTTCTTTTTTATTAACCATTTTCTATCTATTATAATTTCTATTTTTATAAATAATATTATTCTTTTCTTTTAATATTAAGCTTTATTAAAATTTTCCAAATCTTCTAATTCTCTTAACTTTTTTTTTGTTTTTATTAATACTAAATAAGCTATTTTTATTAAAAATAGGAATATTGTCTGTGTTATATTTTCATTTAGTTTAATAGTATATGTTTTTTCTGATTTGTTTTGTAGTATTGTAATAATATTTCTTATATATTTTGCATTAATTATTTTTTCTTTAATATTAATTCTTTTTTTTGCTAAACTAGATCTAAACACTAATTGCATTATTGTTGTTGCTAGAATTTTCAATATTAATTTTAAATCTATACTGGTATGTAAATAAGATTTCAATCTAATAACAGTTTTTCTTAGATATTTGAGATCAAATTTTGTGTTAATATTATGTACACATTTTGGCATAATACTTTTATTATTATTATTAAACTATTTAAGTTTTTGTTCTTTACAAAAATCTAGAAGTGTAATATATTGTTTAGGATTGAAATTAAGATTTGAATTATTGTTGTTATTATTGCCATTGTGAACAGTATTAAAATCATTATTGTTATTATCATTAAAGTTTAAATTGTAATTAAATTTCAATTCTAAGTCTAAAGTATATTTACTAATTGGTTTTTTTTTTTTGAAAATTACAGTGTGAGACAAAAAAAATTGGACACAAAAAACTAATTATTGTGCTTTATTTAATGAACCAAATTTTACAAAAAATATATCATTAGAAAGATAAAAAGCACATTATTTTATTAAAAAAAATTAATAGAATATTAATATGATATTCTTTGCAATCACCATCTTACAATGCTGTTTTATTAATCCTACTAATCCAATAAAGATAGATCTGGAAATCATCTGCCACTCTTTTTCTATAAACTATATTAACTGGTTACAATTTTCAGGCATTCACTTTTCTACTTTATTCTTGACAATAGCCCACAAGTTTTCAATAGAATTCAAGTCAGGTAAGTTAACAGACCAGTTAAGAACATTATTAATATTAGTAGCTATAAAGGCTTGGGAAACTTTGCTTTTGTGTTTTGAATTATTGTTTTGCTAAAACTGCCACCCATGCCCAAGCATTTTTTTAATTTTAGGCAGGTGAATATGAAGAATTTTTATGTAAAAATGACTATTTATTATTTCAGTAAAACAAAATAAACTTGTTTTTTTTCCTTTATAGAAACCACTCCAAGCAAAGACTTTTGTTTGATCTTTTAAAATAGCATGGGTGGACTGTAAATCTCTATATTAATGCTCTAGTGTGTTCCAAAATAAACAAAAGGCCGTTTTATTTGTAAAAACAGTTTGGTTTCAATTGTTATTCAAGTGTTGGTAAGCTTATTCCAAATGTCTCTTTTTATGTTTATCAGTAAACATTGGAATGGCTTGAGAAAGATCTTTTTTGTAACCAAAAAATGCTAAATGCCTTCCAATTGTTCTATAGAATACCTCTACATTTATTTTTGACAACTTTGTTGTCAAAGTTCTTATTGAAATTGAGAAATTCTATTTGATGTATAATTGTAATACTCGTGAAGCAACTTTTTTAATCTTTTTTGGCCAACTATTTCCATCTGTATGCTCCATCACCCTGATTTTTTTGAGTTTTTTAAGAATATTGTAAATAGTAAAATATGGTATATTTGTTTGCTTTTGTATTTCTGCTGCAATTTATATTTCTTGGTTCCAAAAATACAATACTGTTTATTATTACATTTCTTGCTTAGATGTTGTCATTTTCGCATAAGAATTAAAAAAAAATTAATAAAATGCACAAAAAAAATATATAAGTCAATAGCCACTTACCTTTGCATTTATTTCCAACTAATCTTACCACAATTTAACCAAAATTGGTTAAACTAGATCAAATCTTATAAGATGCATTTTTTTGTCCAATTTTTTTTGTTTTAGACTGTAAATAAATCATATATGATAATGAATTATAAATAATATTACAATTGTTACAATATTCAAAGTCACTAAAAATTAGGCAATGTTTACAGAATTTTGTATTTAATTGTTCTAAATGCTGCTTTTGTCTTCTTAAATGAGTATTAAATCTTAGTAATGTTCATAGAATTGTTTTAAATTATCATAATATTAATAAATATGTTTAAATTTAAAATGAAAACAGTGTCAACAGATTTTGGTAAATTATTTTTAATTGTTAAAATTTTATTGAATAAAGTACCTTTGACTTTGGCATTTGTTATTTTTTAGATTTTATTTTTGTTATATGAATAATTATCTAAACATAAAAATACATAGTTCTATGTAGTATTAAAAGATATTCTTCTATTTACTTAATTATTTATAAAAATTGTGTATTAACACAATATATCACATGTTTTTTTATGATTAAGAATATTATTCTATATTTTTTTATTGAATAGTATTTTTTTGTAAGCAAGACATAGTTCATTGTTCTACTTTTCCTGTTATTTTAAGTATTGAAAATATTTTCTGTAATATGCTTTACAGTAGTAATAGATACATGTTTTATAGTTTTTTTTAGGCAAAATCCAAACTTTCATAAATAAAAGCTTTTTCTTGTAGTCTTTGTATTTGAGTAAGATATAAAGTGGTTGTTTTCTTAGTTTTAGAGTTGAGTATAATACATATCAATTGTTGGCTATTTTTTCAATAATAGTAATGGTTTAGAGTTTATCTTTTTTTTTCAGGAGAGTATTAATAATAGTTTATTGTAATTATCTTTAATTTATAAAACTTAATAGGCTTTTCAAGTAGGTTTTTTTCTAGCTTGATCAATGATTGTTTTTTTAAAAAAGCTTTGAAATAACTATAAGTGGCAAATACTTGAATATGCTAATTATTAAATGTTAATTAGAGCTTTTAAGTATTCTAATCAAGTATAGTATTAATTTTGAACAGCTTGTTATTACTAATAAAAACTTAGTATTGTGTGACTTCTATTACTAAAACTTTGATGAGCATAATAATACTATTAACTTTAAAAAAAAAGTTATTAATTTTTTCAATTAGAGTTTTTGTTGCTCTATTAACAGTAATAATTTTGGTGCTAACAACTTAATTAACTTGGTAATTTAATTGGTTTATGAATTGTTCTGTAATAATATTGTCTGCTAATCTGCTATTAAAGATAAGTTTAATAGATTAATTATTAATTTTAGTGTTAATATATATAACAATAATGAGTTTGGTATTAAAAGTGGCTTTACTAAATAATAGGGTTTTTGATTAATTTTTTAATTTAAATAAAAAAATAGTAGCTAGTAATTTGTTTTCTGTAATAATTGTTGGTGAGATATTGTTGATTAGTAAATTGTAGTGAATTTTTAGATTATTAAATAAATTATCTGCTGATATAGCCAGAAGACTTAAATAATTCTGAAAATTTAGGTTTTAGATATTTTTATTTTCCAAATTTCTTGAGTGCAATTTTAATAACTGGTATAAGGAGTTAAGAATTAGCTAATACATAATTATTGCCAATCTCTAATTTTATTATGTGTATGTAATTCTTGGTCTTGAATTTTCAGTTAATATTTGAACTAAATTTTATGGTGGTATTTAAATTGGTTGAGATTAATAAATTATTTGTAACTGTAATAGTTAATAAATTATGAGTGTTGAAACTTAATAAATAGAAGATATGTATATTGGCTGTTATGTCATTTAAAAGAAATGTAACTGATATTAATATTGTTTAAATAATAGATTATTAATATAGTTTAAGATTTGGAATTTGTAATCATTATTTCTATATTGGTTTTTTGATTATAAATTATTAGACCTGAAACAATAATCTGTTTTTAAATAGTTTTGTTTACTACAATAATAGCAATTACATGTTTTTTGTTGCCATAATTGATTCAATGATAATAATAAATACAATTGATTTTGGAATCAATTAAAGTTTTTTTGATTGTTACAATGTTATAAAACTAATAAATAATTTAATTATTAGTTAAGTATTCCTTAATTTTCTGATTAATAGCTTTGCCAAATTGTTTTAATTGGTATCCAATTCAGATAATTTGTTTATTATTAAATTTACAGTTTGCATGTAATTGGCTTCAAGTTTGGCCAATTCAAAATCTTGGATGTGTATAATTATATCTTAGAGAGTATTTGGGTGCAATGAGCATATTTATTGTAGTAAACTGCTGTGTAAACCATGAATAAATTGGTTTAAGATCTGTGGCATTAAAAAATAATTAGTATTAACTACTTAAATTTGGCACAGATTCTTGTAAAAACATTCTAAATAAATAGTAACTGCTTTTGTATTACTTTGTTTGATTGTAATAAAATCAGTTAACAAACAATTAATACTATTATTATTATTAAAATATTACAAAAACCCAGTTTTAAATTCGTTAAAAGTTTGTGATTTGTTAATTAAATTCTAATATCACAAGTTGGTGGTATTCTAAAAAAAATATAGGATAGCTTAAAATGCTTTAGTGTTATTTCATCTGTTGATTGTAATGGTTTTTGCCATATTATTTAACTATGTTTTAATATTGTTCTCTTTGTCAATAAATTTTTCAAGTTTTGTAATTGGTACATAGACTATTAATATAAATTGTTGTTATTATGGTTGTTAAAAAATGGCAATTATTACTACTAGTAGTTGATTAATTGAGATAGCTAGAGATAAATTTTGTTAAACTGAGTTTAGATTGTTCAGGTTTTGCTGAATTTGAACAATTAGAATTTAGATTTTCAAGTTATTTGAAATTGGGTTTTAAGTATTTTTTTTTAATTACTGTCTTCTTTTTCTTTTAAATTGATGTTTATTTAATTATTGATAAATCCAAAATTTGGTTAAGATGATGGTAATTAAAGTTTTGATAATATTGTTAGTCATGATTTAAATCATTCAAAAAAATCATTATAGGTTTTTAATAGTTTAGTTTTTTTTTATTGTTTTGAAATAGTACTTATATTAATAGTGTTTTTGTCATAACCATAATTATTAATATTATCTAAATAATATTTTTAGTGTTATTTATAGAAAGTAAAAAGTATAATAATAAATAAAATAACCAATTAGAAATAAACATAATAAAAAAAGAAATTCCAAAATTTTTTTCAAGAAATTGCAGGATTTTAAAATTCCAAAATTCCAGAATTTCTTTTATAGAATTGCAGAATTGCAGAATTCCAAAATTTTTTTCAAAAAAATTGAAAAATTTCAAGAAATCTTATATAACATAAATTATGTATATATATAACAAAAATGTTAAAAGCAAAATAAATATTTGATTCAGACAAAACACTAGTTAACAATAATTATTTATCTTATATTTCTCTCTTTAAAAGATAGTTTTTTATGACTTAAAATAGAATTATATTAATATTAATAAAATATTTAATTATCATCTAATTTTTAATTAAGAATATTAATTACTTTTTTATTATTAACAATTTATGTTAATAAACTTTAATACTTAATCATACTGAAACAATAACTTTTGATTATAACTATTAATAAGATACTAATTTTTTATTTTTTTTTTATTTTTTATTTTATTTTTTGTTTTGTTTCTTTGTTTATTAATTGATTAAAAAATTAAACAATAAGTATTTAACATCAAAAATAGTCTGATAAAAGATCTGATAACAAGAATAAAAATTTAAAAATAGTTTATCAAAAAAACATAACTGTTAAAATAAACTGGCTACCATACTGAAAAAAAAATTCACAAAAAAAACCATTAATTAAATTTCTGTTTATTATATAAAAAACTTAACCAAAATTTTCAAACTTCAAAACCTTCAGAAATTATCAATATTTTCAGCTATTAAGCACCAAGTTATGAGTTTGTCATTTGTTTCAACACCCCAAATAATTACTTGTAATATTTGGTGTTCCCTATGAGATATAATCTAACAGAAAATTAGCATCAACATTAACTATTCAGAAAAATAACAGACCAAAAAATTATAAGAGAAAATCATTTAGAATTCATAAAATTCTTATTTTAATATTACCAAACTTATTTCAGACTGACAAATAATTATTGGTCAGCAGAATCAGCTTTTAACTTTTATGTTAACAAAAAAATTAAATTCTACTTGAAAGACCAAGAAAATCTAAAAGCCATCTTCAGAAATTTCTACAGTAAATTATTACAAAACATTACATTTCTATTAAACTATCTGTTTACACTACTAATTACAGAAATAAACAGAGAAATTAAGAAGTACACTTAACAGAAATTTCTTATTACCTTTGCAGACAAAGAAAAATTACAAACTTTAGTAAGAACATTAAGGAAAATACAACTGTCTACTTGAAAAAAATCAAGAATTTTTTTACCTATTTACCTATTATACTATTATATACTAGGAAATACTATTTATATACTATCTAAATTCATATTATTATCAACTGCAAAAATACTATTATTCAGAGTACTATTCCAAAATAATCAAAAAAAGCCAAATTATTAAAAACCTATGATAATTTCTTTAAAAAATTTAAATTGTAATTAACAACACTATTAGGACTTTAATTATTATTATCTTAACCAAATTTCGAATCTACCAGTTATTAGAAAGACACTAATTCAAAAAAAGAAGAAGGCAACAATCAGAAAAATAATAATTAAAACCCAATCCTAATTAATCCAAAAATTATAACTTCGATTATTCAAACTTAGCCAAAATTTAAACAATTCAAATTTCACTCCTATTTTTCAACAAAACTTACTGCCAGTTATTGTGATTAATTCATTAGTTGTACTAATTATTATACAATAATAACAATCTCAACAACAATTTTAACAACAACCACAACAACAACAATTTACACCAATAACATATGTATCTATTGTCAAACTTAAAAAATTCACTAGCAAAAAAGACAATGCCTAAGCATAGCTAAACAATATGGAAAAAGCCATTACAGTTAATAGATAAAATAATACCAAAGCTTTTTAAGCCATCTTATACTTTTTCTAAAATATTGCCAATTTGTAATATCAGAATTTTGTAAACAAATTCCAAGATTTTAATGTGTTTAAAACTGTGTTTTTACAGTATTTTAGTAATAATAATAGCATTAATTGCTTATTAATTAGTTTTATTACAATCAAACAAGGTGATACTAAAGCAGTTATTATTTACTTGGAATATTTCTACAGAAATCTGTGCCAAATTTAAGTAATTAACACTGACTACTTTACAGTGCCACAGATTTTAAATCAATTTATTCATGAATTATATAGCAATTTGTTATAACAAGTATATTTAATGTATCCAAATATTCTACAAAACACAGTTACTCACATCAGAAAATTTGAATTAGCTAAATTCAAAGCCAATCATGTTCAAACTATAAATCTAGTAATAAATAAATTATCTGAATTGGATTTTAAGCTAAAACAATTTAGTAACTCTATTAATCAAAAATTAGAAGAATACTTAATTAACAATCAAACAATTTATTAATCTTCTTAACATCATAATAATCCAGAAAACTTTAATTGTTTCTAAAATCAATTATGTTTATTATTATTATTAGTCAATTAATTATGACAACAAAAAATGCATAATTGTTATTATTATAATAAACAAAATCATTTAAAAACAGATTGTTATTTTAGATAAAATAATTAATAATTAGGAAATCAATATTAAAATTCTGATCACTGGTTTTAAACTAAAACTCTACTAACAATTTGTTATTAAAACCATACTAATTTTATTATGCACCAATAATACAACAACTAATATACTTACTTTCAATATATCAAACTCTAATATTAATAATATATTAGTTACAGTCTTAAATTATTTATTAATTCTAATTAATTTAAACATTATTATAAAACTTAACTCAAATAACAACCAAAAACTAAAAACTGAGAATTATACACACACAACAAAACTAAAGATTGGCAATAATTATGCACCAACTAATTTTCAATTTTTCAAATCAGACATCAAAATTATGCCCAAAAAATTCAGAAAATGAATATGTCCAAAACCCAAATTTTCAGAACTAGTTAAGCTTTTTGAGTGTAACAAAAAACAATTCACCCAATAACTTGAAAACCAACCACTAACTATTTACTAATAACATTACAGAAAATAAATTACTAATCATTATTTTCTTATTTGAGTTAGAAGACCAATTAAAAATCCTATTATTTAGTAGAGCCATTTTTAACACTAAACTAATTACTACAATATACATAAATGCCAAAGTTAATAGCCAAGCTATTAAGCTAATTTTTGATAATGAGTCAGCAAGCAATATTATTACATGACAACTTATAAACCAATTAAATTACCAAATTGAAAATACTACTAACACCAAAATCATTACAGCCAATAGAACAACTAAGACTCCTATTGGTAAAATTAATAACTTTTTTTTTAAAGTTAATAATATTATCATGCCAATTAAAGTTTTAATTATAAAAGCCACACAATATCAAGCTCTTATTAGTAATGACTGGCTGTTCAAGACCAATGCTGTATTTGATTGAACTATACAAGAGTTATAGTTCAGTCAAATTAGTCAGTATACTCAGATATTAGCCACTTGTAGTTACTTCAAAACAAATACTATCACCCAATTATCACTAATTAAGTTTGAAAAGGAAACAAACAATCTACTTAGAAAGCCTATCAAGTCTTGTAAATTGACAATAATCACAATAAGTTACCACCAATACTCTTTTAAGATAAAAAAGAAAAAAAAAAGGAAAATAACTCTTAAAACACTACTGTCATTAAAGAAACAGCTAACAGTTGACATATATCCTATTTATTGAAACAAAAAAAAAACTATCTTATATTTCTTTTAGATGTATTGATTATAAGAAAAAACTTTTTTTTATAGAAGCTTAAATTTTGCCAAAAAAAGACTACTGAATATATACTCATTATTATTGCAAATTGTGTTACAAAAAACGTTTTAAGTATTCAAAATGACAAAAAAAATAGAACAACAAACCATGTTTTGCTTGTAAAAAAATTTCACTTAATAAAAAAATGTGAAATAATATTTCTGAATAAGAAAAAACATGTAATATATCATGTTAATACACAATCTTTATAAATAACTGAATAAACAAAAAAACGTCTTTCAATGCTATATAGAACCAAGTACTCTTATACTTAAACAGTTATTCATATAATAAAAACAAAATCTGGTAAATAGCAAGTGCTAAAATTAAAGCACTTCATTCAACAAAATACTTGCTATCAAAAACAACTTACCAAAACTTGTCAAAACCATTTTCATTCTCAATTCAAATGTATTTATTGATATTTTGAACAATTTAGAACAATTCTATAAACATTACCAAGATTTAACATCTACTTGAAAAGAACAAAAGCAGCATTTAGAACAATTAAATACAAGATTCTATAAATATTACTTAATTTTTAGTAACTTTGAATATTGTAACAATTGAGATTTCATCTACAATTCATTATTATGCTTAATCTATTTAATTTCTGAAAAAAAAGAGCCAATTAGCAAATGCATATTAAAATCAAAATCAAATTCAATTGTAATTTAGACTTTGATAATAATAACAATAACAGTTTTAATATTATTCACTATGGCAACAATAATAATAATAATTCAAACTTTAATTACAATTTCAAACAATATATTATATTCTCAAATTTTTCAAAAAAGCAGAAACTTAAATAATTCAGTAATAATAATAAAAGTATTATATCAGAATATGTACATAATACTAATACAGAGTTTAATTTTAGATATTCAAGAAAAACTGCCATCAGATTGAAACTTTATTTGTATATTAGTATAGATCTAAAAATAATACTAGAAATTCTAGCAATAACAATGGTGCAATTAGTCTTTAAATCTAGTTTTGCAAAAAAAAAATTAATATTAGAAGAGAAACAATTGATGCAAAATATGTGAAAAATATTATTATAATCCTACAAAATAATTCAGAAAAAAGATATATTATTGAATTAAAAGAAAAAATAACACAGGCAATATTTTTGTTTCTGATTAAAATAGCTTAGTTAGTATTAATAAGAATGAGAAAAGAGTTAAAAATTACAGCAAGAGAGATAAAAAGATTTGGATCCACAAGTAAAATAAAGATACTAGTTAATATAACAGAAAAAAAAACAATTAATAAAGAAGAAATTATCTTTACCAATTAATCTATTTTTATTTTATCATATGATTAGCATATATTAATTATAAAGAGAAAAATGAAAAATCAATCCTAAATTTTTGAAACAAAACTAAATATTTATAAGTCAGAAGAGATTGGTATTATTAATTTTTATATACCAGTCAAAAACCACAAATATATTAAAATTCCAATATACAACACAATCAAAAACTTTATAAAAATACCAAATAGAACTATTATTAGATAATTAAGTATTGAAGTTGAGAACCAATTATCAATTGCTATTCTAAACTTTTGACAATTGTGTAAATATATAGATATTATATTACAAATAATCTATAAACAAAAAAAGTGTTATTTATTACAACCAGAACTATTAAGACAAATAAACTTGAAAAATTTAGACACACTTTAATATATACAACTTAAAATATTACTTAACAATTTTATTGATATCTTTGTTAATAAAAACAAATTTAATAGAATTGATATTATTCAATATCAAATTAAAATTGGAGATATTATGTTAATTAAACAAAGAACATATAGAGTACCACTTATTAATCATAAGATTATTTGACAAAAAATCAATTGAATGTTGAACAACAGTTTAATTTAACTATTAATGAGTTTATAATCATTATTAATGATACTTATTCAGAAAAAAAATGGAAAAATCTGCCTTTGTATAGACTATTAGTAAGTAGCCATAAATTTAGATAACAAAAAAAAGATGGTATTTACAATTAAAGAAAAAAATTTCAAATTTAATGTTATGTTTTTGGCTTAACCAATACTTCAGCCACTTTTTAATGACTTATAAAAATTGTTTATACTAAATTGCTATAGAAATTTATAGTAATTTACTTAAATATTACCAATGTATTTTCAAAAACATTTGATAATCATCTTTATTATTTTTAACAAGTATTTGAAAAGTTAAAAAAAGTTAGATTGAAATTAAATGTAATCAAATACTTTTTTGACAAAACTGAATTCAAGTTTTTGGGTCATGTTGTGAACAAAAATAGCATAAAAACAAATTTAAACAAGATTAAAATAATCAAAAACTTTTTAGTACCAATAAATCTTACAAAATTAAGAGCATTCTTGGAATTTGCTAAATATTATTACTGTTTTATTCAAAACTTCTCCAAATTAATTCAGTCATTTTATTAGTTTTAAGCAAAAAATGCTAAATATAAATAAACTAAAACTTAACAAGAAGCTTTCAATATCTTAAAAAAAAAGTTTATTTAGGCTTTAGTATTAATCTATTCAAATTACAGCAAGCTATTTATTATCACTACTGATGCATTTAATCAAGTATTGAGAACCATATTGTTACAAAAAAGAGCCAATAAATAAGAACATTTAATGACATATGCCAGCAGAAGTTTAAGTCCAGCCAAAAAGAATTATAAAACTTTAGTATTAGAATATTTAGTTATTTATTAGACTGTCATCAAATAAAAAAAATACTTAAGTCAAAAATTTAATATATACACTAACCACAAAAGATTAACATCAATTCAAAAACAAAAATTTAAAGACAATTATCATACAAGATAAAAAATAAAACTATTATTATTTAATTATATTATATATTATAAAAAAGAAAAAAAATAGAAATGCCAACAGTTTGTTACAAATAAAACAAATCTAAACATTTTAATCCAAAAATATAACAAAAGATAAATACATAAAAATATTAACAATTTCAATATTATATTAATATTCAACAATTTGAGAAGAAATTATCTTAAAAAAAACAAAACAACATAAAATAGCAATTAAAATACTTTATTACTTACCAAAATATACTATATTAAAAAAACAGAAAAGATTTAGACCAGTTACTCAAAGTAATCACAGAACCAGAAAAAAACCAATACTGTTTAATATGCATTCAGATCTATTAACAGAACATTTTCATAAAAAAGCAATCATAAAAAAGACCAAAAAAAATACTAATTATCAGATAAACCAGTCGAATTCAGAATTGAAGACAAAATACTTTTACATTATATTAAAATAAAAAAACAATAAAGTGAAAAATTTGATTCTAAATAGAATAGACTATTTTACATTAAAGAAATTTTAGAAAATAGAACTTATAAATTAAGATGAAACAACAAAATTTTAGCTAAAACAACACATGAGAATTGACTAAAATCATATCACAATATAGTATTATCATCTATCAATAATATTTTACAACTAAAAATACAATAAATACTAATCTAACCAGATGAAATTTTACAAAATTTAAAACCAATTATAATTATTAACACAAACATGTCAAATTAATCTATAAAAACAGTATATAAAGAACCAATACATACAACAAAAGCAAACAGAAAAATAGAAATTATTGACAATATTTACTTATTTATATAACAACTATTACAATTTATCTAATATTAAAAATTGAGTTTAAAAGTTACTATTAACAAATAAACAATTTAATATAAAGACAAAAAAATAACTCAAAAATTTCAAAGAAAAGAACAATATCTCAGATATTATACTTCTAAAAATTCAGTAAACAAAATAATAGAAAAAGTAAAAAAGATATTAAAAACTTCAAAAATAATAATACTAAATAAAAAAATACTACTAAAAATTTAAAACCAATGGACACAACAAATTCTTAAAAACTTTTGTTATTATTAGTTGAGACAAAAATTAAATATTTAGAACTTATATATAAATAAAACCAAAAAAATGTTTAATATGACTATATTATAACAAATTGAACAAGTTGTGAAAAAAAGCAATTTATTCACATATATAAGAACAATCTATTGACTATAAATGGGATTTTAAGATGAATCAAAAATATTGTTACACCTAACAATAAATACAGTAACTATTAATCAACTAGAAAAACTAACCAATACCCAATTTGACAAATTACAAACCAGAATTACAAAAACAATTCTTGAAAAAAAAGTGATAAAACTAATTCAAAAAAAAATTTAAAAGATTTAGAAAATCTTGATAAAGTTCAATATTAAAAGAAGGGAATAATATTACTTATAAAAAGTAGTAATTATAATAATAAATAAAATAGTCAATCAAAAATAGGTATAATAAAAAGAAGAAAATCAGAATTTTTTTTAAAAAATTGCAAAATTGCAAAATTGCAAAATTTCAGAATTTCAGAATTCTTTTTAAGAAATTGCAAGATTTTAAAATCTTATATAATACAAATTATATATATATATAGTGAAAATATTAGAAACAGAAAAAGTATTTGACTCAAACAAAATAGTAGTTAATGATAACTACTTATCCTATACTTTTTCTTTTAAAAGATAGTTTTTTATGACTTGAAATAAAATTATATCAATATTAATAATTTATATTAATAAACTTTAATATTTAATTATATTAGAACAATAGCTCTTAATTATGACTATTAATAAAATATTAAATTTTTTTTTGTTGTTTATTAATTAATTAAAGAAATAATGTGTTAAGTATTTGATGTTAAAGATAGCCTAGTAAAAAATTTGAGAACAAAAATAAAAATTTAAGAATAGCTTACCAAAAAAACATAACTGTCAAAATAAACTGGCTACTATGCTGAAAAAAAATTTGCAGAAGAAATTATTAATAAATCTCTGTTCATTATATAAAAAACTTAATTAAAATCTTTAGAAATTACTAATATTTTCGGTTATTAAGCACCAAGTTATGAGTTTGTTATTTGTTTCAATACTCTAAATAATTATTTGTAATACTGGACATATAATAATATAATAAGTGAATAAATAAAATAACTTTTGGTTTTTTTTATATAGACAGTTGTATTTTTCTTGATGTTTTTATTAGAGTTTGTAATTTTTTTTCTTTGTCTGTAAAAGCAATAAAAAATTTTTGTAGAATATAATTTTTAATTTTTTAATTTATTTTTGTGATTAGTAAAGTAAACAAATAATTTTGTAAAAATGTAATACTTTAGAGTAATTTACTGTAGAAATTTTTAAGAGCAGTTTTTAAATCTTCTTGGTTTTCCAAGTAGAATATAATTTTTTTATTAACATAGAAGTTGAAAGCTAATTCTGTTAGTCAATAGTTACTTGTTAGTTTAAAGTGAGTTTGATATTATTAAAATAAAACTTTTATAAATTTTAAGTAATTTGTTTCTATTATTTTTGATTCTATTACTGTTTTAAATAATAGATATTGATATTAATTTTTTATTAGATTATATTTTACAGAAAGCACCAAATATTACAGATAATTATTTAAAGTATTAAAACAAATAACAAACTTATAATTTGGTGTTTAATAACTATTGATAATAGTAATTTCTGAAGATTTTAGAGTTTAAAAATTTTGGTTAAGTCTTTTGTATAATGAACAGAAATTCAATTAATGATTTTTTTTTCTGTGAATTTTTTTTTTAGTATGGTGACTGGATTATTCTAATAGTTATATCTTTTTAATAAACTATTCTTAAGTTTTTTTTATTTTTGTTTTACAGATTTTTTACTAATTTATTTTTAATGTCAATTACTCAGTACTTAATTTCTTTAATCAATTAATAATAACAAAGAAAACAAAACCAAAAAAAATAAAAAAAATAAAAAAAAATAAAAATAAAAATAAAAATAAAAAATTAGTATTTTATTAATAACTATAATTAAAAACTATTAGTTTAATATAGTTAAGTATTAAATTCTATTAACAAGAATTATTAATAATGTAAAATTAATTAATATTTCTTAATCAAACAATAAGAACATAAATTTGAATAATAATAAATGTTTTATTAATATGAGTTTGATCTCACTTTAAGTTATAAAAAACTATTTTGTAAAAAAAATATTAGATAATTACTTGTCTTTAACTATTGTTCTTTATTCTGAATGCTTTTTTCTGTTTCTAATACTTTCATTATATATATATAATTCATGTTATATAAGATTTCTTAAAATTTTTCAATTTTTTTTAAAGAAATTTTGGAATTTTAGAATTCTAGAATCTAGTAATTTTTTAAGAAAAATTTTAGAATTTCTTCTTTTACTATGTTTTTTTTATTGGCTATTTTTTATCTATTATGATTTCTTTTTTATGAGTTATAACAGATAAAAAACTATTAGTTTGTTAAATTTTTTGATTAAATTATAAAAATATTATAATAAATTTGTTTTAAAATAATTCTTAATTTTGTTAAATTTATGTTTAATATGTAAAATTAATTTTTTGGTTTTAAAAGATATTTTAATTTAATTATTAATCTTTACAATAAAGTTAATAATAAAAAATATTTTTAAAAAAAACATAAGCTTTAATTAATTTTACAAAACTTATAATTTAGTTAATTAATATTATTTATATAAAAATTTAATTAAAATTAAGATATATAATAAGTTTATTAATAATAATAAAACTATAATTGTTTTTATTAATTAAAAAGTAAAAAACATTTTTTTTATTAGTAATATACTAATTTTAATTATAAAACATAAAAAAACTTATAAATATTTTAGGGTCTAATGCATTCAGATTTTCGGAATTAGTATTGGGTCAAGTGTCAACATATTATGAACATTATTAGAAAAAAAAATTTAGATGTTAACTAGTGCAAAGTTAAAGATTACTCAGATATTTTTGGTAACAAATGTGCTAACACACTTGCTAATGATGCTTCTTTTTCCCCTTAGTGCTTTTCTCCTAATTTGAAAAAACATTGTGTTTTGGCTAATAGTAGTGTCGTTTCTGGTAATTCTAGACATTTTATTTATAGAATCTTTTGGTCTATTTATTATGTGCATTAGGAAGTTGGTTTTGGGTCTGAAATATTGGATAATAGTTTACTCTCAGATATTGATTGGCTTAGTTTATTCTTGATGTGTCATTCCAATTCACACATGGCTACTGGTTTTACTAGTAAGTTTACTGTTGACACTTATATGTATTTTATGAAAGCTTTGTATTGTTAATTATCAGTTACTGTTTGGAAATACCTGTATAACAAGTATTATTCTAGTGTATTATGTTTGTATTATAAAAATGTTGAGGTTTTTAATCATGTTTTTTCTTGCATAGTTGATAAATCTGTTCATTGTCAATTGTTGAATGCTTATGCAGCTGTTTAGTATGCATTTTCTGGTCTTTTCTCTTCTTTTTTATGCATGTTACAATTGTTGTTCTTCTGTGTTTCAAATGCTGTAGTATATACAGCTCTTTATAAGGGCTTTGTTTTTAAAGATTGGCTTCAGAAGACTGCATTTGTTTTTAAAGATTCCAAAATTGTGAGTTAAAGAGTTGTGGACTTTGTACATGACTTCTGTTTTGCTTTTAGAAAAAAGGTTTGGTTGGTTTATGCTAAACATCATACTTTTATAGAGAAGAATAAACTGATACCACATAATAAATCAGTTTTGGGTTTGGTTTCTGGACTGTCTTTAATGTTTTCTGCTAATATAGTTAAATTACTAGGTATTAATGAGACATTTGGTGTTGGTTTTGAATTTTATAAGTCTTGTTTATTTTTTTCAAGTATTAAAAGTCCTGTCTTTGTTTATATAAATGCTTAGTGTTGTCCTAATTGGCTTGAGTGGCTGGTTACATATAGAAAATACATAATTCACATCTAGTTTAGATCAATTTTTTGATGTATTGTATTAGACAGTATTTGGATCTTACTCGTTAAATATAAAAAAAAAATATTCTAGTTAATAGATGATTTTTTTATTTTTAATTTGAAAAAAACTTATTTAAATATTAAATTTTTTGCTAATATAATTTTAAAAAAACTATTTTTGTATTTAATGCTAACAGTTTTATAGTTTAATTATTTTTTTTTATTAAGCATTTAATGAGTAAAGCCCAACTGCTATCTAGTACATAAAGCCAAACTAAGTGGCCTAAACTAAATGCAACTCACGTATCAACAACATGTGATTAGCCACTCAGACCAGACAAGACAACATTACACACTAATATTAACATGAGGTCTACCATCCAGAACCAAAAAAATGAGGCAAGGCCTAAGATAGCCAAAACTGATAGCAAAAGACTCAGCAATGTCAAGCATCCTTACCACACCATCAGAAAGCACAGAAGACACACAATGGAACAAACCCAACACCAAACCATTATCACCAACCAAGCCAGCCTTTTCTATGTCTACCCTGAATCTAGATCTAACCAACCAGACTCTAGATCAATACAATTCAACCAAGAACCTCACAAAATCAACCACAACACAGGAAGCCTTCTTAACATCATCGAAAACATCCACTGCCTCAGCACACCAAACCTTCATCACAAAACCCTTACATAAAACCAAATATCTGCCAATGTCCAAATGACAAGAATCAAAGACCTAAAGAACAAAAGAGGAGGACAGATCACAAACACCAACCAAAAAAGCCCAGTGCATAGAAGCCTCCAGCAAAATTTCTCTCCAGATATGAACATCTTGTGAACAAGTAAAAACATGGTCCGGCAGCTCTATCTCCCTACACAACAAATACTGAACATCTGGATAACATCTATTATACAGCCTCTTTCTGACCACCACTGGCAATCTCTTATGTAATGCCTTCATCAAATATGTATGAAGATTTGCCGACTTGCAGCTAATAAACCCAGTAAGCATGTGTGAGTCAGGATGTCAGATCTTTGCAGAAGCAGCCCAATCAAAATCCCCCAACATGTTAGCTGAAACCACATTCCGACCAGGACCAGCCTCCCAACAAGCATAACAAATAGACCTAAACACATCCCTAACAAAGTGGTGGGCATTGCCCAAAACCACAGTGTCATCAGCCACCAAAAAATGCTCTCATATTCTCATTGGCAAAACAAAAGAAGAGCAGGCAGCCTCACCTGCAAACCTATCAGCTTCCATATTGCCAAGAACACCAGCATAATCTTTGACTTTGATCCAATTCACACTAAGATCCTTATTCCTAATCAAGTTGAAAACATGTTTTCTTTCAACCCAGCAGTGATTGCGGAAATCCAGAACTTCAAGCAACATTTCAGAAATGCACACATCAATAGCAGCTTGGCTGTTGAGATACAAAACCACAGAACTAGATGAGGAAACACATTCCAAAGCCAGAGCAACAGTCTGCAACTCCACCATAGTAGAGGACAAAAGGCCACAAACTCTGACTCCAACACCCAATCCCAAAACTGGGAAATATGCAGCCGCACCACTTGACACATCAGCAGATCCAGCCCCCTTCAAAGACCCATCCATATACGCCTCAAAATAGCCAAACCAAATCTCATGTAAACCATTCTGCACAGAGGAAAACATATTAGACTTCAAAATGTTCAAACCACCAGGTTAGACAGCAACAGATGAGTGAAAGGAAGAAAAACTCTGATTCAGAAAGTACTTAGAAGCAATTGTAAACCAAAGAGGCACAAGACCCCATGGATCTAAACACTTTCAACAACAAAAAGTCTTCCAATCCAATAACAACCCCTTTTTATCGAAAAGCTGATTGCTGAAAGCAACACCAAAACACTTAAGAGAATAAACAGAATCGAAGTATAAAAACTTCTCAAGAATCGAAGGCATTGAAAAATAACCAGGATAATGGAAAGCATTGAAGAGGTTGTTTACCAAAGAGAAATCAATATTCATCAAAATCTTCACAACATCTACTAAAAAATTGTTCACCGGACTAACACACAACTTAACAGGATACTGAAAAGGATTCAAAGGGGTCCAACTCAGAACCTGCAAGTCCAAAAACCTATGTTTAAATAAGCAGCCAAAAATACCAGATGTATTAGCAAACAAGACCATAGAAGCCATCTTTCTTTCAGACTGCACCTGCTTAAAAGATTTCAGACCATACAGAGAAAGATGATGCAGAGCAGCATTAGGAAAATCATGAGGTAGACATGCCTTGGATCTGAAGTCCTTTTTAACTAAAACATTTCACCTGTGGCAAACACTAGATGAAACTGTGTACCATAACTAACAATGGACTGCAAAACAGCCAACACCAAATAGGAAAACTGCTTATCTGTAATCACTTTTCTGAGCACCTTGTTGACAAAAAAACGAACATCTGAGTGAGCCTTAACCAAACTTGGTTTGGACAATTCTTTAGTTGACAAAAAAATTCCCAAATATCTGTGAGCTTCACCCTTCCTGGCAATAGAAATCAGCCGACCACTTATACTCAAAGTAGCAATCTTAACACCCTGATTAATAGGTATAGCTACTGTTTTCTCATTGTTTATAGAAATATTATTGATATAAAAGAACTCACTAGCAATATTTAAAGCATATTACATAGAAGCTTGACAATTTCCAATCCAAATCATATCATCCACAAAAGCACTAGTAGCAAAGAAGGAAGACATCCCACCACTATTCTCAATTCTGTCAGTTCTTACTACAAACTTAGTATTAATACAATAACCACACAAATGTTCATGCCTTTTAACCTTACACAAGAGTGAGTTATAAAAGATTCTCCAAAGAAGAGGTGAGAAGACTTCACCCTAATCAAGGCCATCATGCACTCTATAATCATTCAAAAGACCAAAATCAGTCATCACCTTATTAACCCTGTCTTCATAAATGCTACCAAAAAAGTTAATAAACCTGCCACATATTTTGATATGATGCAAATTAGCTCTTAGATAGTGCCAACCAACAGAATCATATGTCTTGCGCATATCTTGCAAAACTAATCAAAGTTCTCTATTTTTTTGAAGAGCATCTTCAACCACTGATCCAACAGCAAACACAGGAGATTGTATTGAAGTATCTTTTAACACTGAGAAATTGTCACCACGGAGAATGCCAAATCTACTACACACAAAAGAAATTCTATCTGAAAGAATCTTGGAGAGAATCTTTCTGGTTGTCTCTATCAAAGTGATGAGGCAAGTGTTTGTCAGAACTTTATCCCAATTATAAGGTTTTGGGATCATTGAGACCCAGACCCTCTTTCATAAAGCAGATACTGAACCAACAGACAAACACACATTCAACAAAACCAAGAGACATTTCATCACTTCCTCACTACTCTACTTCTAAAGTTTGTTAGGAATACCAGACAAGCCAGCAGCTTTGCCATTAGGCAAACTACCAACAACCAAAAGCAATTTATCCAAAGTGATAGCACTCATAACATCAGAAAAAGCATCATTCTTAACATAAGCCAAAGAGGCATACTGACGAGCCCAGAGATCAGGCAGCACTGAAGGCACCATCTGTCTTCTCGTCTAGTCTTCCATAATACTGTCAACTTTCAATTTTACCTTCTCAGGCTCCAAAACAAGCTCATTGTCAATGAATAAATGATCCAACACAACCTTTCGAAAGAGTCAATTCAAAACACTCCTGATCATGTTACCCTTGTCAGAACAAAACTTTTCCATGCGTTTTTTAATAGCTTTCCTAATAGAAGCCTCCTGTACCAGTTTCGATTCATATAATTTGAACTTTCTGTACTCTTTTTTGATGATTGACAAGAACTTAAGAATGGCAACCTTCTTCTGACCTGATTGGACCATATCCATCAACATAAAAGCCTTGTCAGCATCCAATATAGACCATTTTTTTACAAGACAATCAAAACCAAAGGTATCAGTCAAGCCAAACTTTTTGACAATTTTGACAATTAGCAATTCCAAGCCCAAAAACTTAGAGGATTGTTTATTTTTTGAACACTGAAATTCACTGAACCAATGCTGAGAAAAGATATTATCTGCAGAATCTACCAACACTTTTTTCAGTAGAAACCACATAGCATCTAGATCTTGCTCAGCAGCAGCAGCAAGGAAATCATCTTTTATTCCCAAAACCATGACAGAGGAACAGTCTCTGAAACAAAACCATTCAGTAACATCTGCATCCTTGATATTAAACTTCCAGCAATTTTTATTAGCCTGTTTG
Organism: Geosiphon pyriformis; assembly: GCA_016748015.1. Classification (NCBI taxonomy): domain Eukaryota; kingdom Fungi; phylum Glomeromycota; class Glomeromycetes; order Archaeosporales; family Geosiphonaceae; genus Geosiphon; species Geosiphon pyriformis. The sequence goes on along the minus strand of JAAOMT010000571.1, from coordinate 349,663 downwards.
CGCAAGCTATTCAAATAGACATTCAAGAGTCCATCCAAACCAACAGAGACTTTAATAGCATTGTGATTGGTGTCGAAAAAGTCCAAAACCAGGCCAACTCTATGGCCAGCCACAGCAGAAACCAAATTCTCACTAACAAAAATGAAATCAATAGTCCTCTCAACCCCCCTAGAATTACCTCATGTTGTAGTCCCAACCAAAAGATGACCAGAAAATGAATTAACCAAACCCAAACTCGAGCAGAACCTGAAGCTTGCACTCCTCCCAGATCTATTTTTGTTGAAGTCCTCACCCAAAACAACAAAGGTGCTGGAGTTAACAGTCTTAGCAATAAGAAAATTTACCTCAAAAGCCTGACCAAAACAAACACCAGAAGAAGCACCAACATACAACCCAATAACAGAAACCGAAAGTTTATTCTTGAACAGAAGCCATACAGCAACAACTTGGCCAGAAACTTCCTCAACCTTAGAGACATGACAAGCCAAAGAATTGTTCATAATGATGGCAATACCAGCACCAAGAAAACCAACATCCAACCCAGAAGTAAAGATACAAACACCTTCATATTTATCCTTAATCCATGGACCAACAGAGGATCTTAATTTCATTTCAGTTACAAAAAAGATTGTAAAGCCAGAATTCACGTGCCAATAGAGAACATCCACTTGCTTTGCAAAAACATTGAGACCCCAAATATTACACATAGCGAATTTCCAAACCAGGTTATTTATTGGGATGAAGAAGACAAAGGAGCACCCAAACTAAAGCACATATTATTTAAACAAGCCAACACTGAACCAATAGAAGCTTCTAAGAATGCTAACTTAAATTCCAAACCATTCACCTTGCCAGTGAGAACCTTAGAACTACTCGAACCAAGAGTAGGCTTACCAACAATAACAGCAAAAAAGGAATGAGGAGCAGACAACATTGAAGTGCCATCCAAAACCATATCCAAGTCTAAACTCAAAGCTGAAAATGCAGAAGTGTTGAGAGGAGAAGTAAGAGATGAGAACACCAGAGGCACCAGTTCAACACTGGCAAGATGCCTAATAATGGTAGACACCCAGTTAGAAAGAAGCTTTAATAAGCATTCCAAAGAAGCCAAGCAGTCATTCAAAGAAGAAACATCACCAAAGCCATGATGTAAAGGAAGGAGAGAACCTAAGCCAGAACCAGCAGAAAAGTCATGAAAGAAAAGGGTTGCCACTGAGACCACTTGGGCCCAGGATTTTCCACCAAAAGCAACAGAGTGAGAGATCGGAACATCCTTCTTTTGATATAATTTGGCCAGCTGGAGACATCTTTTCTTAGAAACAAAACCTTTAAAAGATTTAGCCAAAGATGATGATGGCATATTATTAGCAGAAGCATTACATTTAAGCACTGAATGTCCAAAACACTCCTTTTGTACTGAACCAAATCCAATTTAGCCCAAAAGAGTCGCACACCACCAAAATTAGGCTCAGTGTGAAAGGCAAAATCCAAATCTCTTTTAGATTCAAAGCTGACCACAGCACAGTAAAATCTATTACCAGTATCCAAAGAATAATTAATAATGCAAGTTCTACCACCAGCCCCATCCAAAAGAGTGCCAAGATTATACACAGTTGTTTCCACCAGCAAAATAAACAGAAGCGCTCTGAAGCAATCTCTAAACACCTATGTATCACAATTTTCCACAGTCATAGCCACACAAACTGAGTCTTTTCCAATGAGGAATGATCATTTTGACACCAATAGCTCAGCCTGCCCCAATTCAGCAATGTTACCAGACAAAATTAAAGATATTATTTAACATGAAATTATCTTTATAATTTCTATTATTAATTAGCATATATTATTGTTCAAATTATCACTTATTACATTAGCAAAATGTTCGAAATTATTATTTAATTAATAACCCAATTTGCATATAACATAAATGTAACCTAATTGTAATGATCAATCATGCAATACCCCAAACTATGTAACATTCAAAAAGTTCACTGAAATTTGTAGAAATTTGCCAAAATAATTGATAGTTCACCAAAATATCTAATAGTTTACAGAAATAACTTGTAATTCACTGAAATATATCTTTAGTTTAGCGAAATTGTAGAAAATATCAAAGTTCAATTTCATAGAATAGTGTTATAACAAGTTGTATAAAAGAAAAGCTTCTTTCTTTGAGAAAATGTATCTTACTTTAGATTTATCACTTAAAACTATTTCTACACACACAAAAAGAAATAAATATTAAATAATTCAAAAAACCAAATTCTTTAATTATTGCATTTGGAAAATCCCCAAAAACCCAATTAACGTTTTAAAATTGATTAGCGACTAATTTCAGTAAACTGTTAGTGACTCCAGATCTAGATAGAAAACGTTTCCCTTAATAAAATCATATTTCTTTTACATTTTTTTATTTTTCTTTTCTTTTCTTATTATGATTATTAGGGTAGCCTACAGATGAGATTCCTGTAAAAAAGTTGACTTTCACAGCAAAATAACTACATATTTTTAGTGAGCTTCCAGACGAGCAATTCCTAAGAAAGAGTTGACATTTACTACAATGTAACTACATAAAGTAACTGGCAAGGAATTGGCCATTCCACTTATAAGCCCAGCAGTTCAAATTATAGGAGATAATTTAAAGATAAATTCAGTTACTGGAGGTCCAACTACTTCTAGAAAACGTGAATTTGCAACCAACAGACAGTTACAACATTCAAGAAAAGAAACCAAAAACCTTCAGTAACATTTGGTGCTTTCCCATGGAAATAACACAGCAACAACAAAATTCAAAGTAGCAACCACACCAGACACAGCAACTCTAGAGTATTACCAGTCAATTTACACTCATTGAAAGCAAAGATTCAACATTCCAGACGGAATTGAAATTGTCAAAAGAACACTTTATCTATATATTGAAAATTGTATCAACAATTATCTTCTTGGAAATTACAATATTTCAGAAGTTAGAAGCAATCTCTACAATAATTTAGCACACTATTCACGATTAGAAACTGAAGACCTTAACAGTGAAACACTTGCCACCTACTTCCAAGAACTCAATTATAACAATATCAAGTATTGCAAAGAAAAATATCCAGTGCAGTCCAAATACTTTTTTGACTCTGAATTAGAAACAGAAACAAGCAACAAAGGCAAACAAAAAGCGAAACAACACTCAAAAACCACTTCAAACACTCCAATACTAACAAAGACAACTGCCAAACACTTGCAAACACCTGAACAAGGAACCAGCATCAAATTATCACTTTCTATCACACCATTTCCAATTTTACTTGCTCAATTACAAACACCAAATTCACTTCTTATTCGATTTTCAAGAATAAAAGATTTTCAGTCACCCAAAAGCCCTATTCAACAACAAAAACCAATCTCAACTAGCACCAACCTTCTTGATTACCTACAGGAAAATGAAAGTAATCATTCAGAAAGTTTGGAAAGCAAAGAAACTGAAGCAGAACAAGAAACAGAAGACTTAGAAAATGAAGAAAAAATGGCCTCCACATATATTGCAAAAATCTCTGAGTTCACAGAAGAAAACAGCAAAACCAGTTCTCAAGAATGGCTTGACAAAGTCTTAAAAGCAGAAGATGCAAATGGTTGGAATGCTGCCAGATTGTTAAAAACAATTTCATACTTCTTACAAAAAACAGCTGGTGAATGGTTTGAAAACTTGGAAGCCCCACCAGAACACTGGAAAGCATTCAAAACTGCTTTTCTAGAACAGTTTACTGACAATAACACTTCTATTACTCTTTAAAATCAGTTCCAAAATATCAAGCAAGAACCAAGTGAATCAGTTATGACCTATTTTGGGAAATTCAACAAACTGCTTAAAAGAATTCACCAATTGGAAACCAATGAATACTATTCCAATGCACAAATCTTGGACCAATTCATTGCTAGACTAAAAGACAAACTTATCAAGAAAGTTTGCCCACATGCACCAGAAGATTTAGCCACTGCTATTCAACAGACAAAAAACTATGAAATGGCCATAGAAAAAGCCAACCGTACCAAACTTGTTAACCTGGCTATTAGAGAAACCAGCTCAACAGCTGAAAAAAAATTGACCAATTAACCAAGAAAGTTGAAAACTACTTTACCAACCAACAGCAACAACAGCAGCCACAGCAATCACAACAACCACAAAGATACCAATCTTCACAACAATGCAATCAAAACAACTTCAGACTACCATTCAACAACCAAATCCAAAATTGTTATTATTGTGGAATTCCAAGACACTGGAAATGCGATTGTAGAAAATTGCAATGAGACCAACAATAGAGGAATAATCAACATTACCCTCCATTACAGCAATCTTATTATCAACTACCACTACCAGCTTACTATTCACCAAGACCCCAATACCAAAATAATTATTATTAGCCCATCCCACAGCCAATCCAACAGCAATACCAACAACCACCCACACAACATTATCAGATATCTGCTTGAAGATTGATTACACAAAATCAATTCACACCACAAAACTGATATCAAGTAAACAACAATAGAATCAGTTTGAACAACCAATTGGTTTTCCAAAATTCTGCTCAACCAAGACCCAATCACTATTACACTCAACCCAGTTATTTAACAATGCCAGAAAAACAGGATTTTCACCATACTGCACTCTTAGAAGGTAGAGCTACAGCACAACAACAAAATTTTTTTCATAACTACACCACTATTCCATTAGCCAGAATTGCTGAAAATGCCAATCTCTCTAATATCTTTTCTTTCGAGTTCAAAGCCAATGAATCACCATTTCTACTCAGCAATGCTGCTGCAAATAAACAGAAAGCAATCACAGCTATATATACTAAAGCTGAAGTTGAAAGAAAGACAATTCGCTTAATCCTAGACAGTGAATTTGCTGGAAGTATTATTACTTACCAGTTGATGCAACAGTTAAAGAGAAATATTGACTGACCAGCTCAAACAGTAATTGTTACTGCTGATGGCATAAAAAAGACTCCAGTGAGAGAAATTGACAATTTTCCATTCACTCTTAATGGAATCACCATTCCAGTTAAAGTTCTTGTAATGGATGCTTCTTAGTATCAAGCCCTTGTCGGAAATGACTGGCTTCAAAAAACCAATACAAAATTAGACTAAGAAACCCAAAAACTACAAATTTCTTACCAAGGACAACATGTCCAAGTACCTGCCACTTGTGGTACATTTAACAAATGCTTCAAAAAAGCCCCGGCTTTTGAATTCAAACTAAAAGAAGAAAAACCAATAATCGAAACATTCATGGCTCTTGGATCAATGTCCAATTGGGTCGAGGAAACTGAACAAGAACATTTTACTTCACACTCTAAACCTGAAACCTCTGGATGGAATATCCCTTACTCAAAGCCTAAACCAAGGAAACGACGCCCCTATATTTCCCTTAAATATAAGAACTGCCATAAGAAACTATTGTCAATGGGAGCTTGTATTTCACCTGAGGAAGAATATGAAAGTCACATCTGCTACTACTGCAAGGCCTGCCATTGAGAACAATGGGGCCACTTGATCAAAAGAAATAGAAAATGGGATAAAACACTCTGTCTTACTTGTGGAAAGCAGCTTCCTGATGAATGTGACTAAATTGATGTTGCATTTAGAGGAGGAGTCTGTGATCAAACTTGCCAATATGCTCTTTCTATTGCAGAAAAAGTAAAACATAGAACATCTTTCAATGCCGCATACAATAGTGTCTTCAACAAACTCCATCATTACCCCCATAATGCCGAAATGATTTATGAACTTGCCATGATTTTAATTAATAGAGGAACCAAAGAAGATGTTCTTTAAATGAAGGAAGCTAAATATATCAAATATACCTTAGAATTAGCTGGATTCGATTATAAAAATGAAGTAGAAGTGTACCATCAAATCGCAAGTTACATTTACTTGACCAAAGAAGCTCAAGCTCAATAGCTAGAGCAAATAAACATTAAATTATGTGAGAAATGTATAATGCCTTGTGATGAACAATGGTGTCCTGAATGCTATGCCCTTAGCATTTCATTACCCAGTGAAAGTGACGAATATGAAATCAAATTTGGTGAATCTAAAGCAATGGAAGAAATTGAAATGACATCCATTTATCTTATCAAAAGTCAGTCTGCTTTACAGCTCAAATACTTCAACAACAATGGACAAAGAATAAAGCCTGAAAAAGCACATGAAATTGATGCTGGATACAATCTATAATATCCAAAAAAAGACACTTTGGTTCTTCAACCAAATTTTCTTACCAAGATCAACCTCAAAATTGCTCTCAAAATTCCACCAGGAGCAATGGTCCAAATTGTTTCACAATCATCATTGGTAAGCAAAAAATCATAGATGCTGGATATACAGGAGACATTACAATCATGTTACAAAATAAAACCAATAAATCTTTTCAAATTGAACATGCTGAAAAAATTGCTCAAGCTATTTATTTACTCTTAATCAACGTTTCGGGTTTACAATTAATCAGTTAAAAAGAACAATTGGAAAAAAATGAAAGAGGAACCAATGGTTTTGATTCAACTGGACGATTCACAGTTCCAGTAAACATAACTCTTAATGAACAAAGTGAATCTCACCAGATTCTACGACTTCCACAACCAATTATTATTTCACCTTTTGGGGAACATCTGGAAATCTACATCTGCCCAAAGCCAACAACCACACAACAAATTTTTGAATCCAATGAACAAGTCTGCTTGGAACATAATATTTCAATCCCAAACATTTATATTCCAGAAAGAACAAAGAAAGTCTGAGTTATTTTTTATAATCCCAACAATTATCCTATAGTTTTATTAAATAACTTAAAAATTGGAGTCATTCACAGTAACATCTTTTAACAAGAACTATCCCAAACAGTTCCTAATTTCTTGGAAATTATTGGACATTCACTACCAAAAATCAACCCAAACCCCAGCTCTGAAAACTACTATGTTGTCATGGAAAAACTATCTCAAATCAACATAGGACAACTTGAACCACAACAACAGAACCAGCTCAAAGAGCTAATTGCAAAATTTACTGATATCTTTGCTGAAAACAACAATGACTTAGGAAGAACTGATTTGGTTCAACACCAAATTTATATAGGAGATACCAAACTAAGGCGACAACAAGTCTACCAAGTTGCTCTAGAAAGCCAACAATTTATCCAAGAAGAAGTACAACGGATGCTTAACAATGGGCTTATTCAATCATCAATGAGTTCATGGGCCTTACTTGTGGTCCTAGTTAAAAAGAAAAATAGAAAGATATGATTTTGTGTTAATTATCAACAACTCAACAGTGTCACCATTGGAGATGCCTATCCTCTTCCCCAAATTGATGACATGTTGGATGTTTTTGGAAAGTTCAAATACTTTTCAACATTAGATTTAGAGAGTGAATACTGACAAGTTGCCATAGATCCCAAAGATTGCCCCAAAACAGCATTCACCACTCAAAAAAAAAATTACAAGTTCAATGTAATGCCTTTCAGATTATGCAATGCACCAGCAACATTTCAAAGACTCATGGATGTTGTTTACAAAGACTTTTTTTGGAAATCAGTAGTTGTCTATCTCGATAATACTGATGTTTATTTACCATCTTTTGAATTACACTTAAAACACCTGCAAGAAGTTTTTCAATGATTACAAAAAGCAGAATTGAAACTGAACATCAAAAAATACTACTTTGGAAAAACGAGTTTGGCCTTTTTTGGCCATATTGTGAGCAAAGATAGAATTAAACCAGACCCCCGAAAAATCAGCCCTGTCAAGAACTTTAAGACTTCATAAAATACCACAGAATTGAGAGGATTTATTGGATTAGCTTCTTATTACCAAAAATTCATCAAAAGATTCTCAGAAATTGCAAAATCTTTTAACTAGCTTATTACTTAAAATATCGAATACAAATAGACGGAAGAACACCAAAAAGCTTTTGAAATTCTCAAAGAAAAGCTGACAACAGCTCCAATTCTAGCCTACTTAGACTTCAGTAACCAATTTTGACTAGCTACAGATGCTTTTTACACTGCCTTTGGTGCTATTTTATCACAATTAGATGACAATAGAAATGAGTGAGTAATTGCTTATGCTAGCAGAACATTAAAACCAGCTGAGAAAAACTACCCTACCACAAAACTAGAAACAGCAGCCATAATTTGGGCCCTATACTACTTCAATCTTTATCTCAGACCTAAAGAATTCGATATTATCACTGATAATATTGGACTCAAATGGCTTCAGAACAAAAACACCCAACTGAATGCAAAACAAACTCAATGGACAGAATTTTTAGCCAACTACCAATACATTGTACACCACAAACTAGGAAAACTCCATACCAATGTTGATTGTCTCTCAAGAATGAGGCAAGATTTGAAAACAGAACCGACACCCATTTGAATTAACAGCAACAAAACAACAAACAATAAATCCCAAAAACTACAACAATTTTAAACAATATCTGGAGACATTAACAATCCTAACAGATTGGTCCCCAGATAAAAAACATCAGTTACAACAACAAGCCAAACAATACTTCTTACATAACAACATTATTTATTATTAAAACTTCAGAAATCCAGACAATCTACTCAAATTAATACAAGAACATGAAAAAGAAACTATTTTATACAACATGCATTCAGACTCTTTATCAGCATATCTAAGAAAAAACAGTACCACCCAGAGAACACTAGAATATTTTTTTTGGCCTCAAATGAGAAAAGACATTCATAAATATGTTAAATCTTGTGATAGTTGTCAAAGAAGAAAAAGAACTTGCCCTACAGAACCATTAAACCCAATCAAAGTTGGACAGCCTTTTGACTGAGTTGGTATTGATTTAGTCGAACCACTACTTATCACAAACCAAGGAAACTATTATATTACAGTAGCCATAGATTATCTTACTAAATGGCCCAAAGCCAGAGTCATTCAACAAGCAGATACAAAATCAGTAGCAAATTTCATTTATGAAGACATTATCTGTAAATATGAATGCCCAATTGAATTTTTATCCAATCAAAGAACACATTTTGTGAACAATCTAATTCAAAAAATCTGTGAACAATTCAATGTCAAAAGACCTCTCTCTTTGCCATACTATCCATAGACAAACAGACTTGTGGAACATTTTAACAGAACATTGTATAAGTCATTAGCCAAAGTCTCAACCAATTTTGAGCAAGAATAGGATATCTTTATTCCATTAGTGTTACTAGCATACAGAACACTAAAACAAGATACCACAAAACACACACCATTTGATTTAACTTATAGAAGGACAGCAATGTTACTAATTAGTTTCACAGTGGAAACATACCCAGCACAACCAATTGATAAAAACAATTTCCAGGAAACACTTCAGTAAAGAGCCTACACTTTGCTTAGCACATTAGAAAGAAAATGACGAATAGCAGCCACCTATATTGAACACTCCCAAGCTCAACAAAAAGAATGGCATGACAATAAATTGTCTTCAGTCACCAATGAATTTAAAGTTGGAAACAAAGTTTTCTTACACAAAACTAAAGCTGAAAAACAATGGAGTAGAAAATTTGAAAATAAATGGGATGGGCCATTTTTTATCCATGAAGTTCTAGGCAACAGATCATACAAGCTAAGACTTAATAACAAAATCCTAGCAAAAGTTGCATATGAAGATTGTTTGAAACACTATAATTCCAGAAACAATCCTGAACTATTAATTACACAAATTGGTACACATTCCCCTTTAATCAATCCCAAAGATATTTCCCAAAATTTAGAACCAATAGTTGTCATTAAACAACCTCACAACTTGAACACTTAACTTAAATTTATTATTATTATAGTTATCTCCTTATAATTTAGAAACAATCTCACAAAAACAAAGCAAAAATAATAAAAACCCATACACCAAAAATAATTTTCTTTTATTTTTAAATCTCTTATAATAACTATTTCTCAAAACATTCAACAATTATCCCAAAAACTAATGTTAGCTTTAAAAACAATACCCAAATTATCTATTACTGTTACTGGAAGCCACATTAATTATACTCAAACAGAAATAGTTACAAATTTAGCCCCAAATTCACGAAAATATTACCCATATAAGAAGAACACAAGAAGTTATTTTGGAATTCACCTGCTAGAACTTTTAAAGCTTGCTTTAAGAGAAAACTTAATGCTCATTCCTATTAGTATTCTACCAAATACTACTATTCAACAAAAACTTCAACTGTGTCTTAATGAAGAAAACTACAATTATACTCCAATATATAGATATTTCTACATTGGAAAAACACTTCACGAATGAAAATGGGAGCTTACAGCAGCAAACCTCACAAAAGAAGATATTTGGAAACAACTCCACAACAAATTCAAGACAACAGCTGGACCTATAAACAGTCATTATAAACTAAAAGCTGTTCTTAGACTTTACGACCTATTTCACATTTGTGAAAACGTCCTACAAAACCCAATTTTACAACTTTTGAAGATTCAATACATTGGAAAGCTCACAGAACTGAAATTTCAACAATTTTCAAACCAAATTTCTTCAATAATTTTGGATTACTATCTGGAAATTACAGACAGTACTTGGACTTTAATGGAGCTCAGTCTTGAGGAAGAAGTTATGTTACCAGACAAAATTAGAGATATTATTTAGCATGAAATTATCTTTATAATTCCTATCATTAATTAGCATATATTATCATTTCAAATTATCACTTATTACATTAGCAAAATGTCTGAAATTATCATTTAATTAATAACCCAATTTGTATATAACACAAATGTAACCTAAGTGCAATGATCAATCAGGCAATACTCCAAAATATGTAACATTTAAAAGTTTGCCAAAATTTGTAGAAATTCGCCGAAATGTATCTTTAGTTCAGCAAAATTGTAGAAAAGAGCAAAGTTCAAGTTCATGGAATAGTGTTACAACAAGTTGTATAAAAGAAGAGCTTTTCTCTTCAAGAAAATATATCTTACTTTAGATTTATCACTTAGAACTATTCCTACACACACAAAAAGAAATAAATATCAAATAATTCGAAAAACCAAATTTTTTAATTATTGCACTTGGAAAATCCTCAAAACCCAACTAACATTTTGAAATTGATTAGCTACCAATTTCAGTAAACTGTTAGTGACTTCAGACCTGGATAGAAAACGTTTCCCTTGATAAAATCCTATTTTTTTTACATTTCTTTTATTTTTCTTTTATTTTCTTATTATAATCATTAGAGTAGCCTACAGACAAGATTTCTGTAGAAAAGTTGACTTTTACAGCAAAGTAACTACACATTTTTAGTGAGCTTCTAGACGAGCAATTCCTGGGAAAGAATTGACATTTACTACAACATAACTATATAAAGCAACTGGCAAAAAATTGGCCATTCCACTTATAAGCCCAGCAGTTCAAATTATAGGAAATAATTTGAAGATAAATTCAGTTATCAGAGGTTTAAACACTTCCCATAGTCATGAATTAACAGCATTACAACAAACATACAAGAGCTAAGAAGAGACCAAAAACCTCCAGTAACAACAGCAACATTATCAGTTGAGATAAAAGTCAAGACATATCTAACAGAACCAATAACAGAAGAAAATTTCCAAAGAACATTGTTAAGAAGAACATATAACTTAATAGAAACATTAGAAAACACACAGCAAAGAGCAGCTAATAATATACAAAAGTCACAAGAAAAACAAAAAGAAAGACATGATAACCAACTATTAAAAAAACCAGTTGAATTCAAGATTGGAAACAAAGTACTTCTATATTATACCAAAGCAGAAAAACAATAGAGTGGAAAATTTGACCCCAAATGGGATGGACTATTTTACATAGAAGAAATTCTTGGAAATAAAGCTTATAAATTAAGATTGAACAACAAAATTTTAACCAAAGCAGCACATGGTGATCAACTAAAACAATATCACTATATAACATTATTATTTACCAATAATATTCTACAATTAGGAGTACAGAAAATATTAGTCAAACCAGATGAGATTCCATGAAATCTAGAACCAATTATAATTATTGAACCAAACACATAAAATTGAACAACCAAAAGATTATATAAAAATACAGTATACATGACAGAAAACAGTAGAAAAATAGAGATTACTGACAACATTCACTCACTAGCACAACAATTTTTTCAATTGATACAACAACAAGAGATAGAAATTACAAACAACCAACAAACTATCAAATATACAAACACCAGAAAAAGACCACGAGAAAAAATATGGAAGAAAACAGAGAATATTGTGGACAAAATAATCACAAAAGTGAAATTGGCAATAAAAACACAACCAAAAGTCACCCAATATCAAGAGTTGACTATGGAAACTTGGAATTGGTAAATACAACAATTTTTAAGAAACTTTTGTTATTTTTATTTGAGACAACACTTGAATATCCAGAGCTTATATATGAATAAAACAAAACAATTATTTGACACAACAATACTACAACAACTAAAACAATTTGTGGGAAAAAACAATTTAACCACACAAGCAAGAGCTATTTATTGGCTACATACTGAATTTTAAGAACGACTAGAAATCTTACTCAATCCAGTAATGGACTTTATTATTATTAACCAAATAAAAAAAATAACCAATGTCCAATTTGAAAACTTACAGAACAAGATAGCACAAATAATTTTTGAAAAAGAAGTTCAAGAAATACTCAAAGATGGAAAATTAGAATTAAGAAATCTTGACAAAGCTCAATATTAAAAGGAGGGAATAATGTTACTCATAGAATATAGAAAATATATATTAGCATAAATTAGCCAATCAAAAGTAACCATAGTAAATATAGAATTTCAGAATTCCTATCAGAAAAATTATAGGATTCCAGAAATTTCAGGATTCTCATACAAAAAATTACAGGATTCCAGAATTCCAGGATTTTTCTTAAAGAAATTGCAGAATTTTTGGTGTGAAAAATTGAGGAATTGAGAAATCTTAATTATGTATATATAGCAGTAATGCTAGAAGTAGAAAAAGCAGAATCTTTTAGTTAGAGACCTCTCAATTTAGATTTGATCTAAGCAATTTTTCACATCACAAATATCAATAAATAATTGTTCACTATCTTAATCCACTTTCTATTATCAACACTTCATGTTGATAGTAATTTATACTTAACCACACTGGAACAATAGCTCTTAATCATAGCTATTGATGGGATACTAACTTGAAAAATTACCTTGGCTTATTTCTTTATTTTTTTTGTTTTCTTTTATTTTCTATTGTTATTTATTTTGTTGTTTACTAAATTGATTAAAAATTAAGCACTAAATTACTGACATCAAGGATTGTCTAGTAAAAAACCCTTGTGAATAGGTAGAGCATGTACAAGAATTATGGATTACTTATCAAAGGATTGCCAGCCATCAAGCTGAGAAAAAAATTGACAGAATTGCAATTCTGGGAGACTACTGAAAACAACTATTGAAACTCTGTCTATTATACAAAGAACTCAACCAAAACCTTTAGATACAAACCACCTTCAGTAATTAACATTATTATATCAATTGAACACCAAGTTATGGGTTTGTTATTTGCTTTAAGACCCCAAATAATTACCTATAACAGCACCAAAAAAGAGGTGAAAACATCTTCTTTTAATCCAAACTATTATGCTGTTAATCCAAAATTAGACATAATCCTGTTGAAACAATTATTGTAAATGCTACCAAAAAATCTAATGAATTTGTCACACATTTTTATCTTAAGTAAGCTTTTCTTAAGATGCTTTTATCTAACAGAATTGTAGGCTTTTTACATGTTCTACAAGACCAGCCAAAGTTCACAGTCTTTTTTTAAAGCATTCTCATTAATTAAACCAATGGCAAAATGAAAAATTGTGTTGTTATATCTTTTAAAACTGAAAAATTGTCTTTATGTAAAACATTAAAAGTGCTGGATGCTAAAAAAATCCTGTTCAAGAGAATCTTGAAAAAAATTTTGTGGGCAGTCTTAATCAATGCAATAGATCAGGTATTTATAAAAACCCCCTTTTACTTATAAGGCTTGAGAATTATTAAGACCCAAGCTTTTCTCCAAACACCAGGCGCTGCCTCATGAAACAAACAAAAATTCAAAAGCACCAAAAGCATATCCAAGACCAACTTGTTGCAATGCTTTTAGAGTTCATTTGAGACCCCAAAAAAACCAGCAGCTTTGCCATTAGGCAGATTAGAAACCACACTAAGCAATTTATTGAAACTAATCAAACATATTACATTTGAAAAAGCATCATCAAAAACATACTTTAAAAACCAGTATTGACAAGACCAATTATCAGAGAAATCCACTAGCATTTTATGCTTTCTAGTCTAGCTCTTTATAATCTTATTTACCTTGTCTTAACCAGATCAGATTCCAAAATCAGTTTATTCTTAATGACCAAATGGTCCAAAACCACCTTCTAGAAAAGATGCTCCAGTATACTTCTGATTATGTGATCTTTATTGACTGCAAAATTCTCCATTTGTTTATCAATAGCCAACTTAATCCTTGACTTCTCAGCTCACAAAAACTTAGCAAGCTTGGAGGCATAATATGATTTACACAGAGTGAAAAGAGCTAAATATACACAATCAAGATCTACACCAGAATCCAATAAAGTCTAAACAGATAACGTCATATTAACATTCAGAGATGTTTAACAGCTTATTAAAGACTCAAACACATCATTAACACCCTTACACAAGAACTTGACTATCTTTGACACCAAAATTTCCAACTTATAAAACTCAGAAGACTTTCTAGTAAAAATGCCATCAAAGTTCTTAAACTATTTCTTTTTAAAAATCTTATTTGCTAAAAGACACATCATTTTACGAACAGCATTCCACATAACATCCAGATTTTTAAATCTTTCAGTCACAAAAAACTCACTTGAAAACATTGCTGTATTTACTACTGTAGACTCTTTGTACCTATACCACTTTGCCTTATCAGTATTTTTAACATTAAACTTCTAACAATCTTTATTTGCTTGTTTGCAAAGAAAGTTCAGCTGCATATTTAAAAGTTTACCCAAATCCACAAACACAGAAACAGCTTGGTAATTAGTGTCAAAATGTTTGTTAATATTCAAAACATCACAACTCACAACTATATTAATCAAACTTGAAGAAATAAATATATAATCTATTATCTTCTTAGCACCTCTTGAATTTTTTTATGTAGAATTCTTTACAACCAAACTTTTTAACATAGAATTAACTAATTCTAAATCAAGATATTTCCTGAAACTGGCACACCTATGGGAACTATCTTTATTAAAATTGCCACCCAGAATAATAAAAAAAGATTTATTTACAGTCTTTGCAATCAAAGAGTTGATCTTGCTAACTTAAGAGAAACAAACTACCAGGGAAATACCAGTGTAAAGACCCAATATTGATACAGAAAGCTTATGTTTGAAAAGCAACTTGATAGAAAGGAGCCAGCCAGACATCTCAAAAATCTTACACACATAATAAGCCAGAAAAACATTCATAATAATTACCATCCAGCACCAAGAAATCTCTTGTCCAACCCAGATGAAAAAACTTTAACTCCATTAAACTTATTTTTAATCCACAGCCTACTGCTAGACTTTAACTTCATCTCCATAACTATTAAAACCAAATTTCCAGAATCTTTATACCAATAGATAACATCCTTTTGCTTGGCAAAAATATTAATACCATGAACATTATATGTAGCAATTTTCCATACAAAATTATTCATTGAGAAGTAAGAAGAGCTGACAAACCCAAACCAAAGCACAAGCAATCCAATTTTTTCAAAACTAATTCAACTAACACTTCTAAAGCCACCATCTTAGATTCTAACCCACTTATTTTGGTGGTTAAAACCTTAGAACTACTTGAACTAAAGTCAGCAACTGTATCCATAATGACCAAAAAAGGAGGAACAAAAGATGTTATCATACCATCCAGAGCCATATTCGAATTAAAATTAGAAGCCAAAGACACTGGAGCAATTGGAGAGAAGACATGAGACATGGGTGCCAAGAGCACTAATTCTACAAAGCTCAATTTTTTTATAATAACAGAAATCTGATCTGCCAAAAGCTCCAAAGAACATTCTAAAAAAGCCAAACAATCAATCAAACAGGAATCACTAAAAGAGTTAAAAACCAATGAGATGAGTTTTGCACCCAAAGACAAACCAATACTAAAAGAATCCAATAAAATTATATGAAAAAAAAAGCCACCAGCAATTTGGACCCAAGTTTTGCCACCAAAAAAAACTGGATGAACAATAAGTGCCTGCTTTTTTTTATAAATATTAGCCAAGTAAACACAATTCTGAAAAGTTACTACCTACTTACTACAATCACTAGGATTTCTACTTACTGCACAATCAACAAAAATATAACCAAATTGTTTATACCAAGCACAACAGGCCAAAAAAAAACCAGTCCAGCATAAATTCACACTCTTAAACACTAGAATAAAACCAACAGCAGCCAATCTGGATGTCTCACTTTTAAAACACACTATAATACACCTATTATGTATATATGAATTTAGATTACAGCCAATGACACAAGTTTTTCTACCATAAGAAACTAGCAAATCAGATAAATCATAAACAGTAGTCCCAACTGGAAGTGTGTACAACAAAGCCTGATGTTGATCTTTGAACATCTATATTTGTTTGTTACCAATAGCTTTTGCTATATGAACAGAGTTTTTCTTTATAACAACAGACTATCTAGTTGCAACCAAATTAGCTATCTCAGATAATTTATATTCTATCTAAGTCTTTTGTCATAAACCAATTAGTTGTATCTTGATTGATATAATCTTACCAAACTTAGAAAAAACTGACTCCACAGCTGATTTGGAAAGATCAACTGGAATCTTCTTAACAATTATTTTCCAATCCAAATGACTGTTTACTTTTCTGAAATTATCATTGACCATAATTTTTTTACAGAGTATCAATTTTTTTGTTTTATTTATACTAGATTTAGAAATAAATAAAGCTCTGATGATCCTTAGAAATTTTGAAGGAGTTAACATCCCCCTAAAACCATCAATTTGATAAAAAATTTTTTTGATTGAAATCAACTTATTATTATTAGTTTTTTCAAACACAACAGCCAATTTCCTGTCTAATATAAACAATTTAACTGGTTTGAAGCTTTGTTTTTCCAGAACATGTAATTTAACAGATAATAGTTAATTGGAATTATTAAACTTAAAAAGAGAAAGCCCCAAAACATTGTCATCATTACTCAAATTATTGAATAAAAGTGTTTTTGGTAAATGGCTTAGCACATAAGTTTGAGTTCAAGTTTTCCTTGAAGTAGTCTTGTCTATGTCCTTATTGCCAACAAAATTGTCTAAGTTTGCATAACTTGTTTCCTTCACAACTGTGTTTCTCATATTTTCCAAATTAGAAAGACCACTAATACTACTCTTAATGTTATCAACTTTGTTTTTTCAGAACACTACAGATTTGTTATCAGCACTACCAATGTCTACCAAGCTTAATGAACCAGTAGACAAGTCAATAATACTACTAACAATAGGCTTTTTAGATTTTTTATAAGATGTACTACAGAAATAGATGCTGTTTACATGTTTTTTCTTAATACTTAATCAGATTTCCTAACCAGTCAAACTAGAGCCAGAAACACCAGTGACCATTTTCACCAGTTTCATCACAACAAAATTAAGTGTGTTTAAAGAAATAACTAATAAAGACAAGAGAAAAAAGAGAAAAAAGAAAGCTAAAACTTCAAAATTATTCTTTGCTCTTATTGTGACCAGAAAATTAACAAGAGAAAGTTTAAAAAATTTCTAATATCTTATAATTTTTAAGTTATAAAATAAAATTATGAACTTTTAAAAACAGTATAATTTGATTAATTTAATAAATATGTTTAATAATAATATAAATAATAATAATAAAAACTTTTCTGTTAATAATATTTTTAATAAAATAATAAAGATTTATATAAACCAATTTTTAAGTATTAAGTTTAATTTTAATTAAACTACTAAATATATAAATAATTTTATTAAAAATAATTATAACTTTATAAATATTATAAATAAAATATATAAATTAGATATGTTTAATATATTAAATATTAAAGTAATATTAGTATATAATTAAAACTTTTTATTTATAGTTAACTATATTTTGTAATTTATATCTTTAAATTATTATAAAACAAACATAAAACACTTAAATAGAATTTATTATAAAAATATTTCCTAATTATAATCAATAGTTTTTGATATATTATTTTAATAATATAAGTATATAAATTAATTAAAAATTTATTTTTGAAGTTTACAGTTATATATTTATTAGAATACCAAACAAAGAAAATATATAACCAATTAATATTTCTAATTTTAATATATTATTTTCTGGTTTAATTTTTTAATAAGCTTAATAAATAATTTTATATATTTTTTAAATAAAATAATAAGTATTATTTAATATTTTTTATTTTTAACTACAAAAATTTTTTATCAACATAACAAAAAACTTAACAAAAAATAAATACATATAATTAACAATTTTAATAGTTTAATTATTTTTAAATTTTTATTTATATAATTAATAAATTTTTTTTTATAATAGTTTTATTATATATTATTTTTCTAGTTAGCAATAGTTTTTAAAGTTTAATAATATATTTAATTTAGTAATATATATATTTAAAATTATTTAGTTATTTAAATTTACAATTATTTTAATAAAAAAAAAGATGCAATTTAAAATAAAATCAATAATCTATAATTTAATCATTATTAAAAAAAATATGTTAGCTTTAATATTTAATTCTAAGTTGTTAAAAAAAGCCAAAATATTATTAATTATATTAAATAAATCATAATTTTTTAAAACTTTATTAGTAAATATATTAATTATGTTTAATTTAAAATTATAAAAATTTAAATAAGTCAACAAAAAATTTTTAAAATTATGTATATTAAAAAAACAAAAACAAATAAGTACAAAAAAAACAGCTTTAAAAAAATGACCAATATTAATAAAAGTAATAGCAAAAATAAACTAAGCAAATATAAAACTTTTAAGATTAAGATTTTTTAATAATAATAAAACTTTTAATTAAAACATAGTTTTTTTTATTTAATAATTAGTCAACAAAAGCATTTTTAAATCTTTTTAGAAATTAAACTATTCTAAAATAAACAATATTATTTAAAACTATAAACATAAAAATACTTTTAACAAAATAAAAAGTCTTAGATAAATTGTTTATAAGAAAAAAACTATAATTTATAATTATTTTAACAACTTTAGTAAAAAAACTGTTTAAAAAATTAATATACAACTTAATAAAAAGTTTTTAAATATTTAACTTAAAATCTATAAGTTTATAAAATAATAATTAAATAACTAATTCAAAATATTACAAAAATTAAAAAACTTTAGTTTATACAAAAAAAATAATATATTATTTTAACTAAATAAGTTAACTTTAAATTTTAGTTTCTTTTTAATAAGCAAATTTTATTTATTATAAATATTTTTAAAAATATAATTAAACTAATTTTAATTAAATTAAAAAAAAACTTCTTTCTTTCTTACCTTCACAAATCCCCAAAAAATGCATTTTCTGAAAAAAAAAGTTTTTTGTTTTTTTAGTCTATATCAATATTTTTTTACCTAATAGTAACACATTTTTTGTGGATATGAAGACTACTGTTAGTAGCACTGCACTTAAAAAGAGGATTCCTAAGGGTGCTTTTCAAGATTCTGCTGGTGGCTCTTTTTCTCAAAAAAAAAAGTTGTTTTTGGTAATATAAAACATTCTGGTGATGAAAAGGATATATCCTTGAGCAAATCTGGATCTAGTGGCAGTGTGTATTCTGATGTGGAGAGTCTCTCTGGTGAGAATGAGGATGTTAGCATGTCTGAGACAAATGGCGGATTTTTTTTGGGTTTAGCAGCTACTACACCCAAGACAAAGCGAATCAACACTGGTGCTGATTTTGGTTCTCCACTTGGCTTTCCTAATTTTCATATAAATGATGATGAAGTTGTGCTCCCTTCTTACTTGCCTATCTTTTTAGAAAAAAAATGGATTGACTCTAAAATTATTAAGACTTTGGTGAAAGTGTCAATTAAAAAGTTATTTGCTTTGAATATTAATCTCTCAGCTATGGAGGGTAAATTGGCAACAGCAAAGACTCAGTTAATTAGAAAAATTTTCTCAACAATCAATGGTTTTGGGGGGCCACTATTCTCTCAAAATTTGAAGAGATCATTAGATCAACATTTACATCAGAAAAGAGCATAGAAATGGCCACATCATTGGCTAGAAAAAATAAGATCATTGTAAATACTAATCTCAAAAAACAAGGAGTGCGTTCAGATCGGGCTGTGGTGATCAAAGAAATTCCCATAGATACACCAAAGAAAATGATTGTTGCCACAGCTGCTGAGTTTGGAGAGATCAGGTCGATCAAGATTCAGTTAATTAGTATGTGGCAAAAGGCTGTGGTGGAGTTCGCTATTACTGGAGGTTTTTGGTCTCTTTTCTTGAATGTTGTAACTGTCTGTTGGTTGCAAATTGACGTTTTTTAGAAGTAGTTAGATTTCCAGTAACTGAATTTATCTTCAAATTATCTTCTATAATTTGAATTGCTGGGCTTATAAGTAGAATGACCAATTCCTTGCCAGTTACTTTATGTAGTTACATTGTAGTAAACATCAACTCTTTTCCAGGAATTGCTCATCTAAAAGCTCACTAAAAATGTGTAGTTACTTTGCTGTAAAAGTCAACTTTTCTACAGAAATTTTGTCTGTAGGCTACCCTAATGATTGTAATAAGAAAAGAAAAGAAAAAGAAAAGAAATGTAAAAGAAATAGGATTTTATCAAGAGAAACGTTTTCTATCCAGATCTGGAGTCACTAACAGTTTACTGAAATTGGTAGCTAATTAATTTCAAAACGTTAGTTGAGTTTTGAGGATTTTTCAAGTGCAATAATTAAAAATTTTGGTTTTTCAAATTATTTGATATTTATTTCTTTTTGTGTATATAGGAATAGTTCTAAGTGATAAATCTAAAGTAAGATACATTTTTTTGAAAAGAGAAGCTCTTCTTTTATACAACTTGTCATAACACTATTCTATGAACTTAAACTTTGCTATTTTCTACAATTTCACTGAACTAAAGATACATTTCGGTGAATTACAAGTTATTTCTGTGAATTATTAGATATTTCGGTGAACTATCAATTATTTCAGCAAATTTCTACAAATTTTGGCAAACTTTTTGAATGCTACATAGTTCAGGGTATTGCATGATTGATCATCGCAATTAGATTACATTTATGTTATATGCAAATTGGGTTATTAATTAAATAATAATTTCAGACATTTTGCTAATATAATAAGTAATAATTTGAATGATAATATATGCTAATTAATAATAGGAATTATAAAGATAATTTCATGCTAAATAATATCTCTAATTTCATCTAGTAACATAACCTTCTTCTTAAGACTGAGCTCCATCAAAATCCAAATACTGTCTGTAATTTCCAGATAATAATCCAAAATTATTGAAGAAATTTGGTCTGAAAATTGTTGAAATTTCAGTTTTGTGAGCTTTCCAATATATTGAATCTTCAAAGGTTGTAAAATTGGGTTTTGTAGGACATTTTCACAGATATAAAATAAATTATAAAGTCTAAGAGCAGCTCTTAGTTTATAGCAGCTGTTTGTAGGTTCAGCTGTTGTTTTGAATTCATTGT
The DNA here is from genome assembly GCA_016748015.1 of Geosiphon pyriformis. Taxonomy (NCBI): domain Eukaryota; kingdom Fungi; phylum Glomeromycota; class Glomeromycetes; order Archaeosporales; family Geosiphonaceae; genus Geosiphon; species Geosiphon pyriformis. The sequence goes on along the minus strand of JAAOMT010000571.1, from coordinate 327,842 downwards.
GGAGTTGTTTCTGAATAGCTTCTTTTGTGAGATTTGCTGCTGTAAGCTCCAGTTTTTGTTCGTGAAGTGTTTTTTCAATGTAAAAATATCTATATATTGGGGAGTATTTGCTGCTTTCTTTATTAAGACACAGTTGAAGTTTTTGTTAAATAGTAGCATTTGATAAAATACTAATAGGAGTGAGCAATAAGTTTTCTCTTAAAGCAAGCTTCAAAAGTTCTGGTAAATGAATTCCAGAATAACTTCTTGTGTTTTTTCTATAAGGATAATACTTTTGTGAATTTGGGGTTAAATTTGTAACTATTTCTGTTTGGTTATAATTAATATGTTTTCCAATGATAGTAATAGATAATTCGGGTATTGTTTTTAAAGCTAATATTAATTTTTGAGATAACTGTTAAATATTTTAAGAGATAGTCATTATAATAAAATTGGAAAAATAAAATTGAAATTATTTTTGGTATATGAGTTTTTATGTTATTTTTGTTTTTCAGCATGCTATGTTTTGTTTTTGTTGTGACATTTTTTCTAAATTATAAGGGAATAATTATAATAAAATTGAATTTAAGTGTTCAAGTTGGGGGGATGTTCAATGACAACTATTGGTTCTAAGTTTTGGGGAATATTTTCGGGATTGATTAAAGGAGAATGTATACCGATTTGTGGAATTAATAGTTCAGGATTGTTTCTGGAATTATAGTGTTTCAAACAATCTCCATATGCAACTTTTGCTAGGATTTTGTTATCAAGTCTTAGCTTGTATGATCCATTGCCTAGAACTTCATGAATAAAAAATGGCCCATCCTATTTATTTTCAAATTTTTTACTCTATTGTTTTTCAGCTTTAGTTTTGTGTAAGAAAACTTTGTTTTCAACTTTAAATTCATTAGTGACTGAAGGCAATTTATTGTCATGCCATTCTTTTTGTTGAGCTTGGGAGTGTTTAATATGGGTGGCTGCTATTCGTTATTTTCTTTCTAATGTGCTAAGCAGAGTGTAGGCTCTTCACTGAAGTGTTTCCTAGAAATTGTTTTTATCAATTGGTTGTGCTGGATATGTTTCCACTGTGAAACTAATTGGTAACATTGCTGTCCTTCCATAAGTTAAATCAAATGGTGTGTGTTTTGTGGTATCTTGTTTTAGTGTTCTGTATGCTAGTAACACTAATGGAATAAAAATATCCTATTCTTGCTCAAAATTGGTTGAGACTTTGGCTAATGACTTATACAATGTTCTGTTAAAATGTTCCACAAGTCTGTTTGTCTATGGATAGTATGGCAAAAACAGAGGTCTTTTGACATTGAATTGTTCACAGATTTTTTGAATTAGATTGTTCATGAAATGTGTTCCTTGATTGGATAAAAATTCAATTGGGCATTTATGTTTACAAATAATGTCTTCATAAATGAAATTTGCTACTGATTTTGTATCTGCTTGTTGAATGGCTTTGGCTTTGGGCCATTTAGTAAGATAGTCTATGGCTACTGTAATATAATGGTTTCCTTGGTTTGTGATAAGTAGTGGTCTGACTAAATCGATATCAACTCAGTCAAAAGGCTGTCCAACTTTGATTGGGTTTAATGGTTCTATAGGGCGAGTTCCTTTTCTTCTTTAACAACTATCACAAGATTTAACATATTTATGAATGTCTTTTCTCATTCGAGACCAAAAAAAATATTCTAGTGTTCTCTGGGTAGTACTGTCTTTTTCTAGATATGCTGATAAAGAGTCTGAGTGCATGTTGTATAAAATAGTTTCTTTTTCATGTTCTTGTATTAATTTGAATGGATTGTCTGGATTTCTGAAGTTTCAATAATAAATAATGTTGTTGTGTAAGAAGTATTGTTTGGCTTGTTGTTGTAACTGACGTTTTTCATCTGGGGACCAATCTGTTAGGATTGTTAATGTCTCCAGATATTGTTTAAGATTGTTGTAGTTTTTGGAATTTATTGTTTGTTGTTTTGTTGCTGTTAATTCAAATGGGTGTTGGTTCTGTTTTCTAATCTTGCCTCATTCTTGAGAGACAATCAATGTTGGTATGGAGTTTTCCTGGTTTGTGGTGTACAATGTATTGGTAGTTGGCTAAAAATCCTGTCCATCAGGTTTGTTTTGCATTCAGTTGAATGTTTTTGTTTTGAAGCCATTTGAATCCAATATTATCAGTGATAATATTGAATTCTTTAGGCCTAAGATAAAAATTGAAGTGGTGTAGGGCCCAAATTATGGCTGCTGTTTCTAGTTCTGTGGCAGTGTAGTTTTTTTTGGCTGGTTTTAATGTTCTGCTAGCATAAGCAATTATTCATTCATTTCTGTTGTCATCTAATTGTGATAAGATGGCACCAAAGGCAGTATATGAAGCATCTGTAACTAGTTGAAATTGGTTGCTGAAGTCTGGATAAGCAAGAATTGGAGCTGTTGTTAGCTTTTCTTTGAGAATTTCAAAAGCTTTTTGGTGTTTAGTAGTTCATTTGTATTTGACATTTTTGGTGGTGAGTTGGTTGAGAGGTTTTGCAATTTCTGAAAATCCTTTGATAAACTTTCGATAGTAGGATGCTAATCTGATGAATCCTCTTAATTTTGTGGTATTTTGAGGAGTTTTGAAATTTTTGACAGTGCTTATTTTTTCTGGATCAGGTTTAATTCCATCTTTGCTGACAATGTAACCAAGAAAGGCCAAACTCATTTTTCCGAAGTAGCATTTTTCAATGTTCAGTTTTAATTCTGCTTTTTGTAATCGTTGAAAAACTTTTTACAGGTGTTTTAAGTGTAATTCAAAAGATGGTAAATAAACATTAGTATCATCGAGAAAAACAACTACTGATTTCCAAAGGAGGCCTTTGTAAACAACATCCATGAGTCTTTGGAATGTTGCTGGTGCATTGCATAATCCAAAAGACATAATGTTGAACTCGTAATTTCCTCTTTGAGTGGTGAATGCTGTTTTGAAGCAATCTTTGGGATCCATGGCAACTTGCCAGTATTTGCTTTCTAGATCTAGTGTTGAAAAATATTTAAATTTTCCAAGGGCATCTAACATGTCATTGATTCAGGAAAGAAAGTAGGCATCTTCAATGGTGATACTGTTAAGTTGTCAATAATCAACATAAAATCATATCTTTCTATTTTTCTTTTTAACTAGGACCACAAGTAAGGCCCATGGACTCATTGATGGTTGAATAAGCCTATTGTTAAGCATCCATTGTACTTTTTCTTGGATAAATTGGTGACTTTCTAAAGCAACTTGGTAGGCTTGTTGTCATTTTGGTTTGGCATCTTCTGTATAGATTTGGTGTTGAACCAAATCAGTTCTTCCTAAGTCATTGTTGTTTTCGGCAAAGATATTGGCAAATTCTGCAATTAGCTCTTTGAACTGGTCCTGTTGTTGTGGTTCAAGTTGTTCCATGTTGATTTGAAATAGTTTTTCTATGACAACATGGTAGTTTTCAGAACTGGGATTTGGGTTGATTTTTGGTAGTGAATGTTTAATAATTTCCAAGAAATTGGGAACTGTCTGGAGTAATTCTTGTTGAAAAATGTTACTATGAATAACTCCAATTTCTATGTTATTTAATAAAACTATGGGGTAACTGTTGGGATTGTAAAAAGTAACTTGGACTTTCTTTGTTCTTTCTGGAATGTAAATATTTGGGATTGAGACATTATGTTCCAAGCAGATTTGTTTGTTGGACTCAAAAATTTGTTGTGTGGTTGTTGGCTTTTCACAAATATAAATTTCAGGGTGTTCTCCAAAGGGTGAAATGGTAATTGGTTGTGGAAGTCATAAAATCTGGTGAGATTCTTTCTGTTCATTGAGGGCTATGTTTACTGGAACTGTGAATCATCCAGTTGAACCAAAACCTTGGGTTCTTTTTTCACTTTTTCCCAATAGTTCTTTTTGATTAACTAATTGTAAACCCGAAATGTTGATTAAGGGTAAATAAATGGCTTGGGTAATTTTCTTGGCATGTTCAATCTTAAATGGCTTGTTAGTTTCGTTTTGGAGTATTACTGTTATGTCACCAGTATATCCAGCATTGATTATTCCTCCTTTGACATTGATTCCTTTGTTTGCTAGAAAGAACCGGGAGGCGATTTGAACCATTGCTTCTAGTAGAATTTTGAGAGCAATTTTGAGGTTAATTTTTGTGAGAGATTTGGGTTTAAGAATGAGAGTATTTTTGTCTAGATATCTTAGATTGTATCCAGCATCAATTTTGTGGGCTTTTTCAGGCTTTATTCCTTGTCCATTGTTGTCGAAGTATTTGAGTTGTGAAGCAGACTGATTTTTGATAAGATAGATGGGTGTGGCTTTTATTTTTTCTGTTGCTTCAAGTTCTCCAAATTCAATTTCATATTCATCACTTTCATTGAGCAAGGGAATGCTAAGAGCATAGCATTCAGGACACTATTGTTCATCACAAGGCATTATGCATTCCTCACATAATTTAATGTTCATTTGCTCTAACCATTGAGCTTAAGCTTCTTTGGTCAGGTAGATGTGACTAACAATTTGGTAATATTTTTCTATTTTATCTTTGTAGTTGTATCCAGCGATTTCAAAGGTATATGCAATGTATTCTGATTCTTTCATTTGACGAATATTTTCTTGAGTGGCTCCGTTGATTAAAGCCATTGCTAAATCAAAAATCATTTCAGCATTGTAAGGGTAATAGTATAATTTGTTGAGCACACTATTGTAAGCAGCATCAAAAAATGTTCTTCTTTTGACTTTTTCTGAAATTAATAAAGCATATTGGCAGATTTGATCACAGACTCCTCCTCTCATTGCTACATCAATCCAATTGCATTCTTCTGGTAGCATATTTCCACAAGTCAAACAAAGAGTGTTGTCTCATTTTCCACTTCTTTTTATTAGGTGGCCCCATCGTTTTCTGTGGCAAGTCTTGCAATAATAACAAGTATGATTTTCATATTTTTCTTCAGATGAAATGCAGGCTCCCATTGATGAAAGTTTTTTGTGGCAATCTTTGCATTTAAGAGAAATGTAGGGGCATTATTTCCTTGGTTCAGACTTTAAGTAAGGGATATTTCATCCAGGGGTTTTAGGTTCAGAGTGTAAAGTAAAATGTTCTTGTTCAGTTTCATTGGCCCAATTGGACATTGATCTAAGAGCCATGAATGTTTCAATTATTGGTTTTTCTTTTTCTGATTCAAATTCAAAAGCCGAGGCTTTTTTGGAGCGTTTGTTGAATGTACCACAAGTGGCAGGTACTCAAGCATGTTGTCCTTGATAAGAGATTTGTAGTTCTTGGGTTTTCCAGTCTAATTTTGCATTGGCTTTTTGAAGCCAGTCATTTTTGACAAGGGCTTGATACTGAGGAGCGTCCATTACAAGAACTTTGACTGAAATGGTGATTCCATCAAAAGTGAACGGAAAATTGTCAATTTCTCCTACTGGAGTCTTTTTCATGCCATCAGCAGTAACAATTACTGTCTGAGCTGGTCAGTTGACATTTCTCTTTAACTGTTACATTAACTGGTAGATGATGATGCTTCCGGCGGATCCACTATCTAGAATCAAGCAAATTGCCTTTCCTTCAACTTCTGCTTCAGTGTACATAGCAGTGATTGCTTTCTGTTTGTTAACGGCTGCATTGCTAAGCAGGAATGGTAACTCATTTGTTTCGAACTCAAAAGGGAATATATCTGAAAGGTTGGCATTTTTGGCAATTCTGGCTGGTGGAATTGTAGTAGGAGTATAGGAAGGGTTTTGTTGTTGTGCTGCAGCTCTACCTTCCGAAAGTGCAGTATGGTGAAAATCCTGTTCTTCAGGTATTGTAAGATAGCTAGATTGAGTATAATAATGGGTGGGTTTTAGCTGAGCTGGATTTTGGGGAACTAATTGGTTATTTGGGTTGATTCTGTTGTTGTTTGTTGTGAATCAGTTTTGTGGTGCAAATTGGTTTTGTTAAACCAATCTTCGAGCAGGTACTTGATAATGTTAAATGGATTGTTAATGCTGTTGTTGCATTGGCTGTGGAGCAGATTGATAGTTGTCGGTTTGATATTGTGATCTTGGTGGATAGTAAGCTGGTAATAGTGGTGGTTGGTAATAAGATTGTTGTGGCGGAGGGTAACGTTGATTACTCCTGTTTTGTTGGTCTTGTTGTAGCTTTCTGCAATCTCTTTTCCAGTGGCCAGAGATTTCACAGTAATGGCAATTCTGAGACTGGTTATTAGAGGATGATATGAAGTTGTTTTGATTCTATTTTTGGGGTGGTTAATATCTTTGGGGTTGCTGTTGTTGTTGGTTGGTGAAATAGTTTTCAACTTTCTTTGTGAGTTGGTCAATTTTCTCTTCAGCTGCTGAGCTGGTCTCTCCAATGACTAAGTTCATGAGTTTTGTATAATTGGCTTCTTCCATGGCCATTTCATATCTCTTTGCATGCTGAATGACAGAATTTAAATCTTCTGGGGCATGTGGGCAAACTTTTTTAATCAGTTTATCCTTTAAACCAGCGATAAATTAATCCAAGATTTGAGCATTGGAATAATAATCATTAGTTTCAAGTTGGCAAATTTGTCTGAGAAGTTTGTTGAATCTCCCAATATAAGTTATAACAGATTCAGAGGGTTCTTGTTTGATATTGTGAAAACGATTTTGAAGTGTGATTGAAGTGTTGTTATTAGTAAATTGTTCTAAGAAAGCAGTTTTGAAAGTGGTCCAATTATTAAAAGGAGTGGTCAAGTTTTCGAACCATTTGCCTGCTGTTCCTTTAAGAAAGTAGGGAATTGTTCTTAACATTCTGGCAGCATTCCATCCATTTGCATCTTCAGCTTTAGTAACTTGGTCAAGCCATTCTTGGGGACTGGTTTCAATGTCTTCTCTATTAAATTTAGGGATTTTTGTGATGTATGCTATCATTTCATTTTCTTTGTTTTTACTGTCCATTGATTCTTCTTCAGATATTTCAGAGTCATTTTCTTTGTTTACTGCTGTCTCAGAGTATTCACTTTGATTTTCAGCTAGAAAGTCAAGAAGATTGGAACTAGTTTGAAGGGGTTCTTGTTGTCTGGTGGGACTTCTGGGTGATGTAAAATCTTCTAGTCTTGCAAATTGATTTAAGAGTAAATTAGGTGTTTGTGTTTGTGCAAGTGAAACTGGAAAAGATGTGATGGTAAGTGGAAGTTTTGAACTGGTTCTTTGTTCAGGTGTTTGTAAGTGTTTGGCAGTTGTTTTTGGTAGTATTGAAGTATTTGGAATGGTTTTTGAGTATTGCTTCAATTTTTGTTTGCCTTTGTTGCTTGTTTCTGTCTTTAATTCAAAATCAATAGAGTATTGAAACTGCACTGGATATGTTTCTTTACAGTACTTGATAATGTTAAAATTAAGTTCTTGAAAATAAGTGGCAAGTGTTTCACTGTTAAGGTCTTCAGTTACCAACTGTGAATAGTGTACTAAATTATTGTAAAGGTTGCTTCTAACTTCTGAGATATTGTAATTTCCAAAAAGATAATTGTTGATGCGGTTTTCAATATATTGGTATACTGATTTCTTGACAACTTCAATTCCATCTGGAATGTTGAATTTTTGCTTGCAGTAAGTGTAAATTGACTGGTAATATTCTAGAGTTGTTGCATCTGGTGTGGTTGCCACTTTGAAGTTGTTTTTGCTGTGTTGTTTCCATAAGAGAGCACCAAATGTTACTGGAGGTTTTTGGTCTCTTCTTAGCTCTTGTATGTTTGTTGTAATGCTGTTAATTCACGACTATAGGAAGTGTTTGAACCTCCAATAACTGAATTTATCTTCAAATTATTTCCTATAATTTGAACTGCTGGGCTTATAAGTGAAATAGCCAATTCTGTGCCAGTTGCTTTGTATAGTTATGTTGTAGTAAACATCAACTCTTTCCCAGAAATTACTTGTCTGGAAGCTTACTAAAAATGTGTAGTTACTTTGCTGTAAAAGTCAACTCTTCTACAGGAATCTTGTTTATAGGCTACCCTAATGATTGTAATAAGAAAAGAAAAGAAAAATAAAAAAAATGTAAAAAAAATAGGATTTTATCAAGGGAAACGTTTTTTATCCAGGCCTGGAGTCACTAACAGTTTACTGAAATTGGTAGCTAATCAATTTCAAAACGTTAGTTGGGTTTTAAGGATTTTCCAAGTGCAATAATTAAAGAATTTGGTTTTTCAAATTATTTGATATTTATTTCTTTTTGTGTGTGTAGGAATGGTTCTAAGTAATAAATCTAAAGTAAAATATATTTTCTCGAAGAGAAAAGCTCTTCTTTTATACAACTTGTTGTAACACTATTCCATGAACTTGAACTTTGCTCTTTTCTACAATTTTGCTGAACTAAAAATACATTTCAGCAAATTTCTACAAATTTTAGTGAACTTTTGAATATTACATATTTCGGGATATTGCCTGATTGATCATTGCACTTAGGTTACATTTGTGTTATGTACAAATTGGATTATTAATTAAATGATAATTTTGGACATTTGCTAATATAATAAGTGATAATTTGAAACAATAATATATGCTAATTAATAATAGGAATTATAAAGATAATTTCATGCTAAATAATATCTCTAGTTTCGTTTGGTAACACTGTTTTACCATATACTAATTCAAATGATGTTGCTTGTGTAGTGTCTTGTTTTATTGTCTAATAAGCAAATAATACTGATAATATAATCAAGTCCTATTTGTCCTAGTTTTCTTGGCTGATTTTGGCTATTGCTTCACACAGTGTTCTGTTGAATCTTTCAACTAACCCATTTGTTTGTGGATGGTATAGTGATAATAATGGTCTTTTTATTCCAAATTTTTGACTTAATTCTGCCAATGTTCTATTCACAAAGTAAGTTCCTTGATCCAATAAAAATTCTTTTGGACATTTGTGTTAACAGATCAAGTCTTAATGAATGAATTCGGCAACAGATTATGTATCTGCTCTTTGAATGGCTTTTGCTTCTGGCCATTTTGTGAGATAATCCATAGCTACTGCAATATATCTGTTGCCTTTGTTGATGATTGTTAATGGTCTGACTAAGTCAATTCCAATGTGATCAAATAGTTGTCTCACTTTGATTGGTCTCAATGGTTCACTGGGTTTTGTTTCTTCTCTTCTCTAACAAGCATCACAATTTTGAACATATTGAATAATGTCTGGATACATTGATGGCCAATAGTATCTTTTTCTGGTTTTTTTTATTGTTGCTTTTTTATGGAAATGTTCTGTTATTGGATCTGAGTACATGTTGAATAATATTGTCTCTTTCTCTGGTTCTGTAATTACTCTGGTTGGTTGCTCTGAATTCTTTCTGTTTTTCTGGTAAAGTATATTTTGATGACTGATAAAATGTTTTGATTGTTGTTTTATGTTGTTTTGTTCTTTTTGAGATAATTTCTCCTTGAACAACCAGGTATTTATATAATGTTGGAGTTGTTGGTATTTTTGTATGTTCATGTTTTGTTATATTTTTGGGTTGAAATGTTTTTAGATTTGTCTCATTTGTGACAATCTGTTAGCATTTCCATTTTCTTTTTCTTTTTTGTAATATATTGTATAATTAAATGATGAAAGTTCTATTTTCTATTTTGCATGACAATTATCTGCAAATTTTTGTTTCTGTATTGAAGTCAATTCTTTGTGATCAGTGTACACATTAAATTTTTGACTCAAGTATTTTTTCCATTTAATGACAGCCCAATAGATAGTTAAGTATTCCAGTGCTAGAGTTTTATAGTTTTTTTCAGCTGGATTTAGGCTTCTACTGGCATAAGCTACTGGATGTTTTCTTCCATCTGATTTTTTTTGCGATAGTACTGCTCCCAATGCTTGGCCTAATGCATCAGTGGTGATGATAAATGGTTTGCTGTGATCTGGATACATCAACACTAAAGCTTGGATAAGCTTTCTTTTTAATGTGTCAAAAGCTTCTTGCTGAGCTTCTGTCCATTTGTATTTTACATTTTTGGTTTGCAGCTGGTGAAATGGCTGAATCAGTTTAAAAAAGTTCTTAATAAAGCAGTGATAATAGCCTGCAAATCCCAAAAATGCTCTCAGTTTTGTCAAGTTGGTTGGTACTAGAAAGTTTTTTACTATTGCAATTTTATCTGGATCCATTTTAATGCTGTCTTTGCTTATAATATGTTCCAAAAATTTCAACTCTGTTTTGCTGAAAAAATACTTGGTCGCATTTAATTTCAATCTTGCTCTTCTTAATCTTTCAAACACTTGTTGGAGATAATGTAGATAGTCCTCAAATGTTTTAGAGAACACATTGGTGTTATCTAAATAAACAACTACTGATTTTTACAATTATCCAGTATAGACAATTTCCATGAGCTGTTGAAATGTTGCTGGAGCATTCATCAAGCCAAATAGCATTACTTCAAATTTAAAATTTCCTTCCCGAATTGTAAAAGCCATTTTCTTTTTGTCTTCTGGTTTCATGGCTACTTGCCAGTAATCACTGTCTAAGTCCAACATTGAAAACTATTTCTTTCCTCTAAAAGCATTGAAAAGTTCTTGGATATTTGGAGTTGGGTAGTTGTCTCTTTTTGTTACTCCATTCAGTTTCTGGTAATCCACACAAAAGCAGATTTTTTCATTCTTCTTATGGACTAGTACCACTGGTGATGATCATGGACACATTGATGACTGTATTAGCCTATTGTTGAGCATCTAATTAATTTCTTGATAAATAATCTCATGGCTAGCTGGTGGTACTCTGTATGCTCTCTGTTTAATTGGCATTACATCTCCAGTCTTAATTTGATGTTAGATAATATCAGTTCTGCCAAATTTGTTTTTGCTGACAAAAATGTCATTGAAATTGTTGAGTAACATTTTGAGCTGTATACATTGTAGTGAATCTAAGTTTTCCATGTTTATTTGTTTCAATTGTTTTGGTTGGAGCAAATAACATTTATTTTATTCATATATTGTTTGTGATGTAATATTCACATATCTGCAAAGTTATGGAAAGTCTGGAATAATGTCTGGCAGTTGGTTTTCAATTTCAGTGATTAAGTATTCAATGGTTGTTCTTTTTGGTATCCTAATAACATCTCCTGTATTATTGTAGATGGGAATTTTTATGTGACTGTAGTTCTTGGCTGGTATGTGTAAATTGACTAATTTAATCTCTCCTAATTTACAAAGTGCTGCTTCTGTCTCAAAAATCTGAACTTGATCCTTTACTTTTCTCTCTATAGTTATCATATACTGGTCATATAGTGGAATGAAAATTGGTTGACGGGTGGAGATAATTTTTCCTTTGTCAATAATTTTTTCTTCTGCCATATTAACTAATACATCTATTCTACCCATTGATCCGAATCTTTGTATCCCTCTAGCTGTAATCTTTAATTCTTCTTTGTTTCCTATTAATACTAATTGAGCTATTTTAACCAGAGACAGGAATATTGTCTGTGCTATCTTTTTGTTTAGATCTATAATATATGCTTTTTCTGAGTCATTTTGTAACATAGCAATGATATTTTTTATATATCCTGTGTTAATTATTTCTCCTCTGATGTTGATTTTCTTTTTGGCTAAGCTACTTCTAGATGCTAACTAAACTATTATTGTTGCTGGAATTTCCAGTGCTATTTTGAGATCAATGCAGGTACACAAATGAGGTTCCAATTTAATGGGATTTTTTCCCAAATATTTTAGATCAAACTCTGCATCTGTATTATGTGCATGTTTTGACATGATGCCTTCATTGTTGTCACTATACCATCTAAGTTTCTGTTCCTTGGGAAAGATCAAGAAGCATGATGTATGTTTTAGAGTTTGAATTGGAGTCTGCATTACTATTATTTTTCTTGTCATATTGAGCAAAGCTGAAACCATTGTTTTCATCATCATTATTGTTGGGGTTTGAATTGGGATTAAAACTTGATTCCGATTCCAATACACAGCAATTGATTAGTTTTTTTTCCTTTGGAATTGTGTAGATCATGTGTGATAGTGGATTGTAAATGAGGTTATACTCATTACAATATTGAAAGTTACATGAAATTAGGCAGTATTAATACAGTTAGGTGTTCAGCTGCTCTAAGTGTTGCTCTTGCTTTTCTTTTGTGGGCATTAATTCTTAGTAGTGTTCATGGAACTGTTCTAGATCTAGGAAATTTATGACTGGTTTTGGGTCCCAGTCAAGTTTTATGAGTTTAGGTGAGTTATTTTTAATTGTTCTTATTTCTTTTGGTAATGCTTCTTTGATTTTGGTAAGTGCTATTTGCCATATTTCATCATCATTATATAGACAGCCATCCAGACATTTAACTGTTTGTCTCCAGGCAGTGTTTATAAGTGTCTCTTTTCTTACCCAGTTGCTTATCAAAATTGTGTATTGACACAATTCATCGCACATTCCTTCTTTTCTAGAAATATTATTCCACATTCCTTTGTTAAGAAGAATTTCTCCACAAGCCAAGCATGGCTTATTATCCTATTTTCCAACTCGTTTTCCAAAGTGGTCAATGAGGCATGAGTGGCAATAGAACTTAGTTGCCATCTGGTATTTCTTGTTATTGCTGCAATATGTGCCTATTGATAATACTTTCTTGTCATAATTGATGCATATCAGTTTTGGGTGATGATAGTTAGATAGTTATGATAGATTATATGTGTATGGGTTGTAAGTAGTGGTGGTAGTTAATATTGGTTCTTTTTCTTTCTCCTTTCCTTTTCCTTTTGTATTTTTTTCCCACTCCTAATTTATTAGCTCTTTCTAATTGTTGTTGGTTCTCCAGATTTGGTCAGCATTCCAGATAAGTTTTTTCTTTTGTTTTCCTTTTTTGTTGTTGTCCCAGGAGGGTATTGGTAGTAACTTGTTGTGGTCTCCTTCAGCCCATAATACTTGATAGGCTTTTCAGGTAGATTTCTTCTTTTCTTCCTTAAACTCAATGTCTTGAAATGACTACATGTAGCAGATGTCTATATATGTCAGCCATTCTGGCTAAGCTGTAGCTTCTGCATGTTCTAGTCAAGCATAGTGTTGGTTTTAACTAACCAGTTATTACCAACTAATGTCTGGTACTGTGTAGCTTCTATTACTAAAACTTTGATTGGGGTAGCCATCAACTTTGGCATCTATGTACATGGCAGTAATAGATTTTTTTTTGAGAGTAGCTCCACTAAATAATGGCGTGACTGCTGGTTTCTCAAGTTCAAACAGAAAAATGACATCCAGTGATTTGTTCTCAGTAATAATAGCTGGTAGAATGTTGCTGGTAAGTGTTGGTTGTTGGTTGGTTCCTGAATTGTTGGGTTAGGTGTCTTCTGGGGAAACCAGAAGACTTAAATAGTGTTAGAAATTCAGATTTTGGATGTGCCCAGTTCTTGAATTCTAAAAATGTGATCCTGTTGGTTGGTGAAAGGAGCTGAAGATCAGTTGGTAAACAACTATTACTGATCTCCAATTTTGAGTGACTCTCAATCTAAGATTTTCTAATATCATCTAAGCTGAGTTTGATGGTGGTGTTTAAACTGCAGGTGTTTAATAAATTATCTGTAGCTGCAGTGGTTGATATATTACTGGTGGCTGCAGTTGATAAACTGGAGGTTGATATATGGGTGGTTAATATATTAACTGTTGTATCATTGATAGGTAAGTGGATTAATATTGGTTTTAATTTGAGTAATAATGTGGAGTTTAAACACTGCAATTGGAGTTTTGGTATTGATTTCCCGATTGTGTGTTACTATAAAAATGATAGTTGGCTCAGATATGGTCTTGTTTACCACAGTGGTGGCAGATACACATCTCTGGCTGTCATAGCTAATTGGATGATGATAATAAATGTGACTGATTGTGAAAATGATTTGCATTTCCTGAATTATTGCATTATTGTGATGGTTGATAAATTGCATGATTGTCAGCTAAGTATCTCTCAATTTTCTGATTGATCGAATTACTAAATTGCTTTAGTTTGGAATTCAAGTTAGATAATTTATTCATTACTAGATTTACAGCTTGGGCATGATTAACTTCTAATTCAGCTGATTCAAAATCTCTGGCATGTGTAACTGTGTCTTGTAAGTTGGCTGGATATAGTGGCTGTACACATTGCAGAATATTACTGCATAATCTGCAAATAAACTAATTTAGGATCTGGGCTATAGTGAAATAATCAGCATTAATAACTTGTATTTGGCACAGATTTTGATGAAAACATCCCAAGTAAGTGGTGATTGCTTCAATATCTTCTGTTTGATGGTGGTGAAAGTATTTGCTAAATGATTAATACTATTATTATTGCTGAAGTATTATAGGAATGTAAGCTTAAATACATTGAAATCCTAAGGTTTGTTGGCTAAGCTTTGATACTATGAATTGGCAGTATTCTGAAGAAAATAAAAAATGGCTTGCATGGTTCTGGCATCATCCCATCTGTTGGCTGTGATAGTTTTTTCTACATTGTTGTTACGGATAAACTGAGTAGGGTATGGTAGTAACATTTGGTGCTCTAGTTTTAGATTAACTTTTAAAATTGTCTGCTTTTTCTGTCATGTCAGTGTTATCAGTCTCTGAAAGTCTATTCCTGACTGTGAATTTACCTGTTTGAGTTCTTTGGTTATAAGGCACAAAGTTTGTTTTTCATCAATTGCAACATTTTCTATAAATGTGAACTTTCTTCTCCATACTAACAAACACAGTTGTTAGGGTCTGGCATTGTCTTTTTGCTCTTCTGGTAAGCTACCAAGATAACATTAATATTCAAAACTTAAGTAGAGCTTCCCTTTTTTACCAGACTATCACAAAGTTTATTCTAAGACAGTCAATTTTCCTATGTTGCCACTCCAAAAAAAAATAAAATAAAATAAAAAAAGAAAAAAAGAAAAAGAAAAGAAAAAAATTAGTTCTTATCAATTGCCATGATCAAAAGTAATTGGTTCAAGTCATTAAGAGTTTAAGACATTTATGCCAATGGCATCTGTTCCAGCACAAAAGTAAAAAATACTGATTTTAATTTCAATTAAAATTTGTAAGATGGGAAAACATAAATTGGTAAATTGGATTTGGTTTTGATAATTTATTGTATTTCAAACTATGGATATATATGATAAGTATAATACAAAGTAAAATTGATTCCTAATTAACTGTCTGACTTTTCAACTTCTATAACTACTTGCTTTTATATATTTTTTTGGTTTTACAGAATTGCTTTCAATTGCTTTACTATTGCTAGCTATTGCTCTTTATTATTAGCTATTGCTTGTTATTACTAGCTATTGCTCGTGTTTGCTCTGTGTTACCTCAAGTTGTACTGCATTTTTCTTGTCACATTTTTTTGTCACGTTTTTTCATAGCTTTTGGTTTTTCTATTCGAGTAACATTATTCCTCTCTTTTTAAAATTAAGCTTCTGTGAAATCATCTATTTCAGCCAAGTTTGTTTTTCTGTAAAGAACTCAAATGTTGCCTTCAGTATTGTTTTTTGTAGAACTTCAATTGGGTGTTTGTCATCTATTTTATGTTGTTGACTATAATAATTTTTAGAGTTTCATCTAGTAGTACCATTGGATAGTTTTTAAATGCTGAATATAGTTGGTATGTTGCTTTATAGTATAAGTTTAAGTTGTTTCTTCTCACAAATTTTTTTATTTGTCTGTGGGCTTCTTTGTTGATCATTTGACAGTTGAGGTCTTTATATGGGCTATCTAATCCTAATTGTAACCCAATTTTAAATAGCCAATAGACAAATAGAAGTTTCTTTTTCTATTTTTTCACGTTTTCAGATGTATATTCTCTTGTTACTGGCTTCAGTGTTTGCTTGTTTAGATCTTCTCTTATTTTCTCAATTCTCACCTAACACAGTTTTATTTCTGTTACCTTCCCCTTCTTTTTAGCTGTATTGGGTCCTATTCTTATCATATCCCTTTTTCTTTTTCTTTCATAGAGAAAAGTTTGCTTGTAAAGGTGAAACAGCTTAGTTTTAGTTGAACTATTGTTCACCTTTTTTTTGCTTCTATCTCTGTATCATATCTTTTTTTTATCAATTTTGATTTCTATTTGAGCAGAAAATTGTTGAATTGCATCAAACAGTTGTTTTGAAAGTTGTAGAATTTAATCTAAAAGGTCCATGTTGAAAAAATTCTATTATTTTCTTGTTGTTTTTTGGATGGTATATATACTTGAATTTCCCAATTTAATTTGCTACATGTTGTTTATATTTCGATGATGATGATTGGTTCCAGATCTTATGATATATTTTCTGGTCTGATTAATGAAATTTGTGTTCTTAGTTGATGTACTAATAACAATGACTGTTGTTTCACATAATAAATTTTTAATGAGCTACTTTCTTTAAAATTCTGTCTTTCAATTGTAATTTATAAGCTCTATTTCTTAACACTTTGTGTATGTGAAATGGGCTGTCTCACTTTGGGTTGAACTTTCTGTTTCATTGTTTTTCTGCTTTTGTATGATATAACAGTACTTGGTCTCCAATCTTAAATTCCATTGGTTGTTCGAATAGGCAATTGTCATGTCTTTCTTTTTGTCATTTTTGAGCATTACTAATATTGTCAGTTACTATTTTATGATTGTTTTTTAATGCTTCCATTAGCTAGTACATTCTTTGACATAAGGTATCTTCAAAATTTTTTTTGTTGATAGTTTCTGTTAAGTAAGATGCTATTTCTTGTTCAATAGATAACATTGCTTTTCTTCCATAGACTAATTTGAATGGTGTGAACTGTATCATATTTTGCTTTAATGTTCAATATACAAAGAGTACAGAAGGTATGAATAAGTCCTATTCTTATTCATTTTCATAACTTATTTTTGCTAATACTTTACATAATATTCTGTTAAACTGTTTTACCAGTCTATTTGTTTGTGCGTGATATGGTGATGATAATAGTTGTTTTATACCAAAATGTTGACTCAATTCAATTAATGTAGTATTGATGAAATGTGTTTCTTAGTCCAATAACAGTTCTTTTAGGCATCTATGTTTGTATATTAGATCTTGGTGTATGAATTTGGCTACTGTTTTGGCATCAGCTACTTGGATTGCTCTGGCTTTTGACTATTTTGTAAGGTAGTTTACGGCTACAGTGATGTAATGATTTCCTTTGGATATAATCAAAAGAGGACCAACCAAATCAATCCCAATTCTATCAAATGGATTTCCAACTGGAATGGGTTAAAGTGGTTCTATTATCCTGGTTCCTCTTTTTTGCTGGCATAAGTTACAATTGCGAACATATTTGAAGATATCCTTATACATTATAGACCAATAGTATAGATTTGTTGTTTTTTCCAAAGTCATGTTTTTGTTGAAGTGTCTTGCAGTTGGGTCAGAATGCATACTATATAATATAGCTTCTTTTTTATGGTCCTTGATCAATTGTTGTGGAGTAGTATGGTTTCATTGTTCTTGATAATAGAGTTGGTTATTTTGAATAAAGTAATTTCATGCTTGTTTCCATATGGTATTTTGTTCCTGTTGAGATAAAATCTTCTTAAAATGTAGTGTCAATAGATACTAATGTAATTGCTAATAAGTAAGTGTGTCCATGAGTCCGAGATTAGGTTTGTGGCATCTTTGACAAACTGTCAACATTGGTGTTCTTGGATCTTTCCTTGTAATAAACTTTGAGTGGGAATTGTTGCAGATAAGTACTCCATTTAGCATATTTTTTTTCTAGTTATGGGTTATTGAGTAACCAAATGAGTCTCTTATAATTGGTATATAAGTCAAATAATTGCCAGAGATAATGTTTCCATGTTTATATGGCCCAATAAATGGCAAAACATTCCAAATCTGTTGTATTATATATTTTTTCTGCTGGGCTGGTACTGCAACTGGCATAGACAATTGGATGTTCTCTTCTGTTCAGTTCTATTTGTGATAATACAGCTCTTAGTGCATTTTTTAATGCATCTGTAGTGACAATAAATTGTTTGGTAAAGTCAAGATAAATTAGTATTGGAAATATGATTAATCACTGTTTAAAATAATTGAAGGCTTTTTGTTGCTTTTTTTTTCACAGATATGACATGTATTTGAACAACAAGTGATAAAAAGGTTTTGTGATAGTTAAAAATCCTTTGACAAATTGACAGTAGTATCTAGCCAATTCTAAAAATCTTTGCAGCTCTTATAGGTTAATTGGGGCTGAAAAATTCTTGACCTTTTGGATTTTGTCTGGGTTAGGTTTTACTCCATCCTTACTGATTACATGTCCTAAGAATTTCAGTTTGGTTTTTCCGAAGAAGTATTTATCAGAGTTGAGTTTCAATCCGGCAGCTCAAAGGCATTCGAAGATTTATTGCAGGTAGAGCAAATGTTCATTGAATGTTTATGAGAAGACATTGGTGTTATCTAAGTATACTATGACTGATTTCCACAAGATTTCTTTATACACAACATCCATGAGATGTTGAAAGGTAGCAGGAATATTGCACAGTCTGAAAGGCATTATGTTGAATTTAAAATTTTTGTCTTGTGTGGTGAATGCTATTTTCCCTTTGTCTTTCGGGTCTATTTTGACTTGTCAATATCCACTGGCTAGATCTAGTAACAAGAACTATTTCTTCTTTTCTAAGTTGTTTAGAATTTTTTGGATAAGAGAAATGGAATAGCTATCTCCTCAGGTAATACTATTTAATTTCTGGTAATCTTTACAGAATCATACCTTCCCATTCTTCTTTGTGACTAAGACTACTGGAGAGGACCAAGAGCTTAATGATTTTTTAATCAGTCTATTGTTAAGCATTTGTTGTACTTCCTGCTTAATCAGATTATTGCCAGATAGAGATACTCAATAAGTTCACTGCTTAATAGGTCGAGCATCTCCGATATCAATTTGGTGTTTTACAATGTCGGTGCATCCGAACTCATTTTTGCTAACAAAGACATTGGCATATTGGTTCAATAGAATCTTAAGTTGCATTTGCTGTAAAGTGCTCAAGTTTTCTAGATTGAGTTTATTGATTTTTTTTGGTGTAAACAAGTAACTTTTCTTTGACAGATTTCATATTTATAAGGTAATTTCACAGAACAAAAACAATTGAACGAAATCTGGAATAAGCTGGAGTTTTTCTAGATTCTGAATATTTAAAGATATAAAACCAATGAGAGTTCTCTCAGGAATTTTGATAACATCTTCGGTTGAATTGTGAATGGAAATTTTGAAGTGTTTATGAGCTTTGGTTAGTAAGTACAGATTAGCAATGTCAGCTAACAAGCAGATCTTGGAATTGGTCTTGAAGACTAGTGCTTGGTTCTGAATCTTTCAGTCAACTTTGAGAATATACTACCAATAAAGAGAGATAGAAATAATGATGTCAGTGTAGATAAGTTCTCTCTGGTTACTATCTTCCTTCATAAAATTGACCATTACATTCTCTCTTCCACTTGAGCCAAACCCATTGATTCTTTGGGCAATAAGACTTAATTCTTCTCAGATGGTAACCAGAGCTAGTTGGGGTATTTTAATTAAAGGTAAAAAAATGGCTTGGGTAATTTTTTTGTGAAATTCAATCTTGTAAGGTTTGTCTGAATTGTTCTGTAGCATCACAATAATGTTTCCTGTATATCTGGCATTGATAATTCCTTTTTTTATATTGATTCTTTTTTTTGCAAGACACAATCTAGATGCTACTTGTATCATGGTGTTCACAGAAATTTCTAGCACTATTTTGAGATCTATTTTTACCAGAAAATGTGGGGCTATAACTATGAGTAATTGTTTAGGGTATTTTAAGTCAAAACCTGCATCAGTCTCATATACTCTTTCTGAGCATATTTTTTTGTTATTGTTACTATACTATTTTAATTCTAATTCTTTGAAAAGATCAGGATACACAAGGTATTATTCTATTTTGGTAGTCTAATTTGGCTCTTGAAATAACATGTTTTTGATGAGTAATTCTTTTTCTTCCTTGGGCTTAGGTAATTTAGTGATTGGGTATAGGATTCTGGAAGACAAGTTGAACATGAGATTACACTCGTCACAGTATTAAAAGTGGCAAGAAATTAAGCAGTGATCACATAGTTTGGTATTTAGATTAACTAGTCACTGTTCTTGCTCTTTTCGGGTCAGGACCAATTCTTGATATCAGTTCTGAAATGTGTCGAGGTTATCTGTAAAAAAATCATCTATGGGGTAGTTGAGTCTATTATATTCAGGTGTTTAAAAATTGTTCTTGAATTTTCATATTTCTTCAGGCATGGTATTTTTGGCTTTGGCACTTGTCATTCTCCAGATTTTGTGATTATTGTGTGGATAACCATCCAGTCTATTGAATGCTTATTTCCAAGTGTCCTTAATAGGGGTTCTCTTTTGTACCCAATTGTTGATTAATATGGTGTACTAACAAGCCTCATTGCATATTTTTCCTCTGCCAGGCACATCATTCCAGAGTTCTTCATCAGGCAGGATCTTGCCACATATAAGGCATAGTGTGTTGTCCCACTTGTCTTGTTGTTTTGATTGTCCAAATTTTTTCAGTACACAAAGTCTGCAGTAATATTTGGTGGTGGTGGACCATTTTTTGTTGTTCTTAATATATGTGCCCATTGTGGATAGCTTTTTTCTACAATCAACACATATTAGTTTTGGAAGTTGGTAAAATAAATTTTTTTGGTCCATGATTATATATCCTAGTGATGACAATTGGGGTTTTTCTTCAGCTCTGCCTTTTTCTTTTTCTTTCCAAATTGGTGGTGGGGGTAGTTCAATTTGATAATTATCTATCCATGAAATTTGATAGATCTCAATGGTTGGTAGTAGCAGTATATCTTTGAATTCAATTAGGGGCTCCTCAGTATGTTGGGTTTTAAAGTGTCTACATATAGCTAGAACTTGGACATGCTGTCTGTTAAACATGAGTTGAAATTCTTGGGTATTCCAGTTGAGCATAGTATTGGCTTTTGACAACCAATCATTTTTTATCAGAGCTTGATATTGAGTAGTTTCTATGATGAGTACTTTGGTAGAGATCTGAATTCTATTAATTTCAAAGAGGAAGTTGTCAATTTCTCCTATTGGAGTTTTTGTGTTTCCATCTACTGTAATGATTCAGGCGGTAGCAGCATGGTCTACTCAGCAACCTAGTTGGTTCATAAGCTGTTTCATAATTATGCTACTGGCTGATCTGCTATCCAGAATTAATTTAATGTCTATTCCTCCAACTCTGGCATTGGTGTATAGGGCCATTATTGGTTTATTCTAATTGATGACTGCCCCACTAAAAAGTCTGTGGGTGTTCAAATTATTGATGTCAAAAGAAAATATGGTGGCTAGGGTGGTGTCCTCGGTAATAGTGGCTGGTGGGATATTGCTTTTTGTTTGCTTGGAAGGTTGGAAGATTTGTTCTACATCCCTTCCTTCCATAGGTGTAAATTTATCAAAATCCTGGTCTTCTATAAGACTGAGATAAGAAGCTTGATTTGAGTATCTGGTTGGTGCTAGTTGAGATTGTGCAGGACCATGAAGGATTAGTTGAGATGGTCTACTGTTGGTTTGCACCTAATTGTTGTTGGAATTCTTCTATCCCTGATTATAGTCTATAGCTTGAGGTTTGGACTGGCTGTAAGGGGGAGTTTGATAGTGAGAGATTGCTTGTGTCATTGGTGGTAGTTGATAATAATTTTGGGGCAGTAATTAAGTATACGGGACTTGTTGTGCATACTGGGAAGATGGATTTTGAGGGATAGAATATTGGAATATCATGTTTTGCTGATATCTTGGTTGCTAGTATTGGTTTTTTTGATTTTGGTCTATTATTTTCTTTCTGCAGTTACAGGCAATATGTCCAGATTTTTGGCAGTAGTAACAATTATGGGAATCAGATCTCCAAAGTTGTTGCTGTTGCTAACAGTTCTGTTGCTATAGATATCTGCTGTTGTTGTTATTTTCTTTTTGTTGTGGTGGTTGGTAAGTTCCTGTGGTTTCAGCTAAGAATCCCTCAATTTTCTGAGTTAATTTTTTACTTAATTGGGTTATCTTTGTGTCAATGTCAGAGGCTCCATTGATGGCTAAGTTAACAGCTTGGGTATAGTTCACTTCTTGTTCTGCAGACTCAAAATCACAAGTGAAAATGACTGCTTCTTGTAGGTTTGCCAGATGGCAAAATCGTATGGATCTTAAGAGACTGCTCCTTAGTCCTTTAATGAATTAATTGAGGACTTGTGTGGTGGTATAATAATTCTGCTCAATAGTTAAAATTTGTCAAAAAACCTGATTGAATCTTTTGAGATAAGTAGTTACTGCTTCATGGTCATTTTGTTTTATTATACTGAATTGTTTTTGCAATTAGATGAGTGTATTAGGGTCACAAAAGTATTGCAGAAAGGCAAGTTTAAACTCTGTAAAGAAGGTAGGCTTTTTTGCAAGGCTCTGGTACTATGAATTGACAGTTCCAATCAGAAAGAATGACAGTATCTGAATTGTGTAGTCATTGTCTTATCCATTAGCAGTAATTGCTTTCTCGGCATCCATAATCCAAAAATATGTGTTATCTTTTTCACCAGAGAATTTCTCCAATTTAGTAATATCCCAGTAGACCATGATCCAGTTAATGAGTGGAGTGTTACTGGTTATGGTTAAAGAGATTGGTGTCCACATATTCAAGTGTTTTCTGGGTGCTAATGCTGGTTGTTTTTTTTGTTGCTGGAACCAATAGGTTGTAAGATAGCTGTTCCTTCCATTAGAGGAGATGCTGATTCTGCTGGGTTTTGTGCTGGTGGCTGTTCCCAAGTTGATATGTTTCCTTCTGTTTGACTGGCTGTTGGGGTAAAATTTCTAAACAGTAATCTGTATTTTCTTAGTAATTTGGTCCAACTGTGTTGGCCCCAAAAGTGTAGATTTTCAGGAATTTGTAGTGTTTCCGACTGAGTTTCCAAGGGTAGATTGAATACAATTCTACTTTGGGATGTCTAATGATATGATAGAGTTGTTGGTAAGAAAAATCTTGGTTTCTTGTTGATTGTGGACTTGTTTTGGGCAGTTGTGGAATTATTGGATCTGTTCTTATATTCTTTTGGATCGGATTCTACTAGTTGTTGTACTTGAGGGAATTGTTTTGTCACATAGTGTTTAATGTCTGTATTGACTATGTGTAGAATTTCAGTAATTGCTCAAGTAGTAGTAGTTGTTGAGTACCTTAGTAAGCTTTGATGGATTTGTTCTCCAAGTTTTTCTGTATTAGTTGCACAGTCTAACAAACAGTTGATTTTTGCATTGATATAATTACAAAAATCACTCTCTGCAATGGTGGTTTCTACTAGTATTCCTAGATCTTTTTGAAAATATTGAAATAGTGCTTTTCTATACAAGGAGTGGTCTTTTTTTATTGTTCCAATAGTTGCCACTTTTATGTATCTCTGGAGTGCTCTGTCTTTGTGGATTTATAATCTCACAGGGAGCACCAAATGTTATAGATAAACTGGATAAGGTATGATAGTAATGTTTAGTGCTCTAGTTTTGGGTTAACTTTCAAAGTTGTCTGCTTTTTTTACCATGTTAGTATTATCAGTCTCTGAAAGTCTATTTCTGGTTGTAAATTTACCCATTTGAGTTCTTTGGTTATAAGACACAGAGTTTGTTTTTCGTTAATTACAATGTTTTCTATAAATGTAAACTTTTTTCTCCACACTAATGAACACAGTCATTAGAGTCCAGTGTTGTTTTTTCACCCTTTTGGTAAGCTACCAAGATAACATTAATATCCAAAACTTAAGAGAAGCTTCCTTTTTTTACCAGGCTATCACAAAGTCTATTCTAAGACAGTCAATTTTCCTATGTTGCTGCTCCAAAAAAGAAAGAAAAGAAAAGAAAAAAAGAAAAAAAGAAAAAGAAAAGAGAAAAATTAGTTCTCATCAATTGTCATGATCAAGAGTGATTGGTCTAAATCATTAAAGGTTCGAGACATTTATGCCAATGGCATCTGTTCTGGAACAAAAGTAGGAAATACTGATTTTAATTTCAATTAAAATCTGTAAGATAGAAGAACATGAATTGGTGAATTAAATTTGGTTTTGATAATTTATTATATTTCGGACTTTGAATATATATGATAAGTATAATACAAAGTAAAATTGATTCCTAACTAACTGTCTGACTTTTCAACTTTTACAACTACTTGCTTTTATATATTCTTTTGGTTTTACAGAATTGCTTTTAATTGCTTTACTATTGCTAACTATTGTTCTTTATTGCTAGCTATTGCTCATTATTATTAGCTATTGCTTGTATTTACTAGCTATTGCTCACATTTGCTAACTATTGTTTGTGTTTGCTTTGTGTTACCTCGAGTTGTACCACGTTTTTCTTGTCACGTTTCTTTGTTACATTTTTCTATAGCTTTTTTGGTTTTTCTAATTGGGTAATATTGTTTAGCCACACTTGGGCATTGTTTTCTTTGCCAGTAAATTTTTTGAGTTTTGCAATTGGAGCATAAGCCATTGGTCTGATCAGTTGTTGGTATATTGGTTGAAGTTGTTGTTGTGGCTGTTGAAGAGGCTGTTGAAGAGGCTGCTGTGGTTGTAAAGGTGATTGAAGTGGTTGTTGAATAGATTGCTGAAATGGCTGCTGTTAAATTGGTTTAATAATTGGTTTAATTGGTGGCTAATTAATAACAATTACTGGAGATAAGTTTTGCTAATTACTTGCTTCAAGTTTGGATTGTTTTGAGTTTGCTGGGTCTGAATGTTCAGAGTTTCAATTTCTGAATTTTCTGCAATCGAATTTTGATAATTAAATTCTTAATCCTCTTCTTTTTTTTCCTCTGATGCCATTATCTCCCAGGAACTTGCAGTTCCAAAATCTGGTTGAGGTGGCAGTAATCAGAATCCTGATGGCATTGAAGATTAAGATTTAAATTCTTCAAAGTAATCACTGTAAGTTTCTAATAATTTTACTTTCTTTTGTTTATTTTGAAATGGGAGTTGTCCAAATATTGATGTTGTATTTGATGTGGACATGTCTGTTGATGTAATGTTGATAATGCTACTGGGTGTGTGATAGTATAATGGATATAGTGGGAATTTAATTTTTTGTTTCTTCCACATTGGTAATTGTATTTCTCTTGGTGTTACTGCTGGTGTTTGTAATTTTTTTTTACTCTTATCTGCATAAGTAATAGGAAATTGTTGTTGAGTGTATCTTTTAATTTCTTGATTAATCTTTCTAATAATTGGTATGAAACTATAATTCCATGGTAAACTGATATATTGGATTAACTCTGTATAAAAATTTTCTCTTGCTGATTCAATGTCAACTGGTCTTCCTAGAAAATCCATAATTCTCTTATTAACGTAAAAGTTAAAGGCTGATTCCACTGGATAATGGTTGTTGGTTAAGCCCAATTGTTAACTGTACTGTTGAAATAAGAATTTGGCAAATCCTAAATAGTTTGTCCTTATGATTTCTGATTCTGCCACTTTTGGATGATTGTTGTTGGTACTGGTTCTCTGTAGGATTATACTTCACAGAAAGCACCAAATGTTACAGATAATTATTTGGAATCTCAAAGCAAATAACAAACCCATAACTTGGTGCTCAATTGATATAATGATGTTGATTACTAAAGGTAGCTTGTATTTGAAAATTTTGGTTAAGTTCTTTGTATAATAGACAAAGTTTCAATAGTTGTTTTCAGTAGTCTCTTGAAATCGCAATTCCATCAATTCTTTTCTCAGCTTAGTGGCTGGCAATTCTTTGGTAAGTAATCTGTAATTCTTGTATGTGCTCTACCTACTCGCAGGGGTCTTTTGTCAGACAATCCTTAATGTCAGTAATTTAGTACTTAATCCTTAATCAATTTAGTAAACAACAAAAGAAATAACAATAGAAAATAAAAGAAAACAAAGAAAATAAAGAAATAAGCCAAGGCAATTTTTCAAATTAGTATCCCATCAATAGCCATAATCAAGAACTATTGTTCCAATGTGGTTAAATATAAATTATTATTAACATAAAGTGTTGATAGTAAAAAATGGATTGAGATAGTAAATAATTATTTATTGATATTTGTGATATGAAAAGTTGCTTAGATCAAATCTAAACTAAGAGATCTTTAACTAAAGAATTCTGCCTTTTCTATTTCTAGTACTACTACTATATATACATAATTGAGATTCCTCAATTTTCAATTCTTCACACCAGAAATTCTGCAATTTTTTAAGAAGAATCCTGGAATTCTGGAATTCTGCAATTTTTTGTATGAAAATCCTAAAATTCCTAGAATTCTGCAATTCTTCTGATAGAAATTCTGGAATTCCATATTTACTATAGTTACTTTTGATTGGCTAATTTATGCTAATATATACTTCCTATATTCTATGAGTAACAGTACATATTTTATAATTTTGTTTTATGTGAAGTTAAGAGATAGAAAAGTATGTGTAAATATAAGTTAAACTTTTATTTTATTGCCAAAACTGGTTATATGGAATCTTAAACTGGATTGATGTTTTTTTTTGCTACTGGTGCTTTTGTTGATAATACAATTTAAGTTGGTAGCAGTCAGGCTATAACACAATATATTCTCAATATCACTAGTGAATTTTTTAGAATTAATAACATTTTTATTAATAATGATAAGACAGTGACATTCCTATTAATTGCAGAGTTAAATGTTCTTCTTTGTCAATTAGTAGTTTATTTATTTTCATCACCAAGAAAGAAAAGTCTTATTGCTACTTAGGTATCTTTTTGTTTATCAAGAGTTTATTAAAGCCTAGTTTGGCTAAAACATATTCAGATATTAGATTTTTTGCCAATCTTGTTTTAAAGAAGGCCATTTTGAATAAACAGTTCTCATATTGGGTGTCAGCTGTTCTCTTTTCTATTATTAGCTACAGAATGCAGTTCAGCTTTGTTCTTATTAGAATGTGTAAAAAGTGGAATGCTTTGATTTGCAAGAACTTGAAATTAAAATCTGGTCTGTTTCTTAACTTTTCTAGTAATGCATTTTATCATCTCTTATTGTATAGTTTAAAAACTTTTGAGCAAATCCAGACTGAGAGCAAAGTGACTTCTGTTGTGTGTTTTGCAAACTCTGTTAGGATTTTAAGTTGTTTGTTTTTATACAGATCTCTTAATTTACAGGCTTTGAGTTGGTATCCACTTCATTTTTTGGTTTTTCTGACTCATATTAGTGTTAGTTTGTCTAATAACTTTTTAGCAGGTGTGGTTTATATTTTTCTTGGATATAATTTGTCTCTGAATAGTCTAATAGTCAGTTTTTTTTGTTTTTGGGATGGAATTTCTATGTTAACTGTCCTTAGTGAAACTGAGTTCTTTAAGTTTTTCTCTTCACTTCAGCAATATGGCATAGTTTTTGTGAAGCAATTTCATTGTTAAAAAAGTGCTATTTTTGATTAGAAAACTTTCAAATACTAGAAAAGGCTGGATTTATGTGGCCCTATTCCTGATTGATTTAAACTTTTTGTCAATTTTTTTAATAGTATAGCTTTTTCTTCAGCTGATCCTCTTTCTTTGGGTGGTTGTGAACTTTCAAGTGTTTTAGAGTCTAGTGAGTTCAGACATGATTGTGACTATTTGTTAGATGTTATAACTAACAGTTTTTCTATCTATACAAATGAATTCCTAAAAAATCTGAGAAGTCCTAATGTAAAGACTAGCACAGCAGTTTTTTTTGAGGATGTAAATGTGGATTTGAGAGTTAAGATTTCTGGTTTATTATCTTCTACTTTGGTGGAACTGCAGATTATTGCATTGGCTCTTGAATGTATTTTCTCTCTTAGCTCACTTCACTTTTTTACAGATAGTCAAGTTGCCTTGAATACATGTAAATTGGAATTGGGTTTGGCACATTCAGATTTTCAGAATTGGTGTTGGATAAGGTGTTGGCATATTGTAAACATCATTAGGAAGAAGAATTTAAATGTTATTTAGTACAAAGTTAAAGATTATTTGGGTATCTTGGATAATAAATGTGCTGATGTACTTGCTAACACTACTTCTTTTACTCCCTGGTGTCTTCCTTCCAATTTGAAGGAACATTGTATTTTGGCTAAAAGTGGTGTTATTTTTGATAATTCTAGATATTTTGTTTGTGAAATCTTTTGGTCTATTCATTGTGCATAATGAAAATTGGTTCTGAGTCTGGTATTTTGGATAATAGTTTGCTCTTAAATGTTGATTGGCCTAGCTCATCCTTGATATGACATTCCAATTCACATATGGTTGCTAGTTTCATTAGTAGGCTTATTGCTGGTGCTTATACATACTTCATAAAAGCTTTGTATTATTGACTGCCAGTTATTGTATAGAAGTGCCTATATGACAAGTGTTATCCTAGTGTATTATGTTTGTATTGTAACAATGTTGAAGTTTTTGATCATGTTTTTTCTTATATGATTGATAATTCTGTTTGTTATTGTTTATTGAATGTCTATGTAACTGTTTGGTATATGCTTTCTGGTCTTTTTTTTCCTCTTCATGTGTGTCTTAATTGTTGTCTTTCTGTGTTTCAAATATTGCAGTGTGTACAGCTCTTTACAAGAGCTTTGTTTTTAAAGATTGACTTCAAGAGACTGTATCTGTTTTCAAAGATTCTAAGGTTATGAGTCAGAAGATTGTGGACTTTGTGCATAATTTCTGTCTTGCTTTTAGGAAGAAGGTTTGGTTGGTTCACATTAAACATTGTGCTTTTATAGAAAAAAATAGGCTAATACCATATGATGGTTTAGTTCTAAGATTGGTTTCTAAGCTATCTTTATTGTTTTTTTTTAGTGTGGTTAGATTGCTAGGTATTGACAAGACATTTGGTATTGGTTTTGGGTTTTAGAAATCTTATTTATTTTTTTTAGGTATTGAGAACTCTGTCTTTGTTTATATAGGTGTTTAGTATTGTCTTAATCGGCTTGAATGGCTGGTCATATGTAGAAAATACATGATTCACATCTAGTTTAGATTAATTATTTGATATATTGTATTAAGCAGTATTTGGATTTTACTTATTAAATAAAAAAAAAATAAAAAAAAAAGTCATAATACCAATCTTATTTATTTATTTTTTTATTGTTATTAGATTTTTTTTAATATTGTATTTACAGCAAAAAAATAAACAATAAAATAATAATTAATATAATTAAAGAACTAATAAACTTAATTATTAATTTAATTAACAAAAACAATTGATTAAAATAAAATTTTAAAAAAGCCAATTTAAAATTAACAATAGTATTTAAAACAATAATATTATGAGTAGTTATAAATAATACAGCTTTAGAAAAAATACTGAACACAAAATTAATTTTAATAGCAATAATAACAGAAAAAATTATAGAAACAATGATATTAATATAAGATTTAATACCAACAAAACAAGGTTTAAGATTTTAAAAGCAATAGCAAATTTGAAAAAAAACTTAGAAAAAAAATAAAACCATTTTATAATTTAAAGCCAAATGATTTAAACTTTAATACTTATATTAATAATAATATTTAAAAGCTTTTTATTAAATAAAACATTTATATAAAATGCTAATTTTTAAAACAATAGTATTTAAAACTTTAAAAAATTAAAAATTACAACAATAAAGCATTGACAATAATAGAAATTAGAAAAATAAAAAATAAAAAAATGTAGTTATTAATTTAAAAAACTAAGTTATTAATTTTAAAAACAATATAACCAAAAAAAAGATTAATCAACTTGGTTTTAAAAGCATTTTTTGAAACCATAACTTTTTTTAATTGACTAAAAAAAAGATTTTAATATTGTTTTTTTAATTAATACAAATTAGTAAATAAAAGCAACAGTAGTAAAAAAATGTTTTTAAAGTAAATTATAACATATTGTTATAAGTTAACAAACTTTAATTTAACCAAAGTACTAATACCAAAAATGCCAAAAGCATTTTTAATATTATTAAAAAATAAACTAACAATGATATTAAAAAATACAACAGAAAAAAAAGAAAAAAAAAACTACTACAAAAAACTTTGTAATTTTGAATATAACTAAAGAGACAAATTTATCAAAAACAATTTTAATGGCATTATTTAAATGCTTTTAAGATGCAAATTTTACATAAAACAATTTAATAATATCTTTTAAAACAAACTTAAATTTAATAAAAACAGACAAAAATTAATATAAAAAACTAAATAAAATTATTTTAATTTCAAACATAGTACTAAATACTATAATAAAAACTATCTACTTAAAAATCTTTAATAATTAATAACAATTATTTAAATATTATTAATAATATTATTAAAAACTAAAAAAAAAAAGCAGTTAATTTTTAAGATTAAATGTAATAATAAGTTGTTTTGTTTTTTTAATTAGCAATAATTTGTTAAAAAATTTTACATTTGACAATACAATTAACAATTAATTTTTATTTATTTTAAAAATATATTATTATTGTTGTTGTCTATATTAAAAAAAAACTGGTTTTTGCCATAAAAATTTTATTCAAATTTTATTTAAAACTATAAAAAAGTTTAGTATAATTATAGCAGTTATAAATAACTGTTGCTATTTTTTGAATTTTTTGGTTTTTTAATTATTTACAAAATAATAATAATAATAATAATAATAAAAACAAAAAAAACAAAAACAATACTAAAATTAATTCAAATATGTTTTTTAAAAAAAATTTTGACTAAAAAAAAACTATTAGTTTAAAGTAAAAAAAATGCTTAAAATTATTAAAAACAGCTTTTTATTATTAATATTTAAAAAAAATATTGCTAAAATATTTTGTTTAACTGCTTTAATAATAAAAATTTTATGTTAAAACTTTATTAATTACTATAAAAAAAGTAATGTTTGTAATTTTTTTACTCTTAATTTTGATTATAATTATAAAAAATAAAAATAAAAAAGTTTTTAATTTAGTTTTATATTGATTTTATTAATTATAAATCTAATATTTAGTCTTATAAAATTAAATTCAAAATAAATATAAAAAAAAGCGATTTAATTAATTTAAATAACTTTATTTTAATTTATAATTTATGAAATATTTTGTTTATTAAGATAATAAAGTTATTTAATATTAATAAAATTTATAATATATGTTTTAATTTGTATTTTAATATTTTTTTTGGTATTTATAATTATGTTAATATTAAAATGATTATTTAATATTGTTTTAATTAATTCAAATAGTTAATTATATATAAAAAATATATATATTATATTAATTTAAAATATTTAGCAATTGTATTATACTAAATAATAATTTTTTTTATTATATTTAATAATTAAGATTTAAATACTACTTAATACAATATATTAAACTAAATAACTTAAATTAAGTATAAATTATATATTATTTATATGTAATCAATTACTTAAACTAATTAAAACAATATTATGTATCTATATATATAAAAACTATATTTTTAATACCAGAAAAAATAAACATAATTTGTATATACCAAAACTAACTTAAAGACTTTAGCTATTTCAAGAAACCTAACTATATTATTAAACAACACAAATAATAAACTAATAACAATTGCAAAAATAATTTTATTACATATAATAAAATAATTATTTTTTATAAAAGCCAGTTTTTAAAACAAATAAATTAAATATTATTTTTATAAGCTAATTTAAACTATATATAAAGTTTACAATTTTTTGTTAGCAATTTTAGTATTTTTAAAATTAAAAAAAATTTTAAAACCAGTTCTTAAAAACAACTTTTTTATATAAAGTTGAATACACTAAAAATTAGAAAAACACAGAAAAAGCAATTATAAAACACAAAAAAATTTAAGCAAACCAAAAAATGTCTTTTAGATAATTATATAAACATTTAACAGTTTTTTGTAAAATCTACTATTTAATTTACAAAAAAAACATGATTTGAAAACTCAACATCTCATAAAACAAACATAAAATACTATAATAATTTTTATTATACAAATACTTATAAATAACTATAAACAACTTATAATATAAAATTTTCATAAAATAAAAATATATTCTAATTGTAATTTTGCTTATAAATTTTGTTAATATATAAAAATCAGAATACTATATTAATAAAATCTAACTCAATTTATATTTTTAAGTAGATTAATTTTTAAAATATAAGTATCAAATTTGATTTTTTAATAAACATAATAAATTGTTTAAAAAATTTTACAAACAAAACATCTTGTATTTTGCAAAATAATCTTATTATCAACTTTAATAAAATGTTTTTATACATAAACTGAAAGCATTAAATTCGAAAATGAGACTGTACTAGCCAAAAAATTAGCTTTTTTATTGTTTAAAACACTAGAATAGTCTTTAATTTTATGTTAATTAACACTCAAATTTTTTTTCCTAATAACATTTACAATGTATTAATGCTTAATCAACAATAATTACAAAAATATAGTAAAACTAAAGCCAATTTTGAATAATATATGTCTAAGACTACTTGACAACTAATTTAAATTATTCATAATAATAATATAAATTAAAACAAATAAATAAAATTAAAGTAAAATTATTTTCAAACTTAAAATTAAAAGCTAATTATTTTAAAATTATTAATTTGTAGAGAGTATAAGTTTTATATTAATATATATTTATTATACAAATTTTTTTTTATTTGCTTAATAAATGAGATCCAAATATTGCTTAAAACTATATATCAATCTAAATTAGGTGTGAATTATGTATTTTTTACACATAACCAGCCACTCAGACTGATCAGAACAACATTATACAGCTATATAAACCAAAACTGAATCACTAACACCCAAAAAAAATAAACAAGGCTTATAAAAGCCAAAATGAATACTAAATACTTCAGCAATGCCAAGCAACTTGACCACACCAGCTAAGAACTTTGAAACCAAACCAGAGATTGAGACAAAAGCCAAGCCATCAAACAAAATTAGTCCATTTTTCTCTATGTTTAGCACAAACCAACCAGATATTATTCCTAAAAGTAAGACAAATAGAATACACAAACTCCACAATCTTTAAACCAGCAATCTTGGAATCCCAAAAAATAAAAGTAGTTTCTTGAAGCCAATCATCAAAAACAAAACTTTTATAAAGAGCCATGAACACAAAGCCATCAGAAACACAAGATAACAACAGTTGTAATACACATAAAGAAGAAAGAAAAAAACCAGAAATCACTTTCCAAAAAGCTACATGGGCATTCAATATTCAA
Organism: Geosiphon pyriformis; assembly: GCA_016748015.1. Classification (NCBI taxonomy): domain Eukaryota; kingdom Fungi; phylum Glomeromycota; class Glomeromycetes; order Archaeosporales; family Geosiphonaceae; genus Geosiphon; species Geosiphon pyriformis. The sequence goes on along the minus strand of JAAOMT010000571.1, from coordinate 294,723 downwards.
TAATAAACAGAAATATCAATATCACAAGAAAAAACATGATTTGATACCATTATATTACCATAATATAAACACAATACACTAGGATAGTGTCTGTCATAAAAATGCTTCTGAATGACAACAGGCAGCCAATAATATAAAGCTTTCATAAAATAAGTATGTGTATTAGCTAAAGACCTGCTAATAAAACCAGTAGCCATGTGTAAATCAAATTGCCATACCAACAAGGAGCTGAGCCAGTCAATGTCTGAAAGCAAACTAATAACCACAAATCTAAAACCAGAACCAATTTTCCAATGTATTTGACAAATAGAATGAAAAACATTATAAATGAAGTGTTTAGAATTGTCAGAAACAATACCACTATTAGCAACTATAAAGTGTTCTCTTAAGGGTAGAGGGAGACACCAATTAGAGAAAGAGACAGTATTGACACACTTATTTTCCATAATACTAGAGTGATCTTTTACTTTGTACCAGTCAACTCTTAAACTTTTATTACAAATAACATTTACAATATGCTAATACTTAATCCAGCACTGATTATAAAAATCAGAACACACCAAACCCAATTCCGACTTACAAGCATCCAAAGCAGATTGACTATCTGAAAATAAGCAAACAGAGCTAAACAAAAGAATACACTCCAATGCCAATACAATAGCCTATATCTCTGTCAGAGTAGATAACATCAAACCCAAAACACCAACACCCAAACCCATATTAATGTCTTTAAAGAAAGCTGCAGCACCAGCCTTCTTGCTAACCATGCCCACATTTTTCAAGAACCTATCTGTATAGACAAAAAAACTATCAGTAACAACCTGAGAAAGCTGATCACAAATAGATTCAAATTCATGAAACTCAAGAATATTTAGAGGGCCAACAACACTCAAGACAAAAGAATAAGCAGAAAAAACAGTCTTGCCAATAAAAAATACAGTAAAAAGTTTAAACCATTCAGGAATAAGACCATAAAGATCCAACTTCTTCCACTACTTAAAGATGTATTAATCAAAAATAGCACCATAACAATTGTAAAGTTGCTTTATAAAGGCAATACTATGTCTTCAGAGTGAAGGGAGGAACTTGAAAAATTTTGATTTGCCAAGAATAGTAGACATGAACACTTCATCACAAAAAAGAAAAAAATTGTCCAAAGAGCTATTTAGTGACAAACCACACTCAAGAAAAATACAAATCATGCTTGCCAAAAAGTTATTAAAAAAACTGACCCAAATATAAACAAAAGAACTCAAAAAATGAACAGAATACTAACACAAAACTTGCAAGTTATGAAACTTGTAGGAAAACAGATGACCCAAAATCCCACCAGAGTTTGCAAAACCAACAAGAAAAGCAATTTTACTCTCATATTGACATTGTACAAAAGATTTTAGACCATAAAAAAATGGATAATGAATTATATTACCAGAAAAATTGAGGGGCAAACCAGATTTAAACTTCAAGCTCTTACAAATCAAAGCATTCCATTTGGCATATACACTAACAAGAACAAAACTAAACTGTGTTTTATAGCTAACAATAGAATAAAAAACAGCTAATACCAAATACAGGAACTGCTTATCTAAGATGGTTTTTTTTAGAACCAAGTTGATAAAAAAACGAATGTCTGAATACACCTTAGCCAAGCTAGGCTTTGAAAGATTCTCAGTTGAAAAAAAAATGTTCAGATATCTATGGGCTTCCTCTCTTTTGGTAATAGAAATGGGTAAGCCACTAATAGACAGAAAAGATCTGTTTATTCTACAATTGATAGAAATGGCCACTGTTTTGTCATTATTAATAGAAATATTATTCATCCAAAAAAATTCATTAGTAATATTAAGAATATGTTGAGTAGTACTTTGACTGCTACCAATCCAGATTGTATTATTAACAAAGACACTAGCAGCAAAAAAAGAAGAAAGTCCAGTCTGAGACTTGGCACAAACATTTCTGGAAATAAAATAAAAATTCAATCTATATCTATACATACTCTTCTGTTATTTAACTTTGCACAAAAGAAGATCATAAAATATATGCCAAAGAAAAAGAAAAAAGATTTCTTTTTGGTTCAAACTATCATGTATATGATAACCATTCGTTAATCCAAAATCAGTCATAACTTAGTTGATATGATTTCTATAAATACTACTGAAAAATTGAATAAATTTGCTACACATTTTAATTCTGACCAAACTTTTCTTAAGATGTTTCCAGCCAACTGAATTGTATGTTTTACACATATTCTGCAAAACTAGCCAGAGCTTTTGGTTCTTCTCCAAAGCATCTTTGATCACTAAACCAATTGCAAAAATGAAAGACTGAGTTGTCATATTCTTTAAAACTGAAAAATTGTCTCCACAAAGAATGTCAAAAGTGCTGCATGTCAATGAAATTCTGTCAGAGAGAATTTTGTAAGCTGTTTTAATCAAAGCAATAGAATAAGTATTTGTCAAAACACTTTTCTACTCATATGGTTTGGAAATCATTAAAATCCAAGTCTTCTTTCAAGAACTAAATATTGATTTATTAGATAAACAAAAATTCAAAAGCACTAAAAGCATATCTAGAACTGATCTATTACAATGTTTTCAAAGCTTATTTGATACACCCAAAAGACTAGCAGCTTTGTTATTAAGCAGATTAGAAATCACATTAAACAGTTTATTAAACCTAACTAAACACATCACATCAGAAAAAGCCTTGTCAAAAACATATTTTAAAGATTTGTATTAATGAGACCACTCATTAGAAATATCAGCAATCATCTTTTGTTTTTTAGTCCAACTTTCTATGATTACATCTACCTTAAACTTAACCACATTAGACTCTAAAATTAGCTCGTTATTTACAATTAGATGGTTTAAAACTACTTTGTAGAAAGAATGCTCTAGCACACTCCTAATAATATGACCTTTATTTATCTCAAAACTTTCTATTCTCCTATCTATAGCAGACCTGATGTTTTGTCTTATTAGTTTTCAGAAATTCAGCAAGCTTGAAAGCATAATAAGATTTTCTTATACCAAAAAGAGCAGAATGGACGTGATTAAAGTTTGCATTAGAGTTTATGAGATTCTAAATAACCAAAGTCCTAATATTGTCTAAAGAGTTTCAGCATTTTATAAGAGACACAAAACTGATAATACATCTTTTATAAAAGGTCTTAACAATCTTTGAAACCAAAAGCTCTAGCTTATAAAATCTTGAAGAAGCTTTGGTATAGATACTATCAAAGTTCTTAAATCATTTTTTTTTGAATATCTCATTTGCTAAAAAAGTCATTATCATGCAAACAATATTTTATATTGTATTCAAATCTGAGAACTTTACAGAGACAGCAAACTCATTAAAAAACATTGTAGCATTGGCCAATATGGCATCTTTAAAATTGTTCCATTTATTTTCATTAGCATTTTTGAAATCAAACTTTCAATGATCTCTATTTGCTTGTTTGCAAAGAGAGTTCAATTTCATATCTAAAAGTCTACTCAAATTCACAGACACAAAAACAGCTTGGTAATTCATGTCAAAATGCTCATCAACATTCAAAATATTGTAATGTACTATTACATTAACCAAATTTGGAGAAACAAACATGTAATTAATTGTTTTCATAATGCCCCTAGAATTTTCTCAAGTTGGTGATTTTGCAGCTAAGCTTTTAGCCAAAGAATTGACTAGTTCTAAATCAAAGCACTTTTTGAGACTGGCATTTCTATGAGAATTATCTTTATTGAAATTACTCCCAAAAATAATGAAAAAAGATTTGTTTACAGTCTTAGCAACAAAAAAGTTAATTTTACCAGCCTGAAAAAAATGAACAGCTAGAAAAGCTCCAGCATAAAGTCCTAAAACCAAGACAAAAAGCCTATTTTTAAAAAGCAACTTAATAGAGAGAAGCCAGCCAGAAACCTCAGAAATTTTACACACATGCTTTACCAAAAAATTGTTTATTACTATTACAACATCCAAACCCAAGTAACCAAAGTTCAAACCAGAAGTAAACATGTAGACACCACTAAATTTGTTAACAATTCATGAGTGTATCTTCTTTTTCAGCTTTGTTTCCAAAAAAATAGAAATTAAATTGTTTATGTTTTTGTGCCAATAAATAATATTATTCTGTTTAGCAGGATTGTTCATTCTTCTAATGTTACAAACAGCAACTTTCCAAACCAGACTGGTCATTAAAAATAAGGTTGGAGAAGCACACTATTCACAAGAACCAAACCATTAAACTGGGCTGATAAACTAAAAACTAAGGCTGAGAGATCTTCTAACATGGTCTTTAACTTGACAACAGTAGAAGAGATAAACAAATTCAGAAACATAGCAGTCTTATTACTAGTGGCATTACTTGAGCCCCTTCTCATCACTATAACATCTACTCAATCCTGTAATAAGGAGATTACTGACAGCTAACATTTAGGGCTAGGCTAGAAAACTGCTAACACAAATAATTCTAATCTCTTAGCTAACTCATCAATTTGTTCTGCAAAACTGATAAGACTGTTTTTAATACTGACTAAACATAATTTCAAATCACTCACAGCAGACAAGAAAGGTTTCATATCTGAAGAAAAATTTATGTTAGCTAAGGCATTACTTATAGGAAGAAGAAAAAAAGAAGACCTACCAACAACATTTGTCTAAAAAACATCTCTAAAAAAAACAGAACGGGCTACTAGTGCCAAATATTTGGCATAAATAACAGCCAGTCTACTTTTATCTATATCTGAAAAAACCCTATGTGATAAAATACCAAAAAGAAATTTCCCACTGGCTACACAACTTAAAGACATATAACCAGAGTTCCCACACTTAGCACACTTAGCAGGGACTAAATAAAACCAGTACAAATTAGTGCCCCTTAAAACTGGTGTTGTTTTTATAATAGCATCCAATAATTTAGCTAATTTAAAGCAAACAGCAGCACATTTGGCTTAGGCATATGAAACTGGATAGCAATTAATAACACATGTTTTACTACCAATAGAACCAATAAAGTCTCATATGTTATGAGCATTTGTTTCCATGGGCAAAATATATAGCAATGCCCTATACTAATCTCTTTTGTCCCAAGATTTTTTGTCTAAATCCAATCTAGCAACTCATATTATATTTTTTTCAATCAAGATAAACCACCTTGTTGTAGCCAAATCAGCATGATCTGATTGCTCAAATTCTACTATAGCTTTTTGTTATAGCTCTATCAACTGCATTTTAATCAACTTAATCATACTAAATTCAGAAAGCATAGTCTACACAGTCTCAGCTGAAATACTTATTGGAATTTTTTTCAACACCACAGCCCAATCTAAATGTCCAATAGATTTCTTGAGATTAATGTTTACTATAATCTTTGCATTTTTAGTCTTTTCAGAAGCTTGCACCATACTTAATTTAGAAGTAAACATTGCCCTAATAATTTCAGCAAATTTTAAGAAAGTAAAAGTCTTTTCAAAACCATTAATTTTTGAAAACAAATTCTTAACTGCCATCAACTTTTTATGAGAAAATTTTCCAACAATTTTATCTAAACCAATATCTAAAGTGAATAATTTCTTAATCAGAATATTGACCAGTATTTTTGAAGGAGGAGAGAGATTCAAGAAAGTATTCAATAGAATATCATCATTATCACTATCACTCAGAAAATTTATCTTGTTCAAAAATTTTCTCAATGCCTTCTTGGTTTTAATACATGAGTCTTTTGGAGTCTGATTCATATTTTTACTATTAAAAATGGTCCTATCACTATAATTAAAACTGGTTTTCTCAACCAGACACTTCTCTTTTATGTTAATGCTCTCAGATTTCATAGTATTACCAGTTTTAAAACCCCAAGAACAGTTATCTATTACTTTATTAGAAACTTCCTTAGTTTTGATATTATCTTTCAAAACACCACCTTTTTTTTTTCGACAGCATAGACTTCAAACCACTATTAAAACCAGAATTTTTAATAGCTTTCTTTATGACAGTAATACTGGAGCCAACAATGGTCTTGTAATTAAGCAAAAACGGTTTTGATTTATTGTACTGAATAGTAAAAAACTTCTTTTAAAAAAACTTTTTTAACTCTTTTTTGAAAATTTGGGACAAAGAAGAAAAAGAAATTTTATTATACAAATTAAGTTATTAATTAAGTAATAATAATTAATAACAAATATAAAATATTAATATATATTAATTAAAAAAAAAATTATAAAAATTAATTTTTCATTAAATTTTAACTGATAATACTATTATTATTGTTTAATATTCTTCAATTAATTAATTAATTAATAAAATTATAATTATTTATTAAAATATTTAAACTAAAATTAAGAAAATTAGTAAAAACTTTAATATAATTTATAAAACAACTTTAATTAATAAATATAAAAAAACAATAAAAAAACAATAAAAAAAATAAACAATTATTATTATGTATATTTATTTTAATTATTTTTGTTATATTATATTATAATTTATTTATATATATTATTTATTTATTTTTTTACAATAATTATATAAAATTTTAGTAATAATATCTAAACAAATAATAATAATCTAAAAAAAACACACATAAAAATAATATATTAAAAATAAAAAATTCTTTTATTTTTTTTATATTTTTATATTTTTAAGCAAAAAATATTTAATAATTATTCTAAAAATTAATATTAATTTACAAAAAAATTTTAAAATTTTAATTACAATTAATTAAAATTAAATTAATTACATTAAAAAAATATTAAAAAATTAAAATTTTATAAAAAAATCAAAAAAAGATTTTTTTAAATATAATTAGCAAAACATTAAAAAATTAACTTAATTATTTTAATTAAATTTTTTATAGATGTTATATATTTACAAAAATTTTAACAATATATTTAAAAAATAAAACTTGAAATAAATTTTATTTTAAAACTTATTAAAAAACAAATTTATAAAAAATTTAAATCAATTATTGAATATATTAATATTAAATATAATATAAAAACAACTTTTAAATTTTCTAATATGTTTAAAATACATAAAAAAGCTTTAAAACAAACTAAAATAAAACAGTTAAAATTTTAATATATTAGAAAGCTTATAAAACAATTTTTTAAAAATAGAATTTAACTTTAATAAAGCTTAGTTTTAAATATTACTTAATTTTTTATCTGAATTATATTTTAAAAATACATCTATAATTTTTATATTAAGTAAAATTATACTGATTTAAACTGTTCATATTAAGATCAGTTTTTCCAATAATTTTTTGGCAGATGTAGTCCGTATTTTTTTTGAGTGCAATTTGTTCTTAGATGGCTTTATAAACAATTCTTTTCATCTTTAAAGTAAAATACTCATGTTAATAATTCTTAATAAATCTGGATTTTTTAGGCTTTTCTCTTCACATTAATAGTATAATATTGTTTTTATGGATTAGTTTTGTGATTGTTTTGGTACTGTTTTTAATTAAAATACTTTCAAACAGTAGAAGAAATTGAACTCTTATGGCTTTATTTTTGAATGATTTAGACTTTTTATTGCATTCCTTAATAGTATAACTTTTTTTTCTATATGCTCTTTTTTTTTGGGTGTTGTTGAACTTTCTAATATTCTTAAATCTGATAAGTTTGAGCTGGTTCATAGCTAATTATTTCATATTAATACAGATAGTTTGTCTATTTATACAGATGGGTCTCTAAAGAACTTAGAAACAGTTAACAAAAAAGCTGATGCTGCAGTTTTTTTTAATAACATAAATTTGGATTTGGGTATTGGAATTTCTGGTTTAATGTTCTCTACTTTGACAGAATTGCAGATTATTGTATTGGCTCTTGAATATGTTCTTTTTTTTAGCATGGTTTATTTGTTTACTAACAGTCAAACTGCTTTGAATATGTGCAGATTGGAATTAAGTTTGGTGTGTTCAAATTTTTATAATCAATGTTGGGTGAAACATCAGCATATTATAAATATTGTTTATAATAAAAATTTGAAAATTAGCTAGCACAAAATAAAAAGTTACTCAGATATTATAGACAATAAGCATACTAATGTACTTGCCAACATTATTTCTTTCTCTAATTGGTACTTTTTTTCCTGTTTAAAGAATTATTATATTATGACTAATAGTAGTGTTTTTTTTGATAACTCTAAACACTTTGTTTATAATATATTTTGGTTTGTTCATTGTGTATATTGAAAAATTGGTTTTGGTTCTAAAATTCTAGTAAGTAGTTTGCTTTTGAACATTAATTGGCTTAGTTCTTCTTTGGTGTAGTATCTTGATTTGTATATGGCTATTGGTTTTGCTAATAGGCCAACTGCTAGTGCTTGTACTTATTTTATAAAGACTTTATACTATTAGCTATCAGTTGTTATTCAGAAGTGTCTGTATAACAAATACTATCTTAGTGTGATATGTTTATATTATAATAATATTAAAGTCTTAGACCATGTTTTTTCTTGTAAAGTTAATATTTCTGTTCGTTATTATTTGTTGGATGCCTATGTAGATATTTGGAGATTGCTTTTTGGTCTTTTTTGTTCTTCTTTTTGTATATTTTAACTATTTTTATCTTGTGCTTCTAATATTACTATGTGTATGGCTTTTTGTAAGAGTTTTGTTTTTAATGATTGGCTTTAAGAGACTGTTTCACTCTTTTGTGATTCCAAAGTTGCAAGTTTAAAGGTTGCAAATTTTGTTTATGCTTTTTGTCTTGCTTTTAAGAATGAAGTTTGATTGGTCTATACAAAACATTGTGCTTATATGAAAAAAAATAGACTAATTTTACTTAATAGCTTAGTTTCTGTCTTAGTCTCTGAGCTGTCTTTAAGATTTTTTGCTGGCATAATTAGATTACTTGATATTGCTAAGGCGTTTAGTATTTGTTTTGGTTTTCATAAGTTATGTTCATTTTTTTTAGATATTGGGAATGCAGTTTTGGTTTATATAGATGCTTAGTATTGTTCTAATTGGCTCAAATAGCTGGTTATGTGTAGAAAAAACATGATTTACACCTAATTTAGATCAATTATTTGATGTATTGTATTAGGTAGTATTTGGGTCTTACTTGTTAAGCATGAAAAAAAAAATTAAAACTAAATTAATATTATTAAAAATTAAAAATTTTGTTGAAACCATTTTTTAATTATTTTAAATTCAAAATACACAGTAGTATATTAACTTAGTTGTAAAAAAACAAATTATAATTAATAATATAAATTTTTTTTACAAAAAATACTATTGTATTAAAAATATTATATATTATTATAATTATTAACAAAATATAAAACAAAACTTAATACATATTTTTTTTAAAATTTTTTATTTATGTTAATTTTTTTAATATAAATAAAATTTTTATTAATAAATATAAATCTTATATAAATTACTAAATTAGTTTAATTAAATTAGCAAATTTATTACAGCTTTTTATTATAAATTAATAAATTATATATTATTTAATCATATTTAAAATAAAAAACTTTTTAATAAAAAACACAGTTTTTTTTTAAATAAAAGAGAAAAAATTAATAAAAATTAAAATTTAATAATAAAAAAAGTGATTTTAAAATTATTTTATTATTATTATTATTATTATTATTAAATTTATTAAAGTTTAATGTAAAAAATTTTATTATTATATTTTTAATAAAAATTACTTTAAGTGTTTTTATTATTAAGCTGTTTTAATAAACTTTATTTATATTTTATTATTAATTTTAACTATTACTCTTATTTATGCTATTAAATTTGTTATTAAACTTTATTTATTTTTTTAAAAAATTATTAACATTATTAAAAAACTTGATATTTTTTTAACAACAATTTTTTGCTTAAAGTATATTATGTTTTTATTATTATTAAAACAAATTTTTTTAAATTTTATTTTTAATCATATTTTTAACAAAAATATTTAATACAACTAAATTTTAAATGAAAAATTTTTTTGATTTAACAATATAAAAATATAAAAGTAATAAAACTTTTATTTTTTTTAAATTTTTGCAACAAATAAAAAAATTTTTTTTTGTAATTTTATTATTTATTATTATATATAATAATATAAATTTTTTTATATATTAAAAATATAATAATTTAATATAAAATACCAAAAAAATTTAAAAATAATAAAAAAACTTAATTTAATTAATAAATTATTTAAAATTAAAAACCCAATAATCTAAACTTTAATATTTAAAGTAATATTAATATATTTTTTTAAAAAAATATTTATGTATTAAATAAAATATACTAATTAAAACTAATTTGTTTTAAAATTTTTAAATAAAAATTATCTACATATATTTTTATAATATTATATTTTTATTTAAATTTAAATAAAAAATAAAATAGCTGTAATTATTAAGTTTATAAATGTTAAAAAATTTGTTTAAAAAACTATTTAAATATTATATATATTTAAATAAAAACCAAAAAGTCTATTAATAATACTTGTAAAATTAAAACTCAATTTTTTGAATTATTATATAGTAAAAATAAACAATATTAATATGTAAAATTTAAATTTAAAAATAATGCTAAAGTATTAAAAGTTTTAAAATAATTTTTTATAAAAAAACACAAATATTATTTATATTAAACAATTATTTAATAAAAAAAGTAATATTATAATTTAAATTATTTTTAAAATTAAAAGTTTTTAAATTTATATAAAAATTAGATTATTAATAATATTGTTAGTTATTTTGATAATATTTAATTTTATTAAACATATTTATTGAATAAAATCCAATTACTATCTAATATATAAAACCAAATTAAGAGATTTAAATTAAAAATGACTTATATACTTACTACATATAATTAGTCATTTAGATTAAACAAAACAATACTATATACTTATATAAATATATACATTATTATTTAACCCTAAAAAGAAAAACCACAATTTACAATAACCAAAACTAATAGCAAAAGATTTAATAATACCAAGCAATCTGATTATACTATCTGAAAGCACAAATATTATACTATATAACAATCCTGATATTAAATTATCATCTCTAACTAAACCAGTCTTTTCCATATTTACTTTATACTTAGATTTTACCAGCCATGCCTTAGCACAATATAATTTTACCAAATGTCCCACATATTTAATAATAGTAAAAGCAATATCTTTTTTATTATCAAAAATTCCAACAGTTTTTGCATACCAATCTCTCAACACAAACCCCTTATAAATTATTATATACAAGTCTATACTTAAAGAACACTAAATGACCATCTGCAAAAAGGCAGAAAAAAACAGATTATAAACATCTGTTAAGACAACTCAATATGTAAACACTTTTACCAAAATTTTTTTCTGAACATCAATATTTTAAACATAGGTAAAAACATGATTAGAAAATTTTATCTTACTATACAGTAAACAAAACACATCAGAATACTACTTATTATATAATTTCTTTTTAATTATTATTGATAACTCTCTATTTACAGCTTTCATCATATACATATACAGATTAAAAGACTTCTGACTGGTAAATCTAAAAAGCATATGCAAATCAAAATGTTATATTTTTACAGTAGTAGTTCAATCCACATTTTTAATTAATATATCTAAAATCACATTATGGTCAGGGCCAGCTTCCTAACAAGCATAACAAACAGATCTAAACAAATTTTTAACAAAATAATAGATATTGCCAAACACAGTAATGTTTTCAGCAACCAAAAAATGTTTTTGCACTTTTGCTAATAAAAAAAAAGAGAATAAGCTGTCTTATTCACTATAGTATTGGTTTTCACATTACCAGAAATTTTTGAATGATCTTTAATCCTTATTCAGCTTACATCAAACTCCTTATTCTTAATTAAATTAACAATATGTTTTTTTTTATTCAACAACAATTATAAAAGTCTGGCATAATAAACAATATTTCAGACACACATATATCAATAGCAGCTTGGCTGTTAAAATGCAAAACTATTACACAAAAAGATAAAACACACTTTAAGAACAGAACAACAGGCTGTAATTTAGCCATAGTAGAAAACAAAAGATTATATACTCTAACACTAACACTTATATTTACAATAGAAAAGTATATAGTTACTCTATTAGTTATATCAGCAAAACCAGCATTTTTCAACAAACTATCTATATAAACATCAAATAAGCCAAACCAAATCTTATGCAAATTACCCCAAATATCAAAAAACCTCTTGAATTCCAAAATATTCAAGCTTAGTAACCAATAAAAAGTTTTTTAATTTATTATATTATCTTTTTTATCAAAAAACCTATTATCAAAAGCAATTCCAAAGTGCTTTAAGAAATAAACAAAGTTAAGATACAAGATTTTTCCCAAAATCACTAACATAAAAAAATTACCAAGATTACAAAAAACATTAAAAAGATTGTTAATTAAAGACAGCTTATTACTTAAAAAAATTTTTACCATCTTAATCAAAAAATTGTTCACTAAACTAATATATAACTTAACAAAAAATTGCAAGAGATTTAAAAAAGCCCAATTTATAATCTGCAAATCCAAGAATCTATAATTAAATAGATGTACAAAAATATCTAAAACATTAGAAAAAAAAATCAAGGCAGCCAATTTTTTTTAAACTGCATCTGCTCAAACAATTTCAGACCATACAAAAAGAAATAATACAAGATCTCATTAAGGAAATTATAAGGCAAACAGGCTTTAAACTAAAGTCTTTCCTAATTATAACATCCTATTTACAGCACACACTTAACAAAACAAAACTATTATAAATTGCAAAACAATTAATACCAAATAAGAGAACTGCTTATCTGTAATAGTTTTTCTAAGCATTATATTAACAAAAAACTGAACATTAGAATAAGTCTTGGTCATACTTGGTTTGGATAATTCTTTAATTGACAAAAAAAATTCCAGATATTTATGTGCTTTATTCTTCTTGACAATTAAAATTGGCTAACTATTAATACTTAAAGAAGAAATCTAAACACTCTGATTAATAAGAATAGTCACTGTTTTTTTATTGTTGTTTAAGATATTATTAATCATAAAAAACTTACTGGCAATATTCAAAGCATACTATATAGAAGTCTGACTATTTCCAACTTAAATTGTGTCATTAATAAATGTACCAACTGCAAAAAAAAATGACATTTTATTACTGTTTTCAATCCTGCCAGTCTTTGTCACAAATTTAATATTGATTTAATATTTACATAACTGTTTATGCTTCTTAATTTTACACAAGAGTAGATCATAAAAAATTTTTCAAAGAAAAAATGAGAAAATTTTATCCTGATCTAATTTATTATGTACTTTATAATTATATAAAAGACCAAAATTAGTTATTACTCTATTGACTCTATTTTTATGTATATTGCCAAAAAATTTGATAAATCTATTACACATTTTGATCTACCATAAGTTAATTCTTAAATAATACCAACCAACTGAGTTATATGCTTTATACATATTCTGAAGGACCAACCAGAGTTCTCTATTCTTTTCTAAAGTATTTTCAACCACTGATCCAACAGCAAACACAAGAGATTAAATAGATGTACTCTTTAAAACCAAAATATTATCACCACAAAAAACACTAAACTTGCTATATGTAAACAAAATCTGATTAGATAAAATCTTAAAAAAAATCTTCTTGGCAGTTTTAATCAAAGCAATAGGTCAAATATTTGTAAAAATCTTATTTTAATCATAAGATTTAAGAATCATTAAAACTCAAGCTTTCTTTCACAAAGCAGGCACACTACCAATAAATAAATATATATTTAACAAATCCAAAAAACATCCCATTATTGTATTGTTACAATGCTTTTAAAGTTCATTAAAAATGCCAAACAAACCAGCAGTCTTGCCATTAAGCAGATTATTAATTACCAAAAGCTTTATATCAATCTTTTTCATCATACCAGAAAAAGCATCATCTCTTACATAATTCAATAATGTATATTGGCAAGCTCAAAGATCAAACATTGTCACAGACACAGTTTAATTTTTTGTCCAACTCTCTATAATTATATTGATATTGAGTTTTATTTTCTTTGGTTCTAAAGCCAACTTACTATTCAACACTAAATAATTTAAAACTACTTTGCAAAAAGGCCAATCTAAAATGCCCTTAATCATATCACTTTTATTAGAACTAAAATTTTCTATGTATTTTTTAATTGTTTTTTTGATAGATGCTTCTTCAACCAATTTTGATTTGTATATCTTGAATCTTTTGTACTTTTTATAAATTGATAACAAATGTCTAATAATAAATTATTATAATAAAATAAAAATATATTTAAATATGTTATTTTTAATAATATGTATAGAAAAGTTGTTAATAAAATAAAAAATTTAAGTAATTTAGTTTAGTGTTTTTTGATATAAATTGGATAACTGGTTATGTATTAAAACCATAAAAACTATATTTATAATTTTCTTTTTTATATTTAAATAAAATAATAAAAGAATTTTACTTTAGTATAATACATTAAAAAAAAAACAAAAAATTTTAAATAAATTTTGTATATCTATTTTGTTAATATATTAATTAGAATAATTAAAATTTTTTATAAATTTACTTAATAATAATAATTTGATAACTTTTTTATTAAATTTAATATTTCGTTTTTGAAATTTTACAAAAATATTTACTTATTAATATATATTATTATTTTTCTTATTAATATTAAAAAAAATTGTATTATGTTTATTTTTAATTTTAAAAAAAGTTTTTAAGCATATTTGTAATTATCTTAACAATACTATCTATTTAAATCTTTAAAAAAAACCAAATATTTAGTTTATAGTAAGCTTATTTTAAAATCAATTAACTTAATTACAGATTTTATTTAATAAAACAATTTTTGCACAAAAAATGTCGATAAATTTAATTTAAATTTAAAAAATATATTAGATATAACAAAATAAAACACAACAGATAAAACAATAACTTTAATAATAGTAATATTAAAAACTTTTTAAACTTAAAAATAACAATAATATGTTGTTAATAACAATTAAATTTAAATAATTAAAAAATAAAAAATGTTTAACTTATGTATTTAAACAATTATATTATTAATTTTTAAAAAAAGTTTTAATATTGTTTTTAATAGTTAATTTGATATAAATAAAATTACGCGAACAATGAGAAAACAGTTTTTACATGAGCTAATTTAATTTTTAAGAAACCAGAATAAAAATTACTAATTTAAAAAACTTTGACAAATAATAATAATTTTTTAAATACCATTAAAGCTAACAGTATTTTTAGGAAAAAAAACTTTTTTAGTTTCCGTATTATCAACCCAATTTTTTAGATCAAGTAATAATATGATGCAATTAAACAAAATTCTGTATTAAAGTTGCTTCGGTAACCAACAATAATTTGTTAAGATAACTATGTTTGATAATATAATTATTTTTTAATCTGTATTTATTTTAATAAATATATTATTAATAGTAATAGTAAAACAGAACTGGTAAGAAAACCAAATTACATTTTTTAAAAGAGAACAACAGACTCTAATATATTAATAGTTCTTTAAACCCTTTTAAAAAAACTTATTTTCTGAAATCTCAAAAAAATTTGCATTATTTTAGCAAATGTAAAAAAAGTAAATGTAAGAAATAGTACTGTTTGTAGTTAAAGATTTTAGAGCTTTTTGTGATAGTGATAACAACACTAGAATTAGCTCTAATATGTTATTTTAAAGAAACTTTATCTGAAAAAAAGCACTTAACTAAAGATAAAAAAGATATTCTTAAAACAGCCTTTGGCTGTTTTGCATCAGAAATATTTAACAAAGGTGTTTTCATAACATCTTGTTTAGTTGTTTTTACAACTGAGGAATATTTTGGGTTGTAATCCTATTAGTTACTATAAAGAAAGTAGATATTGGTTTTTTTTTTTAACTTTTTGCTCTGGTTATAATTATAAAAATTAGAAGAGAGAAATAGATTTTTTTTAATACTTTTTTTATAAGTTTTTGGTATTTAATATAACCAATTCAAAATTATTTGAAAAATATAACTATCGCTTGTTCGCAACATTGTCTTTTGATTTCTTTTTAATATTTTTTCCAAACTTTTTACCGTTATCTAAGCATGAAATTCTAAAAAACTTGAAAAAAATACAACCTCAACATAAAACATTTTTTTTTACTGCTATTTGCCTAGATCAATCATATAAGTAATTATTAGTTTGAATATATCTTTTTTTAAAATTTGCCTCGTAGTCTCAATTGTCTTCTTATTTGATTTTTATATTACATTTGTTTAATCGCTTTTTTTAAAGTTTTTGCTCATTTTCAAACTGTAATTTGATAAAAATGACTTGCTCAACTAACTTTTCATATTAAGAACTGTGCTTGAATTTATTTATCAATATTAATATTTATTCATGTTATAAAACATAAAATTTTTTAATAACGACAATAAAAACAATAATAATTTTACTTTTTGTTAAACTTTTCTGTTAAAAAACATTTTTTGGGATTAAAAAACACATGCAAGTATTGTCATTTAATAATATTCAAATTTTTTCAGTTTGTTACCATTTTTAATCAGAGGTTGGTATTAATCGTGTTTTGATATTTTGAAATCCAAAGGAAATGACATATAAGAAAATTTTGAACGGATATTTGTTTCGTGTATACGTCAACGGGTGCGAAAAAACCAAATAGTAACGTAATTTACTTTAACCCCTTTTTAATAACAAAAAAATTTTTCTTTCCATTTATTTAATACTTTATGGGGAGTAATCTCATAATTAATATATTCCCTGTCATAAGGCTAGTTTATATAAATTTCAATTAAAGAGAATTTACTTCATAATTAGTTTGCAGTTCTACATTGAACTCGATAGATTTAAATATAAAAAAATATCAAGCAATGATTTTTGCAAGCCTTAAAAAAGTTTCAAATATAAATGACAAAATAATAAATTTCCAAAATAAATCATTATGACAAAAAAACGTCTTCAATTGACAGAAATTCTTGCTCGAGAATACTTATAAGGTCGCTTTAAGATTTAAAAATTTTAAAGGGGAAAATCTATCAATTTCCAATAATCCAACAAAGTTCTATAATTGCAAGGATGTTGCATATTCATTTGATGAGTCAAAATCTCTTTTAAACATGTCAAAGAATTGTTCAAGTAAATCATTTCATTTGAGATATTGAAGCAAATAAACTCAATTGACTGATATTTAGTTAAATGATAAAATTAAAAGGTTTTCAGATGTGATGGTAAGAGAGATATGTCCAGAAATGTTTCCAAGAAAAATGTGGGCATTCAAAAAAAAAAACCAATAATTCCCCCCTCACGTCTGCCTCAGAACTAGATGAATCGAATTTTATTTTGAAACATTCCCGAAATTTTATTTAGAAAATTTATGCCCTCGGTAATGAATCAAGTTCATCTATCGCTACAATACACGATTCGATTAATGGGTTTACATAAATATTTCCAATTCAACTAAGTCGTCAAGATGATTGGTGTAATTGTGGTCAAAAAAATCTTTAAAATGTTTTTATCAGAAATACGAAAAAAGTAGAGCGCGTTTTCGTGTATCAAAATAATATTTCAAAAAGCGAGTTTGCTGCAGTTACAGAGGCCAAGATCGAGGTATAACCCCACCAATCAAATAGAGATTCTGTACACAGCCGCTTGTCCCATCTTCTAGACCCAACACTATCACATGCACAAGGAAGATACATTATGAGAGGTTTTTTCTATTGGAAAAATTGAAGTATAAAAAATTGCAATATGTTTCACAATCATTTTTTTTCTTCAAATATTCCATCTAATTCTGACATTTACTATAACAAAAATAAGTTTTTCTTGACTATTTAAGCACCAGTTTACCCTGTATATATGATTTGTTCACAAACTTGTTTTTTAGCGAAAGCACTTAATTATGAAAAGTTTTATAAAAAAAATTAATGCCACTACCACCAATTGAAAATATATGATTCGATTTACAATTTTTTTAGGTTATATAGAATTTCCTTTCAACCAGAATAATAATTTCATAAAAAAAATGGATACAGCTGTCCTACCTATATATATCTTTTACTTTTCTGAGATTTTGGATTGTGGTCGAGATTCAAATATGTTTTTCTTTTGGAAAAATATTGGTTCAAACAAAAGATGATTAATTTTATTGTACATCAATCAATTCTTTTTCTGTTTGGGTATATCCATCATTATGGATCAAATACATATAAAAAAAAATGGTATATTTGAAAGATTTAGTTTCACTCAAACTTTGAAATTTTATTCTCAATGATAACACACCCAATTACTCACTCTATTAAAGAATTTTTTTTAGAAATATTTCACCAGTACGTCATAAAAAGTTGAATAGCTTATAATTTAAATTGTTTCTAGAAAAATAAAAACAAATAGTTTACAGGTACAGTACTTGATTGATGATACGTTACAAAAGAATTTAAAAAAATATATAAATTTTGAAATTCAATATACATGTATATGGTAAAATACTAAAAAAAATTAGTGTTTTGTTCAGTTAAACTAAATTATATCATAATACAAGAGGATTTTATTTTTGAAAAGAAATTTTTGAAAAGAAATTTTTGAAAAGAAATTAATAATTAATTCATAGCCCACAAAAAAGAACAAATTAAACAAATTCTTGAATGATATTTGTATGAAAACTTTATTGAAATCAAGCTGATATTATAATCATATTTTTTTAGCTTTGATTTTAAAAAATATTATTAAACAGGTAAAAGGTAAATTTCAAGTCCTTTTACTTGCTTAAGGATAAAGTTTTATTTTTTACAAAATTTATTTGTTTGTTGAATTTTAAGAAAATTATAGAGCAAAAATTATTTTCTGTATCTTAAGTATATTTTGAATTAATAATACAATTCTTTCTTGTTTAGAATTTCATTATAAATAAAATAAAATAAAATAAAATAGTTCCTGCAAGAAAATAGTTGACTTGAAAAAAAAAATTCCTGCGTTCACAATATTGCTGTATGATATCTTACACGTGGTGACATAAAAACATGAATATCGGGTCAAGCATTCAATCTATTAAATGTTTTACATTGTTCTTGTTTTGCATCTTTTTTATCGTTAAAAAATTTTAGGTACTTGACCAATAAGAAAAATAATTTAGGCAAAAAATTGTATTGTAATGTGCATTATTTTTCATTTTTCAAGATTCCGAAATGGTCTGATTTAATGAAATTTTCTTTAATATACAGGGGGGTATAAAAAGTATTGGACACTTAATATAATATATAAAAAAGGCTATATATAGTAATACCATTACCAATTTAAGCCATAATTTTTTTTATAATTACTTATAGTTATAATCTACAAATCAACATAAATCGCGTCCTTGTAAAACACAACAGTGGATCATACGCGTATATATAAAATATCAAACATTCTTGTCGTGAAAAAATTTACCGCATCAAATGTGTCTTGGAAAAGAACTTTCTGAATACCAAAAAAGAGGGATTATTTCAGCAATAAAGTTAGGACATACAAA
>JAAOMT010000571.1:242874-274699 GCA_016748015.1 Geosiphon pyriformis | reverse complement strand
CATATTACTGGAGTTATACACCGCAAAACCTTGGCTAATTATGCAATTCCTACGGTAAAACTTCATGCAAATAAAACTAAAAAAAAGTTTTTTTTTCAGGAAGACAATGCACCAATTCACACATCAAAAGTCGTGCGTTCTTTTCTTACCTCTTCAAATGTTGAATTACTTCCTTGGCCAGCACAAAATCCTGATATTACTCCAATAGAAAATCTTTGATCATATATTGAAGTTAAAATTCGTCAACGTAATTCACAACCCTCAAATATTGTACAATTGGAACGGTGGGTTAAGGAAGAATGGGATGCGATACCTGTAAATTACCCTCGTAATTTGATCAAGTCTATGTCACGTCGAGTTCAAGCTATTCTTAAAGCAAATGGGGGTCAAACAAAATACTAACATGTATTTTAATATAATAATAAAAAATTAACGAATTATAAGTTAGTTCTTTTATATAACATATTATAAAAGTGTCCAATACTTTTTATACCCCCCTGTATGTCAATATTATTAAAAACAATCAATAATTTTATTTCAATGTATGGATCCATTTTTAAGAAAAGATTTATTCTGAAAATTGGGAAATAATCACTCTACCTTTTCCATAATTTTATGCTTTTGATCTGGTAAAAAATAGTTTATGACACATGCTTTTGTCTATAAAGAATTTTTTTTATATAAATGCTTTATTTCATTGCTTTAAATGATTTAAATCGGAAAATATTTTTTCATACAAGTTTTGAAAACCTGTTTTTCAACCTTTTGAGACCTCAAGGAGAAAATTTTTGCGAATTTGATACCCTATTCAAACGTGTATTATAACTTGATGACTTGCAAAGAGATTACTTATCTTGGAAAAATTCATGTGGATAAAATGCCAGTCTTTATAAAAAATGATAAATTTTTTTTTCTAGAATCCATTCAAAAAAAAAAAAAAAGGTTTTTTTTTCCAATACAACTATTTAACGCCCATTCTTGTTTGTCAAACATGAAAACTCTTATTCATAGACATTTAATACCGGAAACTTTGCATTGTCAGTTTCAAAAAAATAAATTTGATTTTGATTTGATTTGATAAAATGAGATCGTACCCTATGAAGGTTATAATTGTCACACAATAGCTAACTCGTCTGAATGCAAAAATGTTTTTTAACGATTTTGGTTGAGATCTCCAAACTCAAAATTCGAGGTTAAAAAATCCGAAATTGCGCAATACAGGATTGATGTCTAGATGGTAAAATAAAATCCAATTGTTTTCAAACTTCTTTAATTGATATGGGATTTTTTAGTTAATCCGCTTTTTTGGCAAATCACCTTGATTAATCATATACATATTTTGAATGACCGATGCCTGCGCGTTTAAATTCCTGATTACTCTGTTAGGGTACAAATAAAGTTGTTGATTTTTTAATAAACGTTAAATCTTGATTCATTGTGATCATAATCTACATTTAAGATTCTCAGGATGTACTGTACAATTTTAAGCCGTGCACCTTTCACCTATTGTTTGTCACCGCATTGCATGGAGAAAATTCCAGAGGATGATGATGATGATGATGATGATGATGATGATAATTATTATAATTATAATTATAATTTGATTATACATATTAAAATGATGTTTTTTCAGGAATTTTTTTTTATAGACATATGATTTAGCGTTCACCCTACTCTAGTCTACTCTACTCTACTCTACTCTAACCTAAACTAACCTAACGTAACATCGGTAACAGACACATACACATACATCGTTACACATTTTTTGATGCACACCTCCTAACTCGACCGCCCCAAAAATTTTCAACAATCGTGTTTTCTTGGATTCATTATTATTAGACTCCTGCTTTCTCAGTTTTATTTTTTGTATTTTCCCATTCAATCAGGTATTCAAAATCCCATGCAAGACGTGATGCCATGTGCCGTGTATCACTTTAACATACCGCCAACTCACATCCAATTTTTATAATCAAGTTTTTTTTTTTTCAGTTATCCAATTGCTTGTTTCTCATTTGATTAGATTGATTCGTACCCTTGTAAAACATGTTGTCAACCCATTTCTTTCCAATTACAGTTTCCCACTTCTGAGAAGATGCGGAATATTAAGAATTTATCGAATATGCGGTGTGAACGCAAATGATGAATCGTTCAAAATCAAATATCGCAATGTTGCATCGCATTTTTCATTTCTGAATTCATGTCATGAAAAATTTGTTAATAATCGATCCTGGAAAAGGTGTGTTTTCCTTTTAAACTTTAAATTCGTTCAAATAAGAAACTGTTGCACTGGTTTAACGGAGGACACAAAGTCAACTGATCTCCGACTAAATAATGGGAATGGAAAAAAAATTGAGACATCAACGTACGTGCCCTTGCGTTTTTGTTTTCATTGTTCTTGAGTTACACCACAGGATAGACGACATTTTTTCTTTTTGCTCAATCACAAACAGCTCCTTATGTGTGTTTCACTGCATAGAAAATTTTGATGATATTGCGGCTGATACTAACAACATATATATGCTGATTAAAAGGTAAATGCTGCTGTCAATCACGTTGTGTTTGATTTTGAATTGATGTTATGTTCTAGACTAAAACCGAAAGAAATTTTATGCACAAAAAATGTCCGAGATTTCCGGTAAAAAGATCGAATGATGATGAACAGTTTATCACAAATATTTTGGGTCGAATATGAGATTGGTTGGCATTAAAATATCATCATAAGTCATAACATGTGCTCTCTTACCATTTATTCTTTCAGAAAAAAGAATAAAAATATGCAGCTTCACTTCTCTTGGAAAATTATACCCTACAGTATCTCGCAGCAGCAGCAGCAGGTTCCAGGCCAGACTTTATGAAATCAAAAAAAAATCACTTTAATACATCTAATGTTGCGACATATTATTTTTTGTCTTGTTGTATTGTATTGAATTTAATTCGTTTCTTTTGTCATGAATTTAAAAATTTAGCTCTTTAAATTTTAAGGAAAGTCAGACTTTATTACAAAATAAATATTTTCCGTTATATGAACAAAAGCTTTTAAATTTAAAAATGTATTTTCGGATGAGATTTATGTTTAACCAGTCTGTGTACATGATTAGAGAGTTGGTATAAAAGAAACAAAGATTTGAGAAAGATACCAATTAACTTGCAAAAACTCTTAAATTTTGTTAAGGTTTTAAAACAGTAATTTTACCTATAGGAAATCTTAAAAAATTTTCTCCAATCAAATAACTTTTATTTCAATTTCGTGCCTACATAGGCAGGAAGCACGAGCTTTTTAACTGTTGTGTATCCACATTTATTAATTCAATGTTTGGGAGTGGCAAATTTCAGTAATGTGATGTTCAATGAATATTAAATTTTTTTTTGATTATTTTTAGTTCTGATAAACTCCCAAAATAGGAAAGTTAACTTTATTTGAAATTAATCAATGGAGATATGTAATAAAAAATTTTCACAATATTATTTCAACGTTATTAAGAAATTTAAAAGCCTGAAAATTTTTAAATGATCAGATAAATTATTTGAGTTAAAAGTGAGGGAAAAAAAAATGAAAGATAAATAGCTAGTGAAAATAAGAAATTGCAATCAAAATTTAATAGAACTAGAATATTTCAAGTTAACGTAATAATGATGCATTATTAGATCAGTAATTTATTTGAATTTTTTCTTATTTAGATTTATTCTACGTCGAATAATTTATAAATGAATGAATGAATAACTAAATAACTAAATAAATAAATGAATGAATGAATAACTAAATAACTAAATAACTAAATAAATAAATAAATAAATGAATGAATAAAGATGTCTTCTTTTTTCTGTTGTCAATTTGATCATGGTTTTTTTTTCATTTTGATAAAACCAATTAATTTTATCTATCAATCTTGGAAAGATCTAGACTTGCGAAATTTATCTCATGTTATTCGAGTTTTTTAAAGACATGCACACGAAAAAAAAAAAAAAAAAAAAAAAAGGATTCTAGATCTTTTTATCTTACCGTTAAAATGTCTTTTAATTGGCATTTATTTCGTTACTTTGATATTTGTCATGATCAACCCTTTTTATTACTAATTGTAATTAGAAATATATTTTATATCTAGCTTTGATCGAAATTTGATCTATTTTAAAAATAAACCATTCTAGATCTTTTGTTTAAAACAAAATGCATGTTTAATTGAACGCTAGGTCTATCAGAGGATGCTCACAACATGAAATTATTATTTAATTAAACACAAAAAAGTTAAGGATTTCTTCTCATGCTGATTTCAATGAATAAAAGTTTTTTTGGATAGGTTTTCAAATAGACCGAGATTTACATTGCATGAGCTGAAAAAATGCTCTTGATCTTACATTTAAATTTTTTATTTTCACACTATGATGATGATGATGATGATGATGCAGGTTCCTTTTTCATTTCTATTAATAACAATTATGAAGTTTGAATATTTGTAATATTTATTTTAAATTCCGTATCTTTATAATTTTTTTTTTGTCATCTGCTACGGAAATAATTTTATTCAAATTTGAAAATAAGAGGTCTCGACCTTTTTTGTCTAGATTATGCGTGTAATTATGTATATGTAAATAAGCTGACAAATTGGAAGATATGATGATTGATTATAGGTATTGACAATTCTTAACCTAAATTACATGAATGAGGTTTTTTGACATATAATAATAATAATAATAATAGGAGGTTTTGCGCTCAAAGACCATACCGCACGTACTTTTGAAGCACAAGATATAATATTATTTTAACAAAAAATGGTAACATTCAATTTTTTTTCCAACATTAGAATAAGATTGACACCAATAATGAACAAATACTTTTCACACACACACACACAAAAGACAAACTCAATCAATCTCACAAAATTTAAAAGGAATCTAGATTATTAGCCTAACTAAAACAATAGATAAATGCAGGCACAGACAGGACAGAATGGGAAAAAGCAAAGAAAGAAAAAGAAATTATCAAATATTTTGACCATAATGTATCGTTTTGCATGTATGCATGCGACTAATTTAATCAATTTCTCTTTCTCTCTCTTAAACGTTTTTTTATCAATTACAGAAATGGTAATAAGATGTCTGTGTTTTTAAAAGAAGTTAAATTCTTTTTTAGTGTTCAAACTCGGTGAAATATTGAATTATGTTATTAAAAAATTTTTTTTAATATTTTTTGAGCCCATCAAACATCTCAAGAATATCTGCATGAAACGGTTATTTAAATAATCAACTTCTCCAACCCACAAAAAAAGTAACAAAGTTGTACAGACATAACATAAAATTATGAATTTCCTTTCAGAAAAGATTAAAGTTTTATACATATATCAATCAATCAATCAGTCAGTCAGTCAGTCAATCAATAATAGAAAATAAAATGGACGAATCAGATCATCAAATTATATCCATTATATCTTTTGACAAAAAAGAAAAGATTGGTGTTTTGATAGAATTCTTTTTTTTTTTTTTTAAAAAAAACAAAAGACTTTCAATTTATAAAAGAATCGAGACCCAAGGAAGCTTGAAAAAAAAAACGTCACAAATTTGGGTAGTGCAGTCTGATTATTTTCTTCGTTGAATCCTGAAAAAATAAATTCTATTAAAAAAATTGAAAAAAAAAGTATTCAATTCAAAAGGAAATATCCCAACAATGATGGTTTCCTTTTTCAATAACTTTCTCCTATTGTTTGTTTATTAAAAAAAATTTTTTTTTTTTATGATTTACCAGAAAAACTTATTGAATTGGGATTATTATTAGAATCTTCTATAGATTCAATAGCAAAAAATTACAGAAATTTTTTGTCTCACAATCTAAACAAGTTTTTATTGATGCTATGTCGATGAATCGTTGTTGATCGAATTATACTTAATTCAAATCGATTCCGGGAAAGACACCCAGTGTGAAAACGCCATTAGCATTGGAAGCGGCAATTAAACCGCAAATGCGCCAAAAATATTATTTTATCACGGGTTCAAAAAAAAAGGAATACAGTTCATACCCATTTAAATTATAATAATATAATCGCTATAAAGGCAAATTGGCGCGTCTGTATACTATTTGGATTTACAAAAGTCACATGTATTAAATAGTAGTTTGTCAAGAATGACGAATTGTAATTCGGGAACTTTGTTTCGAATCCATGAAAATGATGGTTCTTTTCTCACAAACATGTTTTTTCGAATTTATTCTAGTTTCTTTAAGGTTAGCTTAACTAGCAAAGGAGATTGGTGCATTCGAAGATTATTTTTTCCCGATATTTTTATTAATATACCATTATTATTATTATTATTATTATTATTATGCACAAGTTTGATTATACGCTTAATGTTCCTTTTTGTTTAATTGAAAAATTCATACTTTAATATGATAATCATATATATTACTTTGAGTATATTGGTCACTATCGCTTTTGCACAATTCATTATAAAACTTCATTATTTAAAATTAGAAACTCCTTCTCTATTATGAAAGAAACTCTTCTTTTCTTTTTTTTAATGATATCATCTAAATCTAACTTGTCAATCTTCAGCATATATATATTCCACTTTAAAATTAAACTTTTGCTATACCACCGTTGTTTTTTTTTATAGTTCAGAAGAAGTTTTACAGCAGTCTGCAGTTTAAAAAAAAAAAAAAAAAAAAAAAAAAAAAAAAAAAAAAAAAAAAAAAAAAAAAAAAAAAAAAAAAAAAAAGATCACTGTCGTGAATTTAACTAACTAACAAAAGGAAAACGAATACCCCTGCTATTGTTCCTTGATCTACTCAAAAGTACTTTAAAAATTCACTGACTGATTAATAATGTAATGTAATGTAATTTATTTATTTATTTCAATTTTGATGTTATTTCAATTCTGCTGTTACACTTAGCCTTAAAAACTTAGCTTAAAAACATAGTTTTTGTTGATACCAATCTTTTTAATTTCTTCAACGTCAGTGGCCCTGTCAAATCAGTTTTATTCCTCATTGTTAAGAACTTGACTCTCTTTTTTCTTTTTCTTTTTTTTATATACCACTCACTCAAAAATTATTTGAACGTATAATTAATCGTGAGTGATTACAAACTCTTTATTTTTTGTGTTTCGTTTCTAATGCTGACAGGTCAGCCTAGCCTGGTCCTCTTTTCAAAACTTTATTAAATACAGCTATCCGTGCCTGTTTTTCTCTCTTCTGTTTTCAGTTCACTACCAACAATTCTTGGTTTCGATCTTGATATCTCCTAAGCTTTATTACTATTCCTCACTTTTATAAAAAACAATATTTTCTTCCTTTATATTATTGATTTCATAATTGGTACAAAAACGTCAAAAAATTAAAACAATTCATAAAAAGGCAACTCATTCCCTTTCTAGTTATTCAAAATTTATTTTGGTGATTTTCTCCTCCATTTTTACAAAAGTCAAAAACTTTTTTGTTTTCTTTGAATCCCATATATAATTTTTTTTTACCTGTTCAAAATAAAAATCATCTCCTGCTTTGCTATCTAAATTTTTCGATCGACCATAATTCTTTAGTTATCTCTATCTTTTGATAATTCATTATTTCTGACCCATCTTTGTGTTTAAAAAATCCATTGAAAATTCTTTCGAAATCTCTATCTCTTTACCCATAAATATATATTGACACTTAACCTAAAGAACCACTCACCCCTCCTCCCCACAACTCCCTGTACTATAATTTCCTACTTTCAATAAAATGGATATATTGGAACTTATTCACATGGAAACTCAACATAGCGAAAGTCGCCCTTTTCGATGTAATTGGGACGGTTGTAATAAGGCCTTTTCACGGCGTTCTGATCTTGCTAGACATGGCCGCATTCACACCAACGAAAGGTACGAGACATGTGGCGTGAAAAATTTCCTTTTTTTGTTGGTGCTTTTGTTTGTGATTGTAATATATTACAAATTTGCCGCGCCTTTTGAATTTGGAAGTTTGTCAAAGTTAGAAATATATATTACTATTTCATGCAAGAATCCTCATGATCAATTTGAACGTGAATATGTTATATTAATCACATGTACAATTTACTTTTTTTATATTATCAGACCGTTCACCTGTACGGAATCTGGATGTGGCAAGAGTTTCATTCAGGTGAGCAAAATGATCGACAACACGTGGTTACTTCCAATTCTTCCCTGCATGATTAAATGCGACCATGTGTAGTCACTTGTTCTGATTAATCGGTATCAGGATACCGATTACTTATTACTTATCCCTCTCATATTCCCTAACTAAATAACTAACTAACGTTAAAAAACTTTTCTTATTTTTATTTTTTAATAGCGATCAGCTCTTACCGTACATATGAGAACCCATTCGGGGGAAAGGCCACACGTATGTGAACATACTGACTGCAGCAAAACATTTAGTGATAGCAGTTCTTTGGCTCGACACAGGCGCATCCACACTGGTAAACGTCCTTACAAATGCGGTTTCGATGGTTGTGGCAAAAGGTATTTAAATTATTTGAAGCTTTGAATCCTACTAAAAAAACTTTTCAAGAATTCTTTGAATAAAAAATTTATTTCGAAAATTTCTCTACAGCTTTTGTCGGAAAACTAATCTTACAAGACATCACAGACATGAACATATTCTATCGGTGAAATCTGAGAAACCAATCGTATGGCGACCATTGATGAGTGAATCTCATGTTCACAATCCGCCTTTGAGCCCATCATCCCTTTTCTCTGGTTCAGGCTCCCCGTCAAGTACACCCACAACACCAACATTTAATTCTAGTTATTGTTTTTCTACCATTAATCAATACAACTATCACGATTCTCTTGCTGATCATATAAATCAAAAAGTACAATTATCCCCACCGCTGACATCATATTTCCCGAAGCAACCGATAATTTTATCACGATCACCATTTTACCACGATTCACATCGTTTCCAACCATACTAATCGGGAAAAAATCAAATTGTTTCCTTGTGATTGTGTGTCGAACATATGTTGCCTCATTTTCAACGACGTTACGTATTGGCAACATTAATTTTTGCCGCTTTTGTTGCAAAGTTGGAATTTATTGTAAAAAGTTTTTTTCTTTTCAAATCGTACCTTAAAACGTTACTTTGATGTTATAACAAATATCCTCTTGGGGAAAATCCCTTTTTGTAAAAAGCTACCCTTATTATTATTATTATTATTATTATTATTATTATGATAGATTTTACAACGCAATTTTATTACCTCCCTCATCTGGAATGACTAAAAACACCTTTATTAACCAATCATAGCGCATTTTGGAAAAAACGTAGTTACATTAAAAATTTAAATTTCATTTTCGTTTTTCTCAAAGAATCCATTCTCGAAAAACACCTTGAAATCCTGAAAACTCTGTTATCATTTGCATCATTTCGCAATATTCAATTTCACCATCAAAATATTTTTAATTTTCATCCACTTTCTCGAAAGAATTTTCATTTTTCATGAATTTCTTTGCCCTTTCTATGGTTTCAAAATTCTAAATATGCTTTTTCATTCATGATTCTCAAGTGACGTCCGAAGCTGAAACTGATAACAAAATCACAAAATCACAAACACACACACACACACACACACATACACATACACATACACATACACATACACATACACATACACATACACACACATAACTCAAAAAAAATCAAAGCCGTGGTAACAATCATGCAACACTACCCTAAATCAATAAAAATAAGCAAAAAAACTGTATAATAATTTCACATTTAAAAAAAATAAAGAAACAAATGTTCAAGACATTAATCTGAATTAAAAGATATCTGGAGTCTTTTTGGATTATGACATTACTGATAAAGAGTTTTTAGCTCAAAATCCTCAAGTAGTTTATCTGTCAAAAAATTTTATTTTTCAAGGAAAAACTTGTGAACCATGAAAATTTTTCTGATCCAACCGATTAAATTTCATATGTTTTATCCAGTTGAGAATTCTTATATCGACACAAGATGAATTCAATTATAATTAAAATTCAATTCTCTTACAATCTTTCATTAAAGAAATTTAATTTTGAATTAATTTTGAAAAATTCATTGTCATTAATGTTTTAGCAATATAATCTAATAAATTGATGATTCAATTTAAGGAATATTATTATATACTCAAAATTTTTGTTTTTATTTGATTAAAAGATTTCAGCCTTTTTAAAAACGACTGAATCACAATTTTTTTTCGTATGAAATGATTTTCCTTTTGTAAAAATTGAATTATATCATAATTAAATTTTTATAGAAACGTGATACATGTAAATGTAATATGATAAAAAAAAATTTTTTAAAATGTTCACGTTTTTTAGCTTCTATTGATAAAAAAAAGGAGTTTATTATACATGTTCAAAAGGCAATTAAAAAAAAAAAAAAAAAAAACGTGTTGAGAATATTTGTAGATTAAAAATGGTAATTATTAATGTTTAATTTTTAAATATATTTGGTACATGTACTTCCTTTCCTTTTCCAAGGGTACATATAATAAATCAGGTATTTCTGGTCCGAATTATTAGCCTTATAATTTTTTGAATTGGAAAAATGGTTTTTTTTAAATAGAATCCATTGGTGTTTCCTTCTTAGGTTATAATAAATGATGATCATTGTTTGTTTACTTGTAATTTCCAAGGGATGTATTTCCTTCGCGCATATTCCTAACTTTATTCTTTTAATATATATCAGCCTTTTTTTCTGTGCTCATTTCTCGCAGTAAACTTAACTTCTTCTAAAAACAGAAATGGTCATGATGCGATTCATATTTCCTCTTGCGTATTATGTTTTTCATAGAAATAATATTACAAATAATAAGGTTCCCTTTTTTTTTTGTTTTTTTTTTTTGCAGTTCTTTGGAACCACTTAAAAGCTTCATTAACTGTTAGAACCTTAGTAAATGTTGAAATGATTTTTTATCTTAAATCAAATAACTAAAATGTTTTTTAAGTAAATAAAATTGATAATTTGTTTTTTTTTAATTTAACAATAATTGTAAATGATTTGACTATTTAAATAAGTTTTTATTATTATTAATATTGAAATATATTCAAATACCAATAAAATAACTTGCAGTTTAATCAGAATTAATAAAGTTAAACCAAAAACATAAACATTAATATTTATATTTAGATTCTTAAAAAATACTAATATATTACAGATTATTTATTTTTTTCAATAAATTATTAATAAAAATATTTATGACAGAAAGTTTTGTTTTTACCAAATATTTCTTAATAATTAAAAAACAATTTAAACTATATATACTTTAACAATCAAAATTATAATTAACAAGCATAGCAGTTGCTTTTAAACTACAAATTTATAAAAGCTTAACAGTAATTTTAAATTAATTAGACATAAGATTTTTTAAATTCAGTTTTTTTAG
Organism: Geosiphon pyriformis; assembly: GCA_016748015.1. Classification (NCBI taxonomy): domain Eukaryota; kingdom Fungi; phylum Glomeromycota; class Glomeromycetes; order Archaeosporales; family Geosiphonaceae; genus Geosiphon; species Geosiphon pyriformis. The sequence goes on along the minus strand of JAAOMT010000571.1, from coordinate 263,327 downwards.
CAATAAAAGATCTTTTAATTAAAAATTTAATTATATTTATTATAAAACTGTTTATTAAAAGCCATATTAAATCTTAATTATTTTAGCCAAAATATTATTGACTGAATTATCTTGTAACTTAACAGAAAATTGTAATAGATTTTTAGAAGCCTAATCAATAATTTGTAAATTCAAAAAATAATATACAAATTAACAATTTACAATATCTAAAGTATTTAAAAAGATTAGCAATAATTTTATTTTATTTTTAATTTGAATTTGTTTAAATAGTTTTAAATTATACAAGAAAAGATGATATAAAATTTTATTTGAAAAAATCTTTCAATAAATTAATTTTTAATTTCAAGTTTTTTTAAATTATTACATCTTATTTTTAATATACACTTTTAAAAACAAAGCTAAATTAAATTTTATAGTTAATAATTAGCTATAAAATAGTAGAAACCAAAATATAAAAATTGGTTATTTAAAATAGTTTTTCTTAAAACCAACTTTTTTAAAATACCAAAAAATTTATTTTTTTGGTATTTTTTAAAGTACTATTTTTATTTAATAACTTATTTTATTTACAAAAAATAAAGTATCAATTTTTTTAGTATTTACATTAATTTTATTATAATTATACTAATTATAATATTATTATAACTTTTAATGTTTTTATGTAATATTAATTTTTAAAAGCTTTAAATATTAAAATTTTAATTATTGTAATATTTTTAATTTTTAAGTATTGTTATAATTTAATTAATAAACTAATAAATAGCAAGAGAAAACAATATTATATAACAATAAAATAATCAAAAAAATAATTCAACTTTAATAAGCATATTGAATTAATAAAAATTTAATATGTAAAATTAATTTTATAAATATTTTAATCACTATTATTTTCAAAAAGTAATAAAAAAATCTGGAAATAAAAGAATAATTTATATTATTAATAAAAGATAACACACCAATTTAATTTTATATTTCATATTAGTGCTTTTAGAATTTAATATTAAGTATTAATTATACTTTTTAGTAAATGTTTTATTCAATATACTTTATAAAAACTAACAATTATATAAATTAATAAAAAAAGAAAAAAAAATAGTAAAAAAAAATAAAAAATTAAATATTATTGTATTAATCTGAATGTAATTTATGTATAAATGCTTTTTTATATTTTCAAAAAGTATTGTTTATATATTTTTAAAAAAAAATTTATAATTATTTTAGTAATTATATTAATAATCAAATAAATAACTAAGTTAATAATTAAGATATTAATCAAGTTAATAATTATATTAATAATTAATTTTAAAAATAAGATAGTTAATTAATGATATTTATATTTAATATATATAACTAACTATAACTAAGTAAATAAATAAAAGCTAAAAAGTAAAAAATTTAACTGTAATAATATTATAAAAATGCATGTAAAAATTTAATTTAAAATCTAAATATTTAAGCAATTTTAATTTTGGTGATAAAAATATTAAATCTATTAACTTTTATTTTAAAAAATTACAACCAGTTTAAAAATCCAATTTAATTTGTTATTGTATAGTTTTAAGTAATAATTAGACTATATTTTATTAAAACATAACAAAAATAAATACTATTTATTATTTAATAAAATTTATTTAAATTGCTTAAATTTTACTTTAATTTACTTAAAATTGTTATTATTAAAATTTTAAAATTCTGCATAATTTTAATTAAAACATTTATTATATTTGTAAATTATTACAAATTATTAATACAAATTTAATTTAAAAATTGGTTTATTTTTGTATATATTAAAAAACAGTTTTTTATTAAATATTTAAGTGTTTTTAATAAAAAGTTTTAAGCATAAATAATTAATAAAAACTTAAATAAATATAGTTTTAATTTTAATATCTTTTCTTTAAATTTAGTTTTTTTTATTGACTTTAAACAATTTGAGTTCAAAAATAAGTAGATTAAAAAAAAATTTAAGTTTTTAATAGATTAAATATATAAAATTGTAAATTAATTGTCATATTTGCTAATAAAATTAATAATAAGTTCTTAAATTTTTGATTAAAGCTATTTTAATTTGGTCTTAATTTTATAAAAAAAAATTAAAATAATTTTGAATTTTTTTAAAGATAAAATGCTTGTTAACTTTAATTATAATTTAAAATTAATTGTTAAAAAACAAAAATTTTTATTTAAATAAAGAAAATGATTTTTTTAGCTTTAATATAACAGTAATTAATAATAATAAAATTAAACATATTAGTAAAGTTTTTAAATTGTTTATAAATTAATTTTAAATTATTGTTTAAAAAAAATTGTTTATTTTTTTATTTAAATTTTATATTAGTATTTTTATTATAAGTATATGTTTTAAATTATTATTGTTAATAATATAATAATTAATGCTAATAAAAGTTTATTTGTAATAATAAATAAAAATTTCAATAAAAATAGCAAAAAATAATATAAAAGTTTTAAAAAATTTTATAATTTTGGTTTTAAAATATGTTTACAAATAGTTTAAAAGTTATTTATTTATTTAAGTATTTTATAAAATTATTAATTATGTTTTTATTTACAAAAAACTCTTAAATATTGTATTTAATAAAAAAATTTATAATATAAATATATAGTTTAATACTAATTGTCAAATTGTTTTAATAAGTATAAAAATAAAAAGTTTACCAAACTTCAAAATTAACAAAAAACAAAAACAAATTACTAAAAAATAAATTTAATAAAATTAATATTATAAAATATAGTGGCTTTGTAAATAATACTTTGAATTTTATTTTAAATATAATTAATTTTTAAGTATTTTAAGTTTTTAAATAATTTAAACAATATTTAAATTTTGTTAAAAAATGTTTTAATTAAATTGATAAAGATTTTTTTTAAACATATCTATTTTGTAAAATTTTTTAAAGTTTTATTGATTAAAGTACTTAGTTTTTAAGATTTTGAAATTTTTTAAAAATATGTTTAATTTGGATTTTTAATATAATAAATTATGTTTTAATATTTATAAAAGATATAATAATTATAAAAAATATAACTAATTTTACTAAAAAAACTAATCTTTCTAATAATAAATTTTATTATATTAAACAGATTATATAATTTAAATTTAAAAAAATCAATTTAAATTTATACATTATATTAAAAATAAAATAGCAATTTTAACATAAAAAACCAAATTAATTAATTAATTTATTAGAATTTTAAATACAATAAAAAATTTAAAAAAGATTTTAAAATTAATTTAAACAGTTTTATTATTAAAAACTAAATATTTAAGTCTTAATATTTATAATAGTACTATTATTTAAGAATTTTTGATTATATAATATTTTTTTATAAAATAATATTTTGATAATAATATGATTAAAAAACCAAAAAATAAAACAAAATTAATTATTAATTTAAAAATCAAATTACTATTTTAAAAATTATATAACTAAAAAACACATTAATTAACTTGGTTTTTAATATATTATAAAAAATATTTTAATATTATTTTTAATTATTAATATTAATTAACAGATTAAAACAATATAAACAGTTTTAAGAAACTTAAAATACACAATAATATATTATTACAAATTAATAAACTTAATTAAACATTAAAAATTTAACCAAAAATATTTAAAATATTTTTATTAATACAGAAAAAACAATAACTATTTTAAATAAAAATTAAAAATATTATTTTAAGTATAAGTAGTTTTTTTATTTTAATTATAAAATTTAGTAAATTTTATTACTATTTGAACATATTTTTATTAATTAAAAATTTGGTCAAACCAAATTTAAAAAAAATTTATTTTAATATAAATTTTTTTTCAATATAGTTTTAAGAAAAACTATTTTTTATAAACAGTTTTTATATATGATTTAAATAATTTTGTAGTTTATTATCAATTGTAAAACTTAATTTTAATTTTATATTTAAAAACAATTATAAAAAAATTGAAATTTGAGATAAATTTATTTAAAATTTTTTAAATTTTGTGTAAATTTTTAATGAACTTTGTAAATATAGATTTGTAAATTTACAAATTTTAAATAAATATTTTAAAATTTGTTTCAGTTTTTTGTAAAGTTAAAATTTAGTTTATTAAATAATTTTTTGGCAAAAATTATAAAATTTTTTTAAATAATAATTTTGTTAAAAAAAAGACATTTATATTTAATATTTTATATAAATCAAATATATATAATATATTTTTTATATGTTTAATATATAAAACCTAAATATTGTCTAGTATAATACATTAAACTAAGTAATCTAAACTAAATATAAATTATGTACTTTCTATATGTGACTAATTATTCAAGCCAATTAAAACAATACTATATTAAAACAAAAAAAGCCAGAGTAAATTCAGTCTACTAATTTTTTCAATAATACTATTTAAATTCCTAAAATTAAAGATGAATTCACTAAAAAATAATTTAATAAACTTAATACTATTTTTTATATTAGAACTTAATATATTATAAAGTTATAATATACTTAATAGTATTTTTATTTAAAAAAAGTTTAGCAAACAGTATTTTATTATAATCTATATTACCAAAATTAATTTCAGATCTAAAACTGAAAATATTTTTTAAAATACTAATCAAAAATTGAAAAAATTGTTAGCAGTATACTTTATAAAAAACAAATTTTTTTAACTAAAAGAGCCTCAATAGTATTATCATTCAAAAAACTAATAACTAAAATAACTAAAAAACCAATAGATTTAACAATAAATTTTACTAAAATAGCCAAATTCGAAATTTGAGTTTTTAAAGAATTCAATTTAAACTTAACAACAAAATCAATAACAAAAACAACCAAAAAAACAGCAAATAAAAAAGCCAAAAAAACAAAAGTCATAATATAAAACTTGTTATTAACAAAAAATAACACAAAAAGCTTAAAGCCAACTACTAATTTGGAAAACAGTTTAAAAAACAGAAGAAATAATACTTTATAATTAGCAAACAAATAATTTAGACTTTAATAATTATAATAATAATAACACTTAAGAGTTTTTACTAAATTTAACACTTGTATAAAACTTTAATTTTTGTTACAATAAGTTTTAATGTTTTTTTTAAACTTAAAAGTAATAATAATAAAGCATAAATAATAATAAAAATCCAGAAAACAAAAAATAAAACAAGTATGATTACCAATTTAAGAAATTATATTACTGATTTCAAAAATAATATAGTTAAAAAAAAGATTAACCAATTTGGTCTTAAAAATTTTTTTGAAATAATGATCTTTTTTTAATTAAAAAAAAAAATCTGAATACTGTTTTTTTTTATTAATATAAACCAGTTATTAAAAGCAGTAGCAACAAAAAAAATATTTAAAATTAACAATAGTATATTGTTACAAACCAACAGACTTTAATTTAACAAAAATAATAACACTAAAACCACCAAAAATGTTTTTAATATTATCAAAAAATGTATTAAAAGAGATATTATGAAGTATAATAAAAATAAAAGAAAGAAAACCAGAAGTCACCACAGAAAATTTTGCAATTTTAGATGTAGTTAAAAAAAACTATCAATAAAAATACTAATAGCAACAATCAAAAAATTTTTGAAAGCAAAGTTTATATAAAATAACTTAATATTGTTTTTAAAAATTAATTTAAGTTTAACAAAGCCAAACAATAAATAAAATAAAAAATTAACTAAAATCAATTTAATTTTAAAAGTAATACCAAATATTAGAATAAAGACTATTTACCTAAAGAATTTTTAATAATTTAAAATTGTTTTTTAAGTACTATTAAAGACAATATTAAAAAACAAAAAAGAAAAGTTTAATTTAGTTTCTATTTAATTAGTCTAATTTTTAAAATTAAATAACTCAATAATTTGTTTTGCTTTTAGAACTGGCAATAATCTGCTAAAAAACATTATATTTGGCAATATAACTAATAAATAATCTTGGTTTATTATAAAAAATATGTTATTGCTATTGTTATTTACATTAAAAAAAAGACTGATTATTATTAAAGAGATTTAATATATTAATAGTAAACACAAACAATTATTAGTGTTTTTTTAAATTTTTGGTTTTTTTGACTATTTATAAAAAGATAATAGTAATATTAGTAATAATAATAAAGAAGATCAGCTTATTAACTAATTTGTTGTTAAATATATTTGGATTCTTAAAAAAAGTAAAAACAATACTAAAACTAATCTGAATATATTTCTTAAAAAAACTTTAACTAAAAAAAAATTATTAATTAAAAATGAAAAAAATGCTTCAAAAGCTGCTAAAAATAGCTTTTTACAATAAAAAAATCTTTTTTTATTGAAATTTTATTATATATTATAAAAAAAGTAATATTTAAAACTTTTTTACTCTTTGCTTTAATTATGATCATAAAAATAAAAAAAAAGAAAATTTTTTTTTACTTATAATATATATTGTTATAAAATTATTTATTTTAGCTTTAAAAAATCTATTTAAAGAAAATTTAAATATTTATTAATAGTTTTATTAAAAATATTAGTTTTTTAAATATTATAAATAGTATTGTAATCTATTTTTTAAATTTAAATTTAAATATAAAAGTAAAAATTTATGGTTTGCTGTTATTTATATTAATAAATAAAACAATATTTTTAAATTTTTGTTTTTAATTAATTTTAAAAAAAAGTTTTTAATAATTTAATATTATTATTATTAAAAAAACTTAATAAAATATTAAACTTAATATTAAAATAATTAATTTTTTTAACAAAAAATATTAATTAACATTATATTATTTTGATTTATTATTTTGGTTTTTTATGTTTTTTGAATTTACAAGCCAAATTATAATTAAATTATATATATATATTAAAAATATTACATAAAAAATTATATATAATAATTTTATGTTATTATTAAAGGTTTTTTTTTTGTTATTATTAATTTTATTATTAATAAAAATTAATAAAACTTTAATAAGTTAATTTATTTTTTAAAGTATTTTTTTGTACTTTAAATTATATATATTGTTGGATTTATAATAAAAAAATTAATTCTGTATTAATTATTTGTATAATTACTTTGCAATAAAAATTAATTTTTTTTACAAAAATTTTTTGTTTGTAAATTTTTAATAATATGTAATTATTTTGCTGTAAAATTCAATTTTTTATAAAAAGTCTTAACTATAGATTATTTAATAATATAAGAAAAAAATAAAAAAAATAAAAATAAAAATAAAAAAATAAAAAAATAATTTTCAATTTAGACTTAAAATTCAAATAATTATTGAAATTAATAGCTAAATTTTAGAATATTAATTATAATTGTGAATTTTAAACAATAATAATTAGAAAAAAAGTTGATTTTTAAAATAGATTTTTATTGAATTAATTTATAAAAAAAATATTAATAAAAATAAAATAAAATAAAATTTATTTTTTCAAAAAAAAAGCTTTTTTATAGTACTATTTTATAATTTAACACTTTTTTTTGCTAATTTTTTAATAAACTAAAAGTATATATTTTTTTTTTATTAACATTTAACGAGTGAAGTTCAAAAACCACTTAGTGTAATACATCAAACTAAGTGATTTAAACTAGGCACTAATCATGCACTTTCTACATGTAACCAGCCACTTAGACCAATCAAAGCAACACTATAAATCTATCAGAAAAGAAACCACACCATTTATACTAGAAAAAAAGCAGCTATGTTTATAAAAACCAAAACAGACACCAACCACCTTGGAAATTCCAAGCAATCTAATCACTCTAGCAGAAAACATGCATAACAAACCATGAGTCACAAAATACACAGAACTATCAAGTAGAATTAAACCGCCTTTTTCTATTAAAGCCCTATATTTAGCTCTAATTACCCAAATATTCAAGTAGTGAGCAGCACCCAATTCTCAAACAAAATTAACAATAAACTTTCCCACAACCTTGGTATCATCTAAAATAAACAAAGCTTCCTAAACTCAATCCCTAAACACAAAACTTTTGCCCACGGTAGTATACAACACATTATCAGATGTGCACAGAGAGAGCACTTGTGAGACACGAGACAAATGCAAGTCCAATCCAGAAACACTTTGCCACTTGACCAGATAAGACTTGAGAATGCTCTTACAAGCATCAGAATCAAATGTGCAAACAAAAGAATGGTCGGAACTTTCCACCTCATCACAATACAAACATAAGACACTCAGGTAGACCTTATTATACAGACATTTTTGCACAGCAACTGGGAGATGGCAGTGGAGAGCCTTTAAAAAATAAGAGCGCAAACCAGCCGTAGATTTACTGGTAAAGCCAGCTGCCATATGGGAGTCAAGATGCCACACTGAAGCAGTGCAAAACCAGTCCACATTACCAAGCAAACTGTTATCAACAGTGTTGAAACCAGGACCAACCTCCCAGCAAGTCTGATTAATAGACCTGAAAATCTCATGAGCAAAATAATGAACATTCCCAGATACAGCCTTCCTGGCAGCCATGATAAATTTCTCTTTAACCAAAACAAGAAGTGCCAAAGAAGAGCTCACAGCTAGACCAGCCAACTTATCAGCATGCTCATTACCTACAACACCTGAATGTCTTTTTACCTTATGCCAAGAAACAACAAGCTGCTTTTCACTAATTAAATTGACAATGCCATGCCACTCTATCCAACAGTGGTTGTGGAAATCTGGAAACACCAGAGCAAATTCAGCCACACATACATCCAATGCAGCCTGACTATCTGAATAAACCACTACAGAACTGTCAAGGGAAACATACTCTAATGCCAAAGCAATCGCCTACAATTCTACCATAGTCGAAGACACCAATTCACCAACCTTAGCACCAATACACATGTCCAGATCCAAGAAATAAGCAGCAGCACCACATTTCATTTCACATGAACCCAAATCTCTCAATGATCCATTAGTGTAAACATTGACTACCTTCATATTTACTAAAGAGAGACAATAGCTCAATCTGAAAACTGCACCTGAACTGCAAACTTTCATATCCCACAAACCTTCAATACGCAAATCATCAAAAGTAAAAGATCAATCCAAAAAGTCACAAATCAAAGTGAACCAATAAGAGACAGGGCCTTTTGGATCAAGTCTTTTCCAATGACAAAAGTTTTTCCAATCAAAAATTAAACCCTTTTTAGTATATAACTGCTCGGCAAAAGCAATCCCAAACTTTCTGAGAGACAAAGAGACATCATAAAACAAAGAAGCACCTAAGACTGCAGATATTGGTGTCCCACTAGAAAATCGGAATGCAAAAACAGAGAGATTGCCAAGAGACATGCCACAGTCCAAAAAAATTCTAAAAACTCCTGCCAAAAAATTATTGACTGGGCTGACACACAATCTAATCAAACAATATAAAGAGTAAATAGGTGATCAACCCAAGACTTAAAGATTCAAAGATCTATGATTGAACAAATGACCAAAAATACTATCAGCATTTGAGAAACACAACACAAAAGCCACCTTGCATTCAGTTTACAACTGCTCAAAAGATCTTAAACCATACAAAGAAGGATGATGAAAGGCCTTATTGGGAAAGTCTCTTGGAAGACCAGCTTTAAGCCTCAACCTCCTCCTGATCAATGTATCCCATTTTATATACACATTCCTGGAGACAAAACTGAATTGAGTCCTGTAACTAATAATCGGTTGCAACACAGTTAATACTAGATAAAGAAACTGCTTGTCTGAAATAGCTTTCTTGATAACCAAATTGACAAAAAACCTGACATCCATGTGCATCTTAGCCAAGCTCGGTTTGGACAACTCCTCAGATGACAAATAAATGCCAAGATATTGATAAGACTTCTTCCTGCAAGCAATTAAAATCAGCAGATCACTAATTGACAATGAAGCATTACTAATTTTCTGATTGATAGGAATGACTACAGTTTTTTCATTATTGATAGAAATGTCATTTATCCTGAAAAATTCACTCACTGTGTTCAGGATATACTGAGTGGCAGCCTGACTGCTCTCCACCCAGATAGTATTATCCACGAATGCACCAGCAGCCAGAAAAGAAGTTAAACTGCCTTGGTTTTCTATTCTGCCAGTCTTAGCTACAAATTTAATATCAATTCGGTAACCACACAAACTTTCCTGTCTCTTGATCTCACACAAAAGGGGGTTATAAAAGATCCTCCACAGCAAAAAAGAGAAAACCTCACTCTAATCAAGATTATCATGCACCTGGTAGTCATCCATTAGACCAAAATCAGTCATAACCCGGTTAACACAGTCATTGTAAATTGAACCAAAAAATCTAATAAAACACCCACACATTTTGATCTGAACCAAACTATTATGCAAGTGATGCCAACCTACAGAGTTATAGGCTTTATGCATATCTTGTAGCACAAGTCAAAGTTCACAATCCTTCTCCAAAGTGTCTTCAACAACCAAACCAATGGCAAAAATAAGAGACTGAGTGGTCGTTCCCTTAAGCACTGAAAAATTGTTTTCACGAAGTATGTTGAATAAACTGCATACTGAAAAAATTCTGTTAGACAACAACTTATAAAAAATCTTATAAGCAGTCTCAATTAAAGCAATTGGCCCAATATTTGTTAAGACACCCTTCCACTCATAGGGCTTGGGAATCATTGACACCCAAGCTTCCTTCCAACCATGGAGAATTGACTCACACATTAAACAAATATTCAGAAGGTCCAGAAGCAAGTTTAGCACAAAACCATCACAATGTTTCCAAAGTTTATTTGAAATGTCAGACAAGCCAGCAGCTTTACCATCCAGCAAATCCTTAATCACACATGTCAAGTCATCCAAACTGATAGCATTCATCACACCTGAAAAAGCATTATTATCAACATAATTTAATAGCAGATATTAACACTGCCACAAATCAGGAACACTTCTCAGCATGGCCCTCTTCCTTGTTCAGCCCTTCATTATACTATCAACCTTATTTTTAATCTCTACTGGATCCAAAATCAAGCTGCCATCAGAGACCAAAGAATTTAACACCACTTTGCAGAATGGGCATTCCAAAACACTATGAATCGTGTAGCCTTTGTTAACTACAAAACTCTCCATCCTTCTCTCAATAGCTGATCTAATGCCCGACTTTTCAGTTCATAAAGACTTGGCAAGCTTAGAGGCATGATGTTACTCATAGAAATATAGGAAATATATTAGCATGATTATTAGCCAATCAGAAGTAGGTGTAGTAAATATGGAATTCCAGGATTCTTTTCAGGAATTGCAGGATTTCAAGAATTTTAGGATTCCCCGACAAAGAATTGCAAGATTCCAGAATTCCAGGATTCTTCTCATAGGAATTGCAGAATTCCAGGAATTTCAGAATTCCTGTCATGAAAAATCGAGAAATTGAAGAATTTCAATTATGTATATATAGCAGTAGTGTTAGAAACAAAAAAGACAAAATCAATAAGACAGAATCCTTAGCCCAGAACACAAATCATCAAATAAATAAATATTTCATATCTCAAAATTACTCTTCACTATCAACACTTTATGTTGATAGTAATTGATACTTAACCACACTAGAACAATAGCTCTTGATCATGGCTATTGACAAGATACTAACATACCAAATTGTCTTGGCTTATTTTCTCTATTTTCTTATTTATTTTCTTTATTTTATTTTCTTTCTTTCTTTGATTTTGTTGTTGTATACTAATTGATTAAGAGATTAAGTGCTAAGTTATTGACGTCAAGGATAGCCTGGTAAAAGACCCAGAAATAAGGGTAGGATTTTATATATTATCGGATAGCTTACCAGAAGAGCACGACTGTCAAACTAAATCTGGCCATCATGCTAAGAAAGAAATTGAGAAAACTCTTGGAAAGATACATTTACTATTGACACTATTGAATCTCTGTCTATTATACAAAGAACTCTATTAAAACCTTCAGATAAAACACCTTCAGATACTACACCTTAAGATACAAAATCTTCAGATATAACCCTTATAGGACATCATTAATGGAAGTAGTTTTCGAGCACCAAGTTATGGGTTTGTTATTTAATTCAATAGCAGAAATAATCACTTGTAATATTTGGTGCTCCCTGTAAGGTATAATCCTACAAAGAACCAGCACCAACAACACCAAACCAAAAGTAGCAGAATCAGAAATAATAGGGACAAACCATTTAGGATTTGCAAAATCTTTATTTCAACAGTACAGCCAGCAGCTAGGCCTAAACAACAACTATTATCCAGCAGAATCAGCTTTTAACTTCTACATCAATAAAAGAATCACAGATTTCCTAAGAAGACCAGTTGACATTAAATCAGCAAGAAAAAATTTTTATTTGGAACTAATCCAACACACCAACTTATCCAGAAACCACAGCTTTGCACTCATCATTAGAGAAATCAACCAAGAAATTGAAAGATATACACAAAAAACATTCCTTATTACTTACCAGGACAAAGGCAAAAGAAAACTACAGACATTAGCAGTAATACCCAAAGGAATACAAATTCCTAACTGGAAGAAACAAAGAATTGAATCTCCAATATACCTATCATACCATCACACACCCGGAAGTACCATCAACATTGTCTCAGCAGACGCGTTCACTAGTATAAAGATGCTGCTAGCAAGAATTGTGTTTTAGAATAAACAAAAGAAAAACAAACTATTAGGAGCATATGGCAATTATTTTGAAGGATTTAAATCAAGATCGCTGTTACGGGATGGTTTTCTTGTTATATTTAATTGCTGATATCCCGCTTTAATTGCAATCAGTTTTTCGTGAGTTCCTCAATTCTATTTGTGTGATAATGTCACTGTTACACTGAAGGCTTTCTTTTTACTGTTGCGATGTAAGTTATTCTTTAATTCTTGATTGTTGTGTGTGTTTATGTACTCCTTCTCAGAGGCTGAACTGAAATCTACCCACTGTCTGGGATCTTTTCTGAGGCTATCCTTGCAATTGCCTGATGTGTTTCTCTAATCTAGAAACACAGAATGTTAATGGTCTTTAGTGCTTTTCTAATTCTCACAATAAAGCTTTTATCAATTAGTAACAATGTGAATAATCTTGATCAAGGATTATTCTTCCAAGGGATTCAGTTGATGAATGATAGTTTCATTCAATAAATAATACAAGTAAGTTTCTTAATACTTTGGGTTGTGATATTTCAGTTTTAAATATTCTTTTTCATTTCTCTTTTGATTTTTAAAGGTTTCTTGGGATATTTAATTTGAAAGTATGATTTAAAGTGAAGTTTGTTGGATAAAATTGGATCTATTGCTTGATAAGTTATGATTTTTATTACTTGATTAATTATTTTCCAATATTAAAACTACTGTATATATACATGTTTGTAGTTCTACGAGAAAATACTTTCTTTTTGATATTTCAACCTGGTGTTTGCTGCTATCACCAGTTGGTGTTGGCTGCTATTGTGAATTGGTGCTTGCCACTATCACGAGATGGTGTTTGCTACTATGTTAATCATTACCTTTCTAAGATTATTACTGTGCTATATTATGATTGAATAATTTGTATTATTTTTATGATTCTTTTTGCTAAATTCTTAAACCATAACATTATCCCCTTCTTTCAAGATTGAGCTCTGTCGAAATCGAAGTTAATTTCTTCATTAAATTCTAAGTTACTATAGTGGTTCAATACTGTGTTATTAATTTGTTGTTGTAATTCTTGAAATTGCAAGTTGGTAAGTCGTCCAATACTATTGGTTGTTATTATGTTCATGGTTGGGTCCAACAATAATTTGTGACAGTTTTCAAATGCTTTGAAAATTCTGTAAACTGTTTTTGAATGGAATGTAGTATTGGTTTTTCCAATAAAAGATTCTAATAGTTGGATAGTTGTTTTGTCAAACACTCTAGTTGAGTCTTTTGAGTATAATGTTTGTATGTTCAAGTGTTTTCCTAGTTGATAATAACAGTAATTAATTGGAAATTTCGTTTTCAAGTTGCTAAATGTGTCTGGTGTTAATTCACTTGTTTCTATTTCTTCTATTATTAATGTATTGCCTAATGCTATCTCTAATTTTTCAATAACTTTGCTAATAAATTTGTTGTTATATTTGACAATATTATATGGTTCGAAATTATGTTCTTTTCTTGTTTTTGGATTTTCTATTGTTCTTTTTATGTATGTTATTTTAGAGCTATTAACTGTGATTTCTAGATCGAATTTTAATTGTTGTAAGCTTTCAACTAATTGTTGAGTTATATTGTTGATGTTTTCTGAAATAAGTATCATTGTTTTAATTTTGACTGTTATTTTGGAATCTTTTGCATGCGTTTTTATGGTTGTTAAATCATTTTTGCTGTGATCTAAGATTAATTATCTTTTCGAATAATGTTCAATTAAAACTATTGGTTCTAAATCTCGTGGAATTTGTTCTGGTAGAATTAAAGGTAATTGTGTTCCAATTCTGGGTGTTTTTGTTGTTATTACTGGTTTACTGTAATAGAATTTCAACTGGTTATCATGTGCTGCTTTTCTTAATATTTTATCATCTAGTCTTAGCTTGTATGCTCCATTTCCAAGTATTTCGTGAATATAAAATAGTCCATCCCACTTGTGATCAAATTTTCCACTCCACTGTTTTTCCATTTTTGTACGATGCAACAATACTTTATCTCCAATTTTATAGCTAATTATATTATCTGGTAACTGGTTATCATGTCTCACTTTTTGTTGTTCTTGTGATTGTTCAATATTTTGTGCTGCTTTTCTTCTTTTGTTTTCTAAAGTTCCCATTAATTCGTATGTTCTTCTAAGTAGTGTTTCCTGGAATGTTGCTTCTGTGATAGTGTCACTTGGATAAGTTGGGATAGTAAGTTCAATGGGTAATGTGGCTTTTCTTCCATAAACTAGTTCAAATGGTGTGAATTGTGTAGTATCTTGTTTTACTGTTCTATATGCTAGTAGTACTGCTGATATGAACAAATCCCATTCTTTTTCATGTTTATTACTAATTTTTGCCAGTGATTCGCATAATGTGCGATTAAATCTTTCAACTAATCCATTTGTTTGAGAGTGGTATGGTGATGACAGTGGTTGTTTGATTCCAAATTTTTGGTTAAGTTTTTTTAAGGTGCTGTTTACGAAGTGTGTGCCTTGATCTGATAGTAATTTTTGTGGACATCCATGTCGGCAAATTAAGTCTTCATGTACGAATTGAGCTATGGAAATAGCATTAGCTGTTTTAATAGCTCTAGCTTCTGGCTATTTGGTGAGATAGTCCATGGCTACTGCAATATAATGGTTGTTTCTTGTTGTTATTGGTAAGGGTCCAACTAAATCAATTCCGATTCTGTCAAATGGCTGTCCAACTTTTATTGGTCTTAATAATTTCGTTGTTTTTGCTCCTCCTTTTTGTTGGCATGGGTCACAATTTCTTATGTATTGAATTATGTCTGAATTCATTTTTGGCCAATAATAATGGCTAGTTGCATGTTGGATGGTTGCTGTTTTTCCAAAGTGGCCTGAATGAATATCTGAGTGCATGTTAAATAAGATAGTTTCTTTTTCATCCGTGGTTATAACTCTTAATGGATTATCTAGATTTTGTTGATTCTGGTAATAAAGTATGTGATTTTGGATGAAATAGTGTTTTGCTAATTTTTGGAGCTTAATTAGCTCTTTTACTGGCATTTCTTCATCTATTTGTAGTGTTTCCAAGTATTGGCTGAGGTTTTTGTAAAGGTGGTTGTTCATTGTTGTTGTGGCGGGTGGGTTGGTGATTTTTATGTGTGTCTCATTCTTGACAAACAGTTGACATTAGCATTTTTGGTACCTTTTTTGTATTTGATAATATAATCGTATGGTGCTAACGTTTGTGACCATCTGGCGTATTTTTCTTTTAGTGCTTTCTTGTTATTTAACCAGACCAGACCTCTATGATCTGTCGTAATCTCAAAGGGTTGGTACTGTAAATATGTGTCAAAGTGAACACAACTCCAGACTACTGCTAAGCATTCAAGTTCATGTGCTGCGTAGTTTTGTTCTGCCATACTGAGACTTCTGCTGGCATAAACGATTACACGTTCTCTTCCATTATTATCTTTTTGTGACAGAATAGCTCCAAGTCCAGTTCCAGAGGCATCTGTGGCCAAAATGAATTTCTTGTTGAAATTCAGATAGATCATTATTGGTGATTCAATGAGCTTTTGTCTAAGGTACTCAAAAGCTTTTTGTTGTGCTTCAGTCCATTCAAACTTCACATTTTTAGATAGTAGGTAATTAAGGGATTTGGTGATGTTTGAAAAGTTTTCTACAAAGCGGCAGTAATAAGATGCGAGTCCTAAAAAGCTTCTAACTTCTAAAACGTTTTGAGGTACTTGAAAATTTTTCACTTTGTCTATTTTTGATGGATCTGGTTTTATTCTATCTTTTCCAACTACGTGTCCTAAAAATGCTAGCTCATTTTTCCCAAAGAAACATTTTTCTAGATTTAGTTTAAGTCCAGTGTGTCTCAATCTCTCAAAAACTTGTTGTAAATGTTGGAGATGATCCGTGAATTTTGACAAGAAAACATTTGTATCATCCAAGTAGACAACAACGGATTGCCACAGGATTCCGGAGTAAATTACATCCATTAGTCTTTGGAATGTTGCGGAAGCGTTTGTTAATCTAAATAGCATTACATTGAACTCATAATTGCCATTTTGTGTTGTGAATGCTGTTTTATGCCTGTCCTTTGGGTTCATTTCCACTTGCCAGTACCCACTGGTCAAGTCCAGTGTAGAAAACCATTTTGCTCCTCCAAAAACGTCAAAGATTTCGTCAATTAACGGTATTGGGTATGAGTCTTTGGTTGTTTTGCTGTTTAGTTTGCGATAGTCGACGCAAAATCTAATTTTTCCATTCTTTTTCCTTACTAAAACAACTGGTGAGGACCATGGGCTCATTGATGGTTGTATTATTCTTTTTTCCAACATGCTTTAGACTTCTTCTCTGATAAAATTATGCTCCATTGGTGGGACACGGTAAGCACGTTGTTTTTCAGGTCTGGCGTCTCCAGTGGAAATTTGGTGTTGAACCAAGTTGGTTCTTCCAAATTCGCCATTTCTTGAAAATATATCAGAGTATTTTAAAATTAATGCTTTTAATTGTCGCTGTTGGTTAGGATCCATTGTTCCAATGTTTAATTTGGCCAATTCTTCTGGCATAAATTGATAGCATTCTACTGGTTGTTGCCAATTTATTGAAGTGAGTTCACAGTAGAGGGCGATTTCTGAGAAATTTAGAATTTTTTGTGGTGTTGACACATTTTCTAGCTCCGTTCTGAGGTATCCAATGATGGTATCTTCCGGAATGTAGACGGGTTCTTCTGTGGTGTTTGCGATAGGAATTTTTATCCATTGAGCTTTATCAGCTAAAATAAAAAGGTTAGTAAGTCCTATGAGAAACTATTGGCAAGTTTCTGAATAGGGCTCAAATATTAGGTCTTTTTCTTTAATTGTTCTTTTTATTCTTATTTCTGATTTTCCATATGGTAGGAGCGTGATGGACCGCTCATTTTTAATTACTTTGCCTTTTTCCTCTATTGTTTCAGCGAAATTCACTTCAATTCCTTTTTTTGTCGATCCAAAACCAAAAGTTCCTCTCGTTGTTTGTGACAATTCCTCACGATTTTCTACTGGCATGAATTTCCCAATTTTTACCAATGGTAGGAAAATTGCTTGTGCAATCTTTTCCTTAGATTTAATGGTATAAGGCTTTTCTGAATTGTTCTGTAGCAAAACCATCAAATTTCCAGTGTATCCAGAGTCAATTACTCCTCCTTGAACACTTATTCCTTTTTTCGTGAGGCTTGATCGCAATGCCATTTGAACCATTATTCCTGGCGGAATTTCAACTGCTATTTTTAGGTCGATTTTGGTAATGCTCCTGGGTGGTAATATTGTGGATTGGTCTTCCGGATAACGTAGATCGAATCCGGCATTGGTTGGATGGGTTCTTTCAGGTATTATTCCTAAGTGCCCGTTGTCAAAGTATCGGATGTTGGTCACCTGTTCTAGGTCAGTATAGGCTACAAATTTTTCTGACTCGGGACCATCAGGTAAGTCTTGTTGATTTGATTAATTTTGAGACTGCTGATTCTCAATTTCCATTTTTCTTTCTAAGTCCCTTTCGTCTTGACACTCTTCACAGTACTGATTTTGGCACGGGATGAGACAGTTTTTGCAGAGATAAGTGTTGATTTGGGCAAGGTATTGTTCTTGCTCTTGTCGAGTGGGGCATAGTTGTTAGTAGTAGTCCTGAAATTTGTCCACTGGGTCGAACATGTTGTAGCTGGCGACTTCGTCGGCTACTTCAGCTGACTCTTTCCAACGTTGTATTTCTTTGGCGGTTCCTCCTCTTACTTTGGCTTGTGCAGTGTTGTACAACTCGTCCTTGTCGTGTGGGTAGTGCTGTAGTCTTTTTAACACTCTGTTGAACGCTGCTTCGAACAGTGTTCTTCCTCTTATTCAGTCACAGATGAGGATCGTGTATTGGCAAGTTGCGTCACACGTTTCTCCTCTGCCTGGTAAGTCATTCTAGTCACACCCTCTTGGTAACGGTTCTCCACAAGCGAGGCACGGTTCCTCGTCCCATTTTCTGTGTCTTTCTGGATAACCGTATTTTTTTTTGTTACAACGGTTACAATAGTAGTGGGTGGAGTTTCTTGGGTCTTCGTCCGGTGCACTGCACGCAGTCATAGACGAGAGTTTCTTTTTGCAAACCGAGCATTCTAGCTTTGGTCTGCATTGCTAGTGGTTTCTTCGTAAACTTACCTGGTTCCATTCGGATCTTTTTTTGCTGGTCCACGTTGGTACAGCTGGTAGTCCTGTTCTTTGGTCATCAGCCCAAGAGAGCTGATAGGTTTCGATGGCTGGTAGTGCTGGATTTTCTTCAAATTCGAAGGTAGGTCTTTGGTTGGCGCTGGGTTTTTGGAAGTGGCCACAGGTGGCTGGAATTTTGGCCTGGTGGCCATTATAATTGATCAGAAGCTCTTGGGTGGTCCAGTCTAGGGTGGCGTTGGCTTTTGTTAGCCAGTCATTCCCTACTAACACTTGATATTATGTAGCGTCCATTACTAATACTTTTGTAGGTATTACTATGCCGTTAATTTCGAAAGAGAATGAGTCGATTTCACCATAAGGCAGCTTTGTATTTCCATCGGCTGTTATGATTTGAGATGTCGCAGCACAATCAACTTTGAAACCCAGTTGGTTTACTAGTTGAAGTGTTACGATGCTTCCAGCGGATCTGCTGTTTAAGATAAGTTTGATTGGGGTATTGTTTACAGTGGCTTCCGTATACATAGCAGTGATTGGGCGTTTTTCGTCCAATGCTGCTCCACTGAACATAGCTTTGTTTTCCTCTAATTCAAAAGGAAAAATAGCTGTGAGGCTGCTATCTTCAGTGGCAACTGCTGGTGGTATTGTCTGGCTCAATTTGGAGGAATTCTTGGTTCTGTTTATGTTTCTACCATTATTGTTTCCGATGATCAGGTTTTCCGGTATATTAAGATAAATTTGTTGATAATTTTGGTAGTTTGGATTGGTTTGCTGATTGGTTCTGGCACAGTTTGGATTCCTCTAGACCAACGCGTTCTGGTTCCACATAGGCTGATTTCGGGCCTCGGGATGCCAATTCGGGTTGGCTATCATGGGCTGTTGCTGGTAAGCTCCTTGATTTTGATACGTGGTAAGATATTGGCGTGATATTGGCATGTACTGGCTTCTGAGCATTTGGGGTGGCACGTAGTAATTATTTTCGCGTGCTTTCTGCATCATTCGCATTCGACATTGACTAATCAAATGTTCTATGCATTTGCAAAAATGACAGGCGCGTGTTTCTGTTCTGAATTCCTGGCACGACGAGCAATTATTTTGACTGTCGCTGACTTTCTGGCTGCATCTTTGGAGTGGTTGGTATGTATTTTTTTTCGGATCCAGGATGAGGTAACTTTTTATTTTCCTCCATTACCATGTTAACCATTTGACTATGGTTAGCTTCTTTCTCAGCCGATTCAAGGGCTCTGGCGAGCGTAACGGCTTCTGGTAAGGAATTAGGGTGGGCAGGGCATACTCTTCCTAAAATGCTGCTTTTTAATTCTCTAATAAACTGATTTAAAACCTGAGGATCAGTGTAGTATCCTTGTTCAATCGCTTCAATCTGACGGCGAATTCGATTGAATCGAGCAAGGTATTGGGTGACAGTTTCACCGGTATTTTGCTTGATAGTATTGAATTCGTTCTGTAGTTGGATTACGGCGTTTGGGTTGCTAAAATACTCCAGGAGTGCATTTTTAAATTCGGCGAAGCTTGTGGGTTTTGTTTCCAGGCTTTGATACCATGAGTCGGCTGTGCCTTTCAGGAAGAAAGGTAATGTTTGAATTGCTCTTTGGTCATTCCAGTTATTTGCCTGGATGGCTTTTTGTGCTTCTCTGAGCCATGTGTGCATGTCC
>JAAOMT010000571.1:227646-240518 GCA_016748015.1 Geosiphon pyriformis | reverse complement strand
GATAAGTTATGATTTTTATTACTTGATTGATTCTTTCCCAATATTAAAACTACTGTATATATACATGTTTGTAGTTCTACGAGAAAATACTTTCTTTTTGATATTTCAACCTGGTGCTTGCTGCTATCACCAGTTGGTGTTGGCTGCTATTGTGAACTGGTGCTTGCCACTATCGCGAGATGGTGTTTGCTACTATGTTAATCATTATCTTTCTAAGATTATTACTGTGCTATATTATGATTGAATAGTTTGTATTATTTTTATGATTCTTTTTGCTAAATTCTTAAACCGTAACAACATTAATTATAGAATAAGTTGAAGATTTATCAATTTTTTTTTACCAATAGTTTCAAAAAAATGTTTGGCAATAATACTAACAAATAATTCACTATTTAAAATCAGATCAATAAAATAACTAGCCACTTGGGCTTTGTAAATCAAAGAAGTAATATTGCTGTTATTAGTAAATTTAGTTTGTTAAAGACACTTATTAGTTTTTAGTGTCTTCTTTTTTGGAATCAAGGATTTATAAAAAATTTTTCTGAACTGTAGATAAGTCATTAGTTGGTTAAAAATAATATGTGTTAGAATTTTTATAAAATCCTTGACAATAAAATAAAATTCAGATTTTTGTATAATTTCTGAAAATTTTAACTTTAAAAAATTCTTAAAAACTTTAGCTTTTAATAATTTATTATTATTAGCAATTAATATGGAAGCTTTATTGAGATCCAGAACAAAATTAATCTTGGTTTTTTTTTGTTAAGTCAGAGAAGTTAATAGTCAGTTTATTTATATTATTATTATTATTAGTTAAATTAAAAGCATAAAAAGGGTTTTTTTCTAATTGATTTGTACTTTTACTCTTTAAAGATGTATCTATTAGTTTAAAGGCTAATAAACAGTAGTTTTAACTAAAAATTTTTTTTTAAAGAAATTGATGTTAGCATAATTAGGTCTTTAATTTGGAGTATTGTTATTAATAATTCTGTTATTTAATTATTATTGTTTTTAGGAACTAGAAGAGACAAAAAAAGATTATTACAATTTTTGAAAAAATATTCAGTCAATTCACAATAATAGCACATAAGTGGATTATGATTTTGTTGTCTTTGATAAGATGGTTGCTAAGACTAATTAAAACAGAGTTCAAATTTAGATCTTTGAATTTGTTGAGTTTTTCTGACTGTTTGGGTTAAGGTTCTAATAACCAAACAAGATTGGCTATAAGTTATTTATTAATTGTTTATTAAAATTTTGGTTTTGGGCAGCAAAAAAATAATAGTTATTTAAGAAACAAAAATCATAACAAAAACAGGAACAAAAACTAGAAAGATAAATTTTAAATGTATCTTTTAGTTATCTTTAATTTTTTGAACAAGTTCAATAATTATATCTATAGTGAGATTATTTTTTAAAGCCAAAAAAAACTAAAGAGCATATAATAGATCAGTTTTTAATTCTTTTGTAAAAGAGTAAATCTTTTGCTCTTTTGTTTGGTTTTTTCTAAAATCTACTTATTTAATAAGCTTTTTAATTGTTTTGGCATATTTAGTTATAACTTTACTAGAGCCTTAAGTTTTTTTTCAATTTTATATATTATTTGAATATTAAAATTGGAATTTTGAATTTGTTTTTAAATTGAGTAGTGAAAAAGATATTTTTTTCTTTAATATTTATTGATATTTATTTGATAAATTTTTAAAAAGCACTAGTATTAGTTTTTTGTAAGAACCAAATAGTAGAAGAGTTTTGAAAATAGCCACCAATAATTTGGAACTTATAGTTAGCATCATATTAATTGGTTATAATTGTTCTTTTAAAGTTATTTAATTATTTAATTGAATTTTGAACATCACTTCTAAATAATAGTAATAGAGTGTTGTTATTTTATTCTAAAGCAGTTTGTATATCTTGAAAAATAGCCAAAATGTTTATTTGTATAGGGTTAATAGCTATTGATTTAGAAATAGCTATTTGTTTGAAATAATTTGATTTACTTGAAAAAAAATTAAAAACAAGAATAGTTTAGTAACTTTCTTCTTTTGTTTTAAAAAGAGTTTTAGTTAATTAATGCATAGTAATTCAAATATAGATTTAATAATTCAAATATTTGTAATCAGAAAACTGTTAATTAAAAGTTGTTGAATATAAAAGTTAATTGATATAGTTGTTTTTTTCTTCAAAATAAGCTTAATCAAAGAAATAGATTGTATAAGCTATATAAATTTCAGCTAAATACTTATTTAGAAACCAGTTTTAAAAATCTTGGAATTGTCTATTAAATTGTTCTTCAACATAAAAGCAGATTAAACAAGAGAACAAAAAATTGAGTTCAATAAAATCTAGGTTGTTTTTATTGTATACTACAAAATATTTTTTTAATTCTTATGGCAGATATAAATAATTACTTATACAATAAAAAACAAAGTAAATTTTAACAACTTTACAGAAAACACCACTTTTATGTTATGAGTTAGTATAATAAAACTAATAAATAGCAAAAAAAAACAAAATTGTAGAATAATAAAATTAATCAAAGAAAAAATTACAATAAAGAAGTAAATTGAATAAATAAATATTTAATATACATTATTACTAATAAAAACAGATATAGAAAATAGTAAACCAATAGGAGAGTAGTAGTTAGCACATGAGTACATTGCTCAGTAATGTGAAGTGATGTTAGAAAATTAGGGCACATTGCTCAAGAAATCATAGCACATTGCTTGGGAATGTGAGCAATTTCATAGAACATCAATTATGTATATATAGCAGTAACATTAGAAGAAAAAAAAACAGATCTCTCAGTTTAGATTTAATCTAAGCAACCTTCCACATCACAAATATCAATAAATATCTATTTAATATCTCAAATCCACTCCCTACTATCAACATGAAATGTTAATAGTAATTGATACTTAACTACACTGAAACAATAGCTCTTAATTATGGCTATTGATAAGATACTAATATGCAAATTGCCTTGGCTTTTTTTTCTTTTCTTTTTTTGTTTTATTTTCTTTGTTGTTAACTTGATTAAAAAGAATTACACATGAAAGTACTGACACCAAGATATAACATTGGTAAAAACCCAAAAATAAGGATAGATACTCGAAATTAAAAATATCTTACCAAAAAAATTACCGGCTATCATGCTGAGAAAAAAATTGACAAAATTGCAGTTTTGGGAAACTACAGATAAAACTATTAATTGAATTTCTGTTCATTATACAAAGAACTCAACCAAAATCTTCAAAAATCACACTTTCAGAAATTGCTAACATTAATATATTAATTGAGCACCAAGTTATGGGTTTGTTATTTGATTTGAGACCCCAAATAATCATCTATAACATTTGGTGCTCCTTGTGAGATATAATCCTACAGAAAACCAGCACCAACAACAATTATTTAAAGATAACAGAATCAGAAATAATAGGGACAAATCATTTAGGATTTGCTAAATTCTTGTTTCAACAATACAGCCAACAATTGAGCTTAATCAACAACTATTATCCAGCAGAATTAGCCTTCAACTTTTACATTAACAAAAAAATCACAAATTTTCTTAGAAGACCAGTTAACATTAAATTAGCAAGAAAAAATTTTTATACAGAATTAATTCAATACACTAGCTTACCACGAAATTACAGTTTTGTGCCAATTATCAGAAAAATTAATCAAGAAATTAAGAGATACACTTAACAATAATTTTTTATTACCTATGCAGATAAAAGTAAAAGAAAGTTACAAACACTAGTAGCAACTCCAAAAGGAATACAATTACCAATGTAGAAGAAACAAAAAATTGAATCTCTATTATATCCATTATACTATTACACACCCAGAAATACCATCAATATCACATTAGCAGATGCATCTACATCAAATGCAACATTAATATTTGGATGACTATTATTTCAAAATAAACAAAAAAAAGTGGAATTATTAGGAACCTATGGTGATTACTTCGAAGGATTTAAATCACAATTGCCAATGCCATCAGAATTCCGATCACCACCACCTCCACCAGATTTCAGAACTGCAAGTCTTTGGGAGATAACAGCATCAGAAGAAGAGGAAAAAAAGGATCAAGAATTTAATTATCAAAACCCAATTGTAGAAAATCCAGAAATTGAAACTCTGAATATTCAAATTCAGCAAACTCCGAGTTAATTAATCAGCAAAACTTACCTCCAAAGATCATCATTAATCAATTACCAATTGATCTAATTGCTAAACAACTTCAACTACCACCAATACTATCTCAGCCATTATTACTTCAACCATCACAACAACCAAACTTAGATCCAATGGTCTATGTCCCAATAGCAAAACTCGAAAAATTCATGGGTGAAGAAAATAGTGCCCAAGTGTGGCTGAACAATGTAGAAAAAGCCATCACAGCCAATAGATAAAATGATGCAAGAACCATACAAGCCATTCCATACTTTCTCCAGAATACTGCCAATTCTTAGTATCAAAACCTGGTTAACAAACTCAGGATTTCAATGCATTCAAGCTTGAGTTTCTGAAATATTTTAACAACAATAATAGTATTAATCACTTAGCCAATACTTTTACTACCATCAAGCAAGAAAAAACTGAAGCAGTCACTACTTACTTAGGATGCTTCCATAGAAACTTGTATCAAATATAAGCAATTGACATGAATTACTTTACAACATTACAGATTCTGAACCAATTCATCTATGAACTGTGCAGTAGCATCCTCCAACATGTATGTCTAATGTACTTACAAACTCTCTAAGATGCAGTTACCAATGCATGAGATTTCAAAGCTGCAGAACTCAAAGTTAACCATACTCAAGCTATCAATCTAGTTATAAATAGATTATCTGACTTGGATTCCAAATTGAAACAACTCAGTGATTCAATTAATCAGAAATTAGAAGAATATTTAGCTAACAATCACACAATTTATCAGCCACTCCAACAATACAATAATTCTAGAAACATAAATTGCTACCAAAATCAGTCACGTTCTTTACTATCATCTAATCAGTTATGGCAGCAAGAGATGCATGTCTGCCACAATTGTGATAAACAAGACTATTTGAGAATTGACTACTATTCTTATAATAATAATCTATGATTGAGAACTCAATATTAAAACTCCAATTGCAGGTTTCAAACACCAAATCAATACCCAAATCAAGATCACTATTCACTTCATTACTCCCAAATGATGCAACAGCCAATTTATTAACTGCCAATATATTAAGCTCCAATTTATCAGCCAACAACATCTGTTATTTATTAGCCACAGCTGCAAGTAATATACCAGCCCCAACAAAATCAAACACCATCACAAAACTTACTTCAAATTAGAACACAAAGGCTGAGAATAACACAACAAAACTGGAGATCAGCAATGGTTGTCCATCAACCAATTTGCAGCTCTTCTACTTAACAATCAAGAATTCGCTCTCAGAATTTGGAGACTAGACATGCCTAAAACCCAAACTCCCAACATTACTTAAGTCTCTTGATTACCCCAGAAGATGTCTCATCCAACAACCGGGAATTCAACCAAAACAAATTACTTACTAGCAACATACTTTCAGCCATCATAACCAATAACAAATCATTAGCAGCAATTTTCTCATTTGAATTCAAAGAACCATTACAAACACCATTGTTTAGTGAAGTTGCACTCAAAGAAAAACTCATTACTGCCATGTACACTAATGCTAAAGTCAATGGTCAGATCATAAAACTGATTCTAAAGAGTGGTTTAATAGGCAGCATCATTACATGACAACTCATGAACCAATTAGGTCATTGAGTTGATTGTACTACTAGCACCAGAATCATAACAACCAATAGAGTAACCAAAACTTCAATTGGCAAAATAGACAAATTATCTATTAAAATCAATGACATCATCATATCCATCAAAGTTCTTGTGATAAAAGCTACTCAGTACCAAGCTCTTGTTGGAAATGACTGGCTGTCTAAAACCAATACCATATTTAACTGGAACACCCAAGAGCTGCAGTTCAGCCAAAATGATTACCACACATGCATACCAGCCACTTGTGATTATTTCAAGACCACTACAAATAACAGACCACTTATTAAATTAGAAAAAAAAGAAAAGAAACCTACTTGAAAAACTTACCAAGTTTTCTGGGCCAATACCAAACACAATGAGTTATTACCAGTACTCTTTTGGGACAACAAAGGGAAAAGAAAGGAAGAAGACACACCAGAAGAAGACACTAATACAGAGGAAATAACTAGTGGCTGGAAAAGAGAGTACTCATGTGAACCAATAAAAGAAACTTTCCTCCATAGGAGCTTGGATAGCATCTGATGAAGACTATTGGACAAAAACTCACTATTATTGCAAGCCATGCCATAGAAAATGCTATGGCTATCCAAAGAAACAGGGAAAATAGGACAATAAACTATGTCTCATTTGTAGTGAATGATTACTCGATAAAAAAATATGGAATGACATTCTTGGTCAAAGAGGAACATGTGACATTTCGTGCCAGTACACAATCCTCATAAGTAATTGAGTCAGTCATGGCACTTCCATTACTATAGTTTAGCACTAAGCAATAACTTATTTAAATAGTTATCTATATGATGAAAACAAGATCTGGAGAATAGAGAATGCCAAAGTTAAAGAAGCCATATCTAGTGAGATTTTAGAAATTAAAACAACCCACCAAAACCAGTGAAAATGGTTCTCATTCCAAATCCTAACATTTTCTTTAACATTGAAGCAGGCCCAGAGGAATTTCACAAGCACTATCAAAACCTAGCACCAACAAAAGAGAAACAAAAACAATGGCTAGAAGAATTGAATACCAAACTATACCAACATTGTTTAATTCCCAGTGATTTTGAATATTGTGATGATTGTGATCTCATTTACAATCTACCACTATGCATGATTTACACAATCCTAGAAAAAGAAGAACCAATAAGCAGCTGCACATTAGAATTGGAATCAACTTTCAATCCCAATTTAAACTCTGACAATAACGACAATGATAACAATAGTTCCAGCTCTGTTTAAATTGGCAATAGCAATGATTGTAATTCATACTCAGATTCAAACCCAAAACAATATATTGCTCTCTTAATCTTACCAAAAAACAGGAATTGAAATAGTTTAATGATAACAATGAAGGTATTATGCCAGAATAGGCACATAATACAGATGCTGGGTTTGATCTGAGATATTCAGGAAAAGATGCTATTAAATTGGAACCACATTTACACACTTGTATTGATCTCAAAATAGCACTAGAAATCTCAACAACAACAATAGTCCAATAAGCATTAGGAGTAGTTTAGTGAAAAAAGGAATCAACATCAAGGAAGGAATAATTAATGCAGGATATGTAAAAAATATTATTACAATGCTACAAAATGACTCAGAAAAAGCCTACATCATAAAGCCAAACAAAAAGATAGCACAGGCAATATTCCTGTCTTTAGTTAAAATAGCTCAATTAATATTAGTAGAAAACAGAAAGAAATTAGGGATTACAGCTAAAGAAATACAAGGGTTCAAATCTATGAGTAGAATAGATATACCAGTTAATATGGCAGAGAAAGAAATTGTTAACAAGAGAGAAATTATCTCTACCCATTAACCAATTTCCATTCAATCATATAACCAATACATGGTAACTATAGAGAGAAAAATAAAGGATCAGGTTCAAATTTTTGAGGCTGAAGCAACACTTTATGAATTAAAAAAAATTGGATTAATCAATCTACACATACCAGCCAAAAACTACAACCACATTAAAATTCCCATTTACAACAACATAAAAAATGTCATCAAAATACCAAAAAAAATTACCATTGGATATTTAAGCATAGAAGTTGAAGAACAATTACCAAACCCCATTTCAGACTTTTTACAACTGTGCAGATATGTGGATATCACATCACAAACAATCTATGGATAAGAAAAATATTATCTGCTCCAACCAAAACAATTGGAACAAATGAACTTGGAAAATCTAAACCCACTATAATATATGTAGCTTAAAATATTACTCAACAACTTCAATAACATTTTTGCCAGCAAAAATGAATTTGGTAGAACTAATATAATCCAGCATTAGATTAAGACTAGAGATGCAATGCCAATCAAACAAAGAACATACAGAGTACCACCAGCCAGCCATGAGATTATTTGTTAAGAAATCAATCAGATGCTTAATAATGAGCTAATTCAGTCATCAATGAGTCCATGGTCATTACCAATAGTACTAGTCTAAAAGAAAAATGGAAAAATCTGCTTTTGTGTGGATTATCAGAAACTGAATGAAGTAACCAAAGAAGATAGCTATCTAACACCAAAAATTCAAGAGCTGTTTGATACTTTTGGAAGAAAAAAATGGTTTTTAACTTTAGATTTAGACAGTAGTTACTGGCAAGTAGCCATGAAACTAAAAGATAAAAATAACAGCTTTTACAACATGAGAAGAGAATTTTGAATTTGAAGTTATGTCATTTGGCTTAATGAATGTTTTTGCCATATTTCAATAACTTATGAAAATTGTTTATACTGGATTATTATGAAAATCAGTAGTTATATATCTGGATGACACTAACATGTTCTCTAAAATATTTGATGATCATTTATACTATCTTCAACAAGTATTTGAAAAACTAAGAAGAGCTGAATTAAAATTAAATGCAACCAAATGTTTCTTTGAAAAAACTGAACTCAAGTTTTTGGAATATGTTATAAGCAAAGGCAGAATAAAAATGGATCTAGACAAAATTAAGATAGTTAAGAACTTTTCAATACCTACCAACTTGATGGAACTACAAGCATTCTTAGGATTTGCAGGTTACTACTATCATTTTATCAAAGACTTTTCCAAACTGGCTCAGCCATTACACCAGCTCCAAACAAAGAACACCAGATATGAATGAACAAAAACTCAGCAAGAAGCTTTTAATACATTAAGAAGAAAGCTTATTCAAGTTCCAATACTGATCTATTTGGATCATAGCAAGCCATTTATAATTACAACAGATGCATCTGGTCAAGCATTAGGAGCAGTACTATCTCAAAAAAGACCAGATGGACAAAAACACCCAATAGCTTACACCAGCAGAAGCTTAAGTCCAGCCAAAAAAAATTATAAAACTCCAGTGCTAGAACACTTAGCTATTTATTAGGCAGTCAAAAAATGGAAAAAATACTTGAGCCAAAAATTTGACATATATACTGATCATAAAGAATTAATTTCAATTCAAAAGCAAAAATTTGGAGATGATTACCATACCAGATGGAAAATAAAACTTTCATCATTTAATTATACACTACATTACAAAAAAGAAAAAAAAAATGGAAATGCCAACAGTTTGTCATAAATGAGACAAATCTAAAAACATTTCAAACCCAAAAATATAACAAAAAGATGAATATACAAAAATACCAACAACTTCAATATTATATAAATACCTAATTGTTCAAGGAGAAATTATCTCAGAAAGAACAAAATAACATAAAACAACAATCAAAATATTTTATTAATCATTACAATATACTTTACCAAAAGAACAAAAGAAATCCAGATCAACCAACCAGAGTAATTACAGAACCAGAGAAAGAGACAATATTGTTCAATATGCACTCAGATTCAACAATAGGACATTTTCACAAAGAAGCAACCATGGAAAGAATCAAAAAAAGATACTATTGGCCATCAATATATCTGAATATTATCCAATATGTTCAAAATTGTAATGCTTGTCAAAGAAGAAGTGGAACAAAACCCAGTGAATTATTGAGACCAATTAAAGTAGAACAACTATTCAATCATATCAGAATTGACTTAGTCAGACCATTAACAATTACCAGTAGAGGCAACAGATATATTGCAGTAGTCATAGATTATCTCACAAAATGACCAGAAGCAAAAGCCATTCAAAGAGCAGATGCAGAATCTGTTGCCAAATTCATTCATTAAGATTTGATCTATTGATACAGATGTCCAAAAAAACTACTATTAGATCAAGGAACTTACTTTGTGAATAGAACATTGACAGAATTAAGTCAAAAATTTTGCGATAAAAAGACCATTATCATTATCATACCATTCACAAACAAATGGATTAGTTGAAAGGTTCAACAGAACACTGTGTAAAGCAATAGCCAAGATCAGCCAAGAAAACCAGGACGAATGAGATTTGTTTATACCATCAGTATTATTTGCTTACAGAACAATAAAGCAAGACACTACATAAGCAACATTATTTGAATTAGTATACAGTAAAACAACAACATTATCAGTTGAGATAAAAGTCAGAACATATTCAACAAAACCAATAACAAAAGAGAATTTTCAAAGAACATTGCTGAAAAGAACATATTACTTAATGGAAACACTAGAAAACAAATAGTAAAAAGCAGCTAATAACATCCAAAAGTCACAAAAAAAACAAAAAAAAAGACATAATAACCAACTACCAGATAAACCAATCGAATTTAAGATTGGAGACAAAGTACTTCTACATTATACCAAAGCAAAAAAACAATGGAGTGGAAAATTTGATCCCAAATGAAACAGACTATTTTACATAGAAAAAATTCTAGAAAATGGAGCTTATAAATTAAGATAGAACAACAAAATTTTAGCCAAAGCAGCATATAGTGATTAACTGAAACCATATTACCATATAGTGTCACCATCTACCAGTAAGATTTTACAATAAAAAGTACAAAAAATACTAGTCCAACCAGATAAGATTCCATAAGATCTGGAACCAACCATAATTATTGAACCAAACATATCAAATTGAACAACCAAAAGAGTATATAAAGACACAATATACATGATAAAAGCAACAAAGAAAAATAAAAATACTAGATCATATCCATATTTTAGCTCAATAATTGTTTTAGGCTTTAGATTAACAGCAAGTAAACATGAAAATTATTATCAACAACCAAATGATTTGTTATTGAAACATCAAACAAAAAAGGAAAAGTACACCATACCAGCAACCACAGAAACAATCAATAAACTGGTCAAATAAAATAGTAGAGAAAGTAAAGAACACTTTTGGAAAGATAACTATTATTATTCCAACAGAAGAACTAACAAAAGAAAATTGGAACCAATAGATAAACCAACTTCCAATGTTATACTACTACTATTAATTGGGACAAAAAGTAGATATTCGGAAGTTATATCTTGACAAATCCAAAAGAATTTTCAATCAAGAGATAGTCTGGAACATTAAAAACATTATTGGAAAGAAAA
Source organism: Geosiphon pyriformis (assembly GCA_016748015.1). Taxonomy (NCBI): domain Eukaryota; kingdom Fungi; phylum Glomeromycota; class Glomeromycetes; order Archaeosporales; family Geosiphonaceae; genus Geosiphon; species Geosiphon pyriformis. Next base: position 229,239 of record JAAOMT010000571.1, on the reverse strand, counting down.
CAAACTTGACACTACACATCAGGACCATTTATTGATTACACACTATATTTTAAAACTACTCAGAAGTATTGTTACACTTTAATATAGAAACAATAACCATTAACCAATAGGAAAGAATGAATAATTTACAAATTGAAGAAATAAAGAGTAAAGTAAAACAAATGCTACTGGAAAAAAAAGTATTCAACATAATTCAAAATGAGAATTTTGATAAAGCTCAATATTAAAAGGTGGAGATAATGTTACTCATAAAAACAGATATAGAAAATAATAGATTAATAGGAGAGTAGTAGTTAGCACATGAGCACATTGTTCAACAATGTGGAGCAATATTAGAAAATTAGGGCACATTGTTCAACAATATGAGCATTGCTTAAGAAATTATAGCACATTGTTTGGAAATGTGAGTGATCTTGTAAAACATCAATTATGTATATATAGTAATAGCATTAAAAAAAAAAGACAGACCTCTCAGTTTAGTTTTAATCTAAGCAACTTTTTACATCATAAATATTAATAAATAATTATTTACCATTGCAATTCATTTTCCACTATCAACATTTTATGTTGATAGTTGTTGACACTTAACCACACTGGAACAATAGCTCTTGATTATGGCTATTGATGGGATACTAACATGTAAATTGCCTTGGCTTATTTCTTATTTTTTTTTCTTGTTTTATTTTCTTTGTTGTTTTGTTAACTTGATTAAAAAGAATTACACACAAAAGTACTGATGTCAGAATATAGCACTGGTAAAGGATCTAAGAATAAGGGTAGACATTTGGAATTGAGAATATCTTATCAGGAGAATTATTGGCCATTATGCTAAAAAAAAAATTGATGAAACTGTGGTTTCGAGAAGCTATAGATAAAACTATTAATTGAATCTTTGTCTATTATACAAAAAACTCAACCAAAACCTTCAGAAACCACACCTTCAAAAATTGCCAACATCAATATATTAATTGAGCACCAAGTTATGGGTTTGTTATTTGATTTGAAACCCCAAATAATTATTTGTAACAATAGTAAAACAGCAATATTACCAGTTGAAATAGAAGTCAAAACATATTCAACAAAACCAATAATAGAAGAAAATTTTCAAAGAACATTGCTGATGTTACGGTTTAAGAATTTAGCAAAAAGAATCATAAAAATAATACAAACTATTCAATCATAATATAGCACAGTAATAATCTTAGAAAGGTAATGATTAACATAATAGCAAACACCATCTCGCGATAGTGGCAAGCACCAGTTCACAATAGCAGCCAACACCAACTGGTGATAGCAGCAAGCACCAGGTTGAAATATCAAAAAGAAAGTATTTTCTCGTAGAACTACAAACATGTATATATACAGTAGTTTTAATATTGGGAAAGAATCAATCAAGTAATAAAAATCATAACTTATCAAGCAATAGATCCAATTTTATCCAACAAACTCCACTTTAAATCATACTTTCAAATTAAATATCCCAAGAAACCTTTAAAATCAAAAAGAAATGAAAAAGAATATTTAAAACTGAACTATCACAACCCAAAGTATTAAGAAACTTACTTGTATTATTTATTAAATGAAACTATCATT
>JAAOMT010000571.1:199374-219255 GCA_016748015.1 Geosiphon pyriformis | reverse complement strand
GTTCAGCCTCTGAGAAGGAGTACATAAACACACACAACAATCAAGAATTAAAGAATAACTTACATCGCAACAGTAAAAAGAAAGCCTTTAGTGTAACAGTGACATTATCACACAAATAGAATTGAGGAACTCACAAAAGACTGATTGCAATTAAAGCGGGATATCAGCAATTAAATATAACAAGAAAACCATCCCGTAACACTGAGAAGAACATATAACTTAATGAAGACACTGGAAAACAAATGGTAAAAAGCAGCTAATAACATCCAAAAGTTACAAGAGAAACAAAAAAAAGACATAATAACTAACTACCAGATAAACCAGTCAAATTCAGAATTGGAGACAAAGTACTTCTACATCATACCAAAGTAGAAAAACAATGGAGTAGAAAATTTGACCCCAAATGAGATAGACCATTTTACATAGAAGAAATTCTAGAAAATAGAGCTTATAAATTAAGATGAAACAACAAAATCTTAGCCAAAGCAGCACATAGTGATCAATTGAAACCATATTACTATTGTTACAGATGATTATTTCTGCTGTTGAATTAAATAACAAACCTGTAACTTGGTGCTCAAAAGCTACTTCCATGGATGAGGTTCTGCAAAGGTTATATCTGAAGGTTTTGATGGAGTCCTTTGTATAATGGACAGAGATTCAATAGTGTCAATAATAGATGTATCTTTTCAAAAGTTTTCCCAATTTCTTTCTCAGCATGGTGGCCAGATTTAGTCTGATAGTTATGCCTTTCTGGTAAGCTATCTGATAATATATAAAATCCTACCCTTATTTCTGGGTCTTTTACCAGGCTATTCTTGATGTCAATAACTCAGTGCTTAATCTTTTAATCAATTAGTATACAACAACAAAATCAAAAAAGAAAGAAAATAAAATAAAGAAAATAAAAATAAAGAAAATAAAGAAAATAAGCCAAGGCAATTTGGTATGTTAGTATCTCATCAATAGTCATGATCAAGAGCTATTGTTCCAGCATAATTAAGTATCAATTACTATCAACATAAAGTGTTGATAGTAGAGAGTGGGTTGAGATATGAAATAATTATTTATTTGATAAATAGGAACTGGAATGTTTCTTAGATTAAATCTAAACTGAGAGGTCTGTCTTTTCAGCTTCTAATCCTACTGCTATATATATATAATTGAGATTCCTCAATTCCTCAATTCTTTGCGACAGAAATTTTGGGATTTCTGGAATCCTGCGATTCCTGATGAAAGGAATCCTGAAATTCTGGAATCCTGCAATTCTTTGTTGGGGAATCCTGAAATTCCTGGAATTCTGCAATTCCTCTAAGAGAAATTCTGGAATTCCACATTTACTACATCTACTTCTGATTGGCTAATATCTACTGACTAATAATACTATATTTCCTATATTCTATGAGTAAAATTATTCTCTTCTTTTAATATTGAGCTTCATTGAAATCCAATTCATTTAATTCTTTCTCTTGAAGTATTTTCTGAATTTTATTTTCGAGAATTACTTGTGTTATTTGAGTCTGTAATTCTTTAAATTGAGTATTAGTAATTTTTCCCAATTGATTACTGGTAACCATATCCATTGTTTTGTTGAATAAGATTTCTGGTTGATCCTAAAATGCTGTGTGTATTCGGTATATAGCTTGAGCCTGTGTGGATAAGTTGTTTTTTCCCACAAAATGTTCTAATTGTTGTAGTATTCTTTTGTCAAATAATCACTTTGTTTTATTTGTATATAGATTCTGGATATTTATGTGTTGTCTCAAGTAAAAGTAACCATAGTTTCTTGGAAATTGTTGTATCCACCAAGTCCAAGTTTCTCTGATAAGTTCTTGGTGTAATCCGACTATTTGTTGTTCTTTCATGGCCAATTTTATTTTAGTTATAATCTTGTCAACCATGTTTTCAAGTTTTTTTTGTGCTTTGTTTTGTGGTATCTTTACTGTATTTTTGTAATGAATGGTTTGTTGATTGATGGTAATTTCCATCTCCTGATGTTGGATTAATTGAAAAATTTGTTGGGCTAGTGAATGGATATTATCTATAATCTCCATTTTTCTGCTTTCTTTTGTTGCATTGACCATATTCTTATATATTCTTTTGTCGATTAATTGAACATGTTGTTGTCAATAATAATGATTGGTTCCAGATCTCGTGGAATTTCATCTGGTTGGACTAATATTCTCTGTACTCCTAATTGTAGAATATTACTAATGGATGATGATACTATATGGTAATATGGTTTCAGTTAATCTTCATGTGCTGCTTTGGTCAAGATTTTGTTATTCAATCTTAATTTGTAAGCTCTATTTCCTAGAATTTCTTCTATATGAAATGGTCTGTCTCATTTGGGGTCAAATTTTCCACTCCATTGTTTTTCTACTTTGGTACGATGTAGTAGTACTTTGTCTCCAATCCTGAATTCAACTGGTTTATCTGGTAGTTGGTTATCATGTCTTTCTTTTTGTTTCTCTTGTGACTTTTGTATGTTATCAGCTGCTTTTCGTCATTTGTTTTCTAATGTTTCTATTAAGTCATATGTTCTTCTCAACAATGTATTTTTGAAATTCTCTTCTGTTATTGGTTCAGTTGGATATGTGCTGACTTCTATTTCCACTGGTAGTGTTACTGTTCTACCATATATTAATTCAAATGGTGTTGCTTGTGTAGTATCTTGCTTCATTGTTTGATAAGCAAATAATACTGATGGTATCAACAAATCCCAATCATTCTGGTTTTCTTGGCTGAGTTTAGCTATTGCTTCACACAATGTTCTGTTGAATCTTTTGATTAATCCATTGGTTTGTGGATGGTATGGTGACGATAGTGGTCTCTTAATTCTGAATCTTTGGCTCAATTCTGTTAATGTTTTGTTCACAAAATGAGTTCTTTGGTTTGATAATAATTCTTTTGGACATCCATGTCAACAGATCAAATCCTGATGGACAAATTCAGCAACGGATTCTCCATCCACTCTTTGAATTGCTTTCGCCTCTGGCCATTTAGTGAGATAATCCATAGCTACTGCTATGTACCTGTTTCCTCTACTGGTGATTGTTAATGGTCCAACTAGATCAATTTCAACACAGTCACAACTTTGAACATATTGAATAATGTTTGGATACATTGATGGCCAATAGTATCTTTTTCTGGTTTTTTCCATAGTTGCTTCTTTGTGAAAATGTCCTGCTGTTGGATTTGAGTGCATGTTAAATAATATTGTCTCTTTTTCTGGTTCTGTAACTACTCTGGTTGGTTGATTTGGATTTTTTCTATTTTTCCGATAAAGTATATTTTGGTAAGTAATAAAATATTTTGATTGTTGTTTGATACTCTTTCATTCCATTTGAGATAAATTCTCTTTAAACTGTTGAGTGTTTATATAATGTTGCAGTTGTTGATATTTTTGTGTGTTCATCTTTTGTTATATTTTTCGTTGGTATTGTTTTGGTTTTGTTATATTTTTGTGTTAAAATATTCTTAGATTTGTCTCATTTGTGACAAACCGTCAGCATTTTCATTGTCTTTTTCTTTTTTGTAATGTATAGTATAATTGTATGGTGTGAGTGCCATTTTCCATTTTGACTGTCTTCTATCTCCAAATTTTTGTTTTTGGAGTGATGTTAATTCTTTGTGATCTGTGTATACTTCAAACTTCTGGCTCAAGTATTCTTTCCATTTTATGACTGCTCAGTATATTGCTAAGTGTTTTTGTTCTGGTGTTTTATAGTTCTTTTTGGCTGGGATTAAACCTCTGCTGGCATATGCTACTGGATGTTCTCTGCCATCTGGTCTTCTCTGAGATAATACTGCCTCTAATGCTTGGCCAGATGCATTGGTGGTGATGATGAATGGTTTGCTGTGATCTGGATAAATCAGTACTGGAGCTTGAATGAGTTTTCTTTTCAAAATGTCAAAAGCTTCTTGTTGACTTTCTGCTTATTCATATTTGGTATTCTTGGTTTGCAGTTGGTTGAGTGGCTGCACTATCTTGGAAAAGTTCTTAATAAAATGTCAATAGTAGCTGGTGAATCCCAAGAATGATTTCAGTTCTGTTATATTGGTTAGCACTGGAAAGTTCTTTACTATCTCTATTTTCTTTGGATCTGTTTTAATGCCGTCTTTGCTGACTATATGTTCCAAGAATTTTAGCTCTGTCTTGCCAAAGAAACACTTTGTTGTATTTAACTTTAACTCTGCTCTTCTTAGTCTTTCAAACACTTGTTGAAGATGATGAAGATGATCATTAAATGTTTTTGAGAATACATTGGTATCATCCAAGTATACAACTACTGATTTTCACAATAAGCCAGTATAGACAATTTCCATTAGTCATTGGAAAGTGGCTGGTGCATTGGTTAAACTAAATGGCATTACTTCAAATTCAAAATTCCCTTCTCTCGTGGTGAATGCCGTCTTCTCTTTGTCGGCTGGATCCATGGCTACTTGCCAGTAACCACTATCTAGGTCTAACATTGAGAACCATTTGTTTCCGCCAAAAGCATCGAATAATTCCTGTATCTGTGGAGTTGGATAGCTGTCTCCACAAGTTACACCATTGAGTTTTCTGTAGTCTACACAAAATCGGATCTTTCTATTTTTCTTACGGATGAGTACCACTGGTGATGACCATGGGCTCATTGATGGCTGAATTAGCCCATTGTCAAGTATTCGGTTTATTTCTTGACAAATAATTTTGTGGCTGACTAGTGGCACTTTGTATGTTCTTTGTTTAATTGACATTGCATCTTCAGTCTTGATCTGATGTTAGATGATGTCAGTTCAGCCAAACTCATTTTTGCTGGCAAAGATGTTATTGAACTGGTTGAGCAACATCTTGAGTTGCATACGTTGGAGTGGATTTAAGTTTCCTATGTTTATTTGTTCCAATTGTTCTGGTTGGAGCAAATAACATTTACTTCATTCATATATTATTTGTGATGTGATATTGACATATCCACAAAGTTGTGGAAAGTCTGGAATGGGGTTTGGTGGTTGATCCTTCATTTTAGTGTTTAAGTATCCAATAACAATTCCAGCTAGTATTTCTATGACATTTCCTGTATTGTTGTAGATGGAAATTTTGATGTGCCTGTAATTTTTGGCAGGTATATGGAGATTAATGAGTTCAACTTCTCCTGATTCACAAAGACTGGCTTCTGCTTCAAAAATTTGTGCTTGGTCTTTTTCCTTCCTTTCTATTGTTAGCATGTACTGGTTATATGGTGAAATGGAAATAGCTTGACTGGTTGAGATAATTTCTCCTTGGCCAACAATTTCTTTCTCTGCCATATTAACTGGTACATCTTTTCTACTCGTTGATCCGAATCCCTATATTCCTCTTGCTGTTATTCCTAATTCCTCACTCTTTTCCACTGATACTAACTGAGCTACTCTAACCAGAGGCAGAAATATTGCCTGTGCTATCTTTTTATTGAGCTCTATTATATAGGCCTTTTCTGAGTCATTTTGTAGCATAGCGATAATATTTCTTACATATTCCACGTCAATTATTCCTCCTCTTATATTAATCCCTCTTTTCGCTAAACTACTCCTAGATGCTAATTGAACTATTGTTGTTGCCGGAATTTCTAGTGCTACTTTCAGATCAATGCAAGTGTGTGAATGTGGTTTCAATTTGATGGCCTCTTTTCTTGGATATCTCAGATCTAACCCTGCATTAGTATCATGTACATGTTCTGGCATAATATCTTCCCCATTGTCACTATACCATTTCAACTCTTGTTCCTTGGAAAGATCTAGTAGTGCAATGTATTGTTCATAGTTTAAATCGGAGTTTGAATTTGAGTTTGAATTGCCTTTGTTGTTATTGCCATTTTGAACAGAGCTGGAACCGGTGTTTTTATCGTCGTTGTCGGAGTCTGAATCGCAATTGATCAGCAATTCTGATTCTGATGCACAGCTGCTAATTGGTTCTTCTTTTTTAAGGATCATGTAGATCATGCGTGGTGGTAGATTGTAAATGAGATCACAATTGTCACAATATTCAAAGTTACTGGGAATTAAACAATGGCGACACAGTTTTGTATTTAACTGTGCTAGCTGTTGTTTTTGCTTTTCTCTAGTGAGTGCCAAGTTTTGGTAGTGTTTATGGAACTCTTCTGGTTCCAGAAAATTTATGACTGGCTCTGTGTCCCAGTCAAGCTCAATGGATTCTGGTGAGTTGTTTTTAATTGTTCTGATTTCTTCTGGCGACGCACCTTCAATTTTGGCAATTGTTATCCACCATATTTCATCATCGTCATGTGGACAACTGTCCAATTGCTGTACAGCTCTTCTCCAGGTGGCTTCTATGGGTGTTCCTTTCTTGACCCAGTTACTGATGAAGATCGTGTATTGGTAGGACACATCACATGTTCTTCCTCTCTCCAGAATGTCGTTTTACATTCCTTTGTTAAGGAGAGTTTCTCCACAAGTTATACATGGTGTATTATCCCATTTTCCCACTCATTTTGGTCTTCCAAAACATTCAACATGGTATGCGTGGCAATAGAACTTGGTTGCTATCTGATATTCTTCATTGTCGCCACAGCATGCACCTATTGATGACAATTTCTTGCCACAGTCAATGCATATCAGTTTGGGTCAGTGATTGGTCAATGATTGTTGTTAACCATAGGTGTATGGGATATAAGTGTTGTTGGCTTGAGTGTTTTCTTCCTCTCTCTCTTTCTCTTTTCCCTTTTCTTCTTTCCACTCCCAACTCAATAGTTCTTCCTATTCATTGTTGGTCCAGGTCAGTTTCTCTTTTTGCTTTCCCTTAGGATTGTTATTTCACGAGAGTATTGGTGGTAGTTCATTGTGGTTAGCGTCAGCCCAGAAGACTTGGTAAGCTTCCCAGGTAGGTTTCTCTTTCTCTTCCTCCAGTTTGATCAATAGTTTCTCTCTTGGAGAAGTTTTGAAATGGCCATATGTGGCCAGTACACATATGTGTTGGCCCTGATATGTTAGCTGGAGTTTCTGGATGTTCCAGTCTAATGTCGTGTTGACTTTAGATAACCAGTCATTACCAATGAGAGCTTGGTATTGAGTGGCTTCCATCACTAGAACTTTAATGGGAGTCACGATACCATTGACTTCGAAAGGGAAGTCGTCGATTTCGCCAATTGGAGTTTTGGTTACTTTATTGGCTGTGATGATTCTGGCGCTGGCAGCTCGATCAACTTGGCAACCTAATTGATCCATGAGTTGTTGTGTGATGATGCTGCCTGCTGAACTGCTGTTAAGGATCAATTTGATGAATTGTCCCTCGACTTTGGCATCAGTGTACATTGCAGTGATTGGTTTGGCTTCAAAAGCAGCTCCACTAAATAATGGCGTTGCAGTTGTTTCCTCAAATTTGAATGGGAATATAGCAGCCAAAGACTTGTTTTCAGTGATGGTAGCAGGTGGAATATTACTGGTGAGTGGTTGTTTTTGGGCAAATGCCAGGTTATTGGTTGAGGCATCTTCTGGAGTGACCAGAAGACTTAAATAGTTCTGGAAATTCGGGTTCTGGGGTTGACCGGCATCTGAATTCTGCTAGTGTAATCCAGATAGTTGCTGTGAAGAACTGGGGATCAGTTAATGGACTACTATCACCGATCTCCAGCTCTGTTGAGTCATTCTCAGTCTTTGGGTTCTGTTGAGTGGTAAGTTTTGGGGTGGTGTTTGGATTTGTTGGGGTTGATAGATTATTTGTGGCTGCAGTTGTTGATAAATTACTTGTGGCTGTGGTTGATAGATTGAAGCTTAATACACCAGAGATTGATAGACTGATGACTGCATCACTGGTAGATAAGTGGGTTGGTTTTGATTTGGGTACTGATTCAGAGTTTGGAACTGGCGATCAGAGTTTCGATATTAATTTCCTGATTGTTGATTATTTAAATGCTGGTGACAGTCAATTTGGATATGTCTTTGTTTACTACAATAGTGACAGATATGTGTTTCCTGTTGTCACTGTTGATTGGTCAATGAAGATGGTCATGGTTGATTTTTGGCACAATTAGAGTTTTCTTGATTATTGTGTCATTGTAGAGACTGATAAATGGCGTGATTGTCAGCTAAGTATTCTTCCAATCTCTTATTAATTGATTCACTAAACTTTTCCAATTTGGAATCCAATTCAGATGATCCGTTCATTACTAGATTAACGGCTTGGGCATAGTTAGCTTCTGACTTAGCGGATTCAAAATCTCTGGCACTTGTGACTGTGTCTTGAAGGGTGCCTAGATGCAATGGACGTACATGTTGCAAGATGCTGCTGCACAGGCCATGAATAAACTGGTTGAGTATCTGTGGAGCTGTGAAATAGTTGGCATCAATTGCTTGAACTTGGCACAGGTTTTAATGGAAGCATCTCAGGTAAGTGGTGATCACTTCAGTTTCTCCTTGTTTTATGGTGATAAATGTATTGACTAGACAATTGATGCTGTTATTGTTGCTGAAGTATCTTAGGAATTCCACTTTGAAAACATTAAAATCTTGTGGTTTATTAACCAAGCTCTGATACCATGAATTAGCGGTATCCTTGAGAAAGTAGGGAATGGCTTGCATTGTTCGGACATCATTCTAATTGGCTGCAATGGTCTTTTCTACATCATTCAGCCATACTTAAGTATCATCTTCTTCGCCAGTAAAGTTGTCAAGTTTTGTGATTGGTGCGTAGGCCATTGGATCTAAGTTAAGTGGTTGTGGTGGTTGTTGAAGCAGTTGTTGTTGTACTGGTTATTGGGGTGATAGTTGAAGTGGCTGTTGTATGAGTTCAACTATGGGATTAATTGGCGGTTGATCAATAATGATTACCAGAGGTAAGTTTTGCTGATTAATTAATTCGGGGTTTGGATTGTTCTGCCTTTGATGATTCGGAGTTTTGATTTTCAGGTTTTCTAGATTTAGATTTTGCTGAGTTTTAAAATTCGGGGTTTCAATTTCTGAGTTTTTAGTGATCGGGTGCTGGTAAGTAAATTCTTGATTCTCTGATTCTTTTTCTTCTTTTTCTGATTCTGCTGCTTCCCATGGATCAGAGATTCTGAAATCTGGTGGAGGTGGTGGTGATCAAAGTCCTAATGGGGTTGATGATCATGAATTAAATCTCTCAAAGTATTTGCTGTATGGTCCTAATAATTCTGTTTTCTTCTGTCTACTTTGGAATAGGAATCATCCAAATGCTGATGTTGCAGTTGATGGGAACATGTCTGTTGATGATATGTTGATAGTGCTTCCAAGTGTATAGTGGTAGAATGAGTTGCTTGGGAATTCAATTCTGTTTTTCTTCCAAGTAGGTGGCTGTATTTTTCTGGGTGTTACTGCTGGTGTTTGTAGTTTTCCCTTGCCTTTACTAGCGTATGTAATTAGATATCTTTGTTGAGTGTGGTGTTCAATTTCTTTGTTGATCTCAGTAATAATGGATGTGAAATTATGATTTGTTGGTAGGTTGGTGTTTTGAATTAACTCCCTATAGAAAGTTTTTCTTGCTGATTTAGTATTCACTGGTGTTCCTAATAAAGAGGAAATTTTTTTGTTGACGTAGAAATTGAAGGCTGATTCAGTAAATATATGATTGTGATTTAATCTCAAGTATTGACAATAGTGTTGAAATAAGAATTTTGCGAATCCTAAATGGTTTGCTCCTATATTTTCTGATTCTGCCACTTTTGGATGGTGTTTGTTGGTGCTGGTTCTCTGTAAGATTATATCTCACAAAAAGCACCAAATGTTACAGGTGATTATTTCTGCTGTTGAATTAAATAACAAACCTGTAACTTGGTGCTCAAAAGCTACTTCTATGGATGAGGTTCTGCAAGGGTTATATCTAAAGGTTTTAATAGAATCTTTTGTATAATGGACAGAGATTTAATAGTGTCAATAATAGATGTATTTTTCCAAGAGTTTTCTCAATTTCTTTCTCAGCATGGTGGCCAGATTTAGTCTGGCAGTCATGCCCTTCTGGTAAGCTATTTGATAATATATAAAATCCTACCCTTATTTCTGGGTCTTTTACCAGACTATCCTTAACATTGTTACCCGAGTAGAAAAACTGATCCAAAGTTATGAAGAAATGTGACCAAAACATAACATAATACAGAATAACATGCAATAATATTGGATAATGCATTATAATGTTGGATAACATGTTATAATGCAGAATAACACAGAATAGTGCACAATAACGTAAAATAACATGTTATAATGCAGGATAACACAGAATAACATGTAATAACGTCAGATAACGTGTTATAACATAGAATAACTAGCGATAATGTAGAAAAATGAAGCAATAACAGAAACAACAAAGCAATAGCTAACAATAGCGAGACAATTGAAAGCAATCCTGTAAAACCAAAAGAATGTATAAAAGCAAGTAATTGTAGAAGTGAGAAAAGACAGAGAAGAAAAAATAGATACAAACCTCTAGACCAGAAATTAAAATATCCATACCCTTTTATCCTTTATTATCTTCCCTATTTCATCTCCTGAAATAAACCAATTATTAAAAGAAATCAGAATCATGAATTCATGTTCTCAAACTTCATGGAATTTATGTGAATTAACCTTTGTCTCATACCTCCATTCTAGAACAGATGCTCTTAGCATAACCACCTCAAACCTATTAATGATTTGGACCAATTGCTTTTGATCATGGTAATTGATGATATTAATTTATCTTTTCTCTCTTTTCTTTTTTTTTCTTTTTCTTTTTTTTTCTTTTTCTGTCTTATTTTTTTGTGGAGCAGCAACATAGTAAAATTGACTGTTTGGGAATAGACTTTGTGATAGCCTGGTAAAAGAAGGAAGCTCCCCCTAAGTTTTGGATATTAACATTATCTTATTAGCTTACCAGAAGGGTGAAAAGACAATGCCAGACCCTAACAACTGCACTCATTAGCTCGGAGAAAAAAGCTCACATTTATGAAAAACATTGCAATCGACGAAAGACAAACTCTGTGCCTTATAACCAAAGAACTCAACGGGTAAAATTCACATCCAGGAATAGACTTTCAGAGACTGATAATTAAGATTAAGCCAACAAAATTACGTGGAAAATGCATCATCAATAATTAAGAGCACCAAACATTACCATTTCTCATATCTACCAAGTTTACCCATAACATTTGGTGCTCCCTGTGAGATTATAAATCCACAGAGACAGAGCACCCCCAAAAATACATAAAAGTGGCGACTATTGGAACAATAGGAAAGGACCACTCCTCATATGGAAAAGCACTATTTCAATATTTTCAAAAAGACCTAGAAATACCAGCAGGAACTGCTTACGCAAAAAGTGATTTTTGTAACTATATCAACGCAAAAATTGACTGCTTGTTAGGCCACACAACTGATACAGAAAGACTTGAAGAACAAATCTATCAAAGCTTACTAGAGTACTCAACAGCCACGACTACCTGAGCAATTGCTGAAACTCTGTGCATAATTGATACAGACATTAAATATTACGTGGCATAATGATTCTCTTAAGTACAACAACCAATGGAATCTGATCCTAAGGAATACGAAAACGAATCCAACAACTCCATAACTGCTCAAGCCAAGTCTACGGTCAACAAGAAACCAAGGGTCCTCTCCCCAACAACTCCATCATACCATCAGACACTCCAAAGTAGAATTGTATTCAACCCACCCCTGGAAACCCAGTCGGAAATACCACGAACTCCTGGAAATCTACATCCTTAGAATCAACACAGTTGGACCAAATCACTAGGAGAATATGGATCACTGTTTGGAAATCTTACTCCAGCAGCCAGTCAAACAGAAGGAAACCTGTCAACTTGGGAACAGCAACCAGCACAAAACCTAGTAGAATCAGCATTTCTTCTGATAAAAGAAACAGCTATTTTACAACCTATTGGTTCAAGCGACAAAGGAAAGCAACCAGCATTAGCATCCAGAGAACACTCGAATACGCAGACACCAATCTCTTTAAACATAACCAGTAACACCTCACTCATTAACCAGATCATGGCTTACTGGGATATCACTAAATTGGAAAAATTCTCTGGTGAAGAAGATAATACATATTCTTGAATCGTGGACGCTGAGAAAGCAATTACCACTAATGGTTGAAATAACGACTACACAGTTCAGGCACTGCCATTCTTTCTGATTAGAACCACCAATTCATGGTATTAGAGCCTGGCAGAGAAGCCTACCTCCTTTACTGAGTTTAAACTCGTATTTCTGCAATACTTCTGTGACCCCAATACATTAATCTGATTGCAGAATCAATTCAGCATAATTAAACAAAAAGATCACAAAGCAGTAACTACTTATCTTAGATGATTCAATCAAATCTTGCATCAAATATTAGCTATCAAAAGGGACTACTACACTGTGGTGCAAGTTTTTAATCAATTCATTAAAGGATTGTGGAGTAGTATTCTAAAATCCATAAGACCCTGCCATCCAACCAGTTTACAAAATGCCATCATTCTTACTCGCAATTTTGAGTCTGCAGAACAAGAAGCAAACCATACCCAAGCCGTTAATTTAGCCATTAATAGAATCTCTGACATTAATGCAAAGATAACCCAATTGAGTGAAAAACTAACTCAAAAAATTGAGAGATTCTTAGCCGGAACTACAGGAACTTACCAACCACCCCAATGGAGAGAAAATAACAACAACAGCAGATATTCACAGCAACAGAACCGTCAGCAACAGCAACAATCTTGGAGATCCGATTCCCACAACTGTTACTACTGCCAGAAACCTGAACACATCACCCATGACTGCAGAAGAAAGATCATAGACCAAAATCAAGGAAACCCATACCAGCAACCCAGATATTAGCAAAACATGGTACCTCAATATTCTATATCTCAAAATCAACTACCCCTATATGCACAACAAGTCCTGTACACTCAACCACCATCCCAGAATTATTATTAACCACCACCAATGACACAAGCAATCTCTCACTATCAAACTTCTCCTTACAGCCTGTCCAGACCTCGAGCTATAGACTATAATTAGGGATGGAGGAATCCCAACAACAATCAGGTGCAAACCAACAGTAGACCGTCTCGACCAATCCCTCGCGGTCCTGCCCAATCTCGACCAACACCAACTGGATACCTGAATCAAGCTTTCTATCTTGGTCTTATGGAAGACCAGGGTTTTGATAAATCTACACCTGTGGAAGGGAGGGATATAGAACGAATCTCCCAACCTTCCAAGCAAACAAAAAGCAATATTCCACCAGCCACTATTACTGAAGACACCACTCTAGCCACCATATTTTCTTTTGACATTGACAATTTGAACACACATAGCCTTTTTAGTGGAGCAGCTATCAATTAGGATAAACCAATAATGGCCCTATACACCGATACCAGAGTCAAAAAAATAGACATTAAATTAATTTTGAATAGTGAATCAGCTGGTAGCATAATCACAAAGCAGCTCATGGACCAACTAGGTCGCCGAGTAGACCATGCTGCTACCACCCGGATCATTACAGCGGATGGGAACACAAAAACCCCAATAGGAGAAATTGACAACTTCCCCTTCGAGATTAATAGAATCCAAATTCCTACCAAAGTACTTATCATAAAAGCTACTCAATATCAAGCTCTAGTAGAAAATGACTGGTTGTCAAAAGCCAACACTACTTTTGACTGGAACACCCAAAAACTTCAACTCACATTCAACAGACAGCATGCCCAAGTTCCAGCTACATGCGGACACTTTAAAAACCAACGTACTGAGGAACCCCTTATTGAATTTGAAGACACATCAATGCCACCAACCATTGAGACCTATCAGGTTTCATGGGTGGATGATTATCAAACTGAACTACCCCCACCACCAACCTGGGAAGAAAAAAGAAAAGGCAGAGCCGAAGAAGAACCCCAATTGTCATCACTAGGATACGTAACCTCGAACCAAAAAAACTTATTTTACCAACTCCCAAGACTAATATGTGTCGATTGTAGAAAAAAACTATCCACTATGGGCACATATATTGGAGACAATGAAGAATGGTCCACCACCACCAAATACTATTACAGGGCTTGTTTACTGGAAAGATTTGGATGACCAAAATGACAAGGCAAGTGGGACCACATGCCGTGTCTTTACATGTGGTAAAATCTTACCAGATAAAGGACTCTGGAATGATATGCCTGGCAGAGGAGGAACATGTGACGAGGCTTGTCAATACACCATATTAATCAACAATTGGGTACAAAAGGGAACCCCCATTGAGGATGCTTGGAAACAAGCACTCAACAGGCTAAACGGTTATCCACACAATGACCACAAAATCTGGAGAATGGCAAGCACCAAGGCCAAAGGCACCACACCCGAAGAAATATGAGAAATTAAGAACAACTCTTAGACACCTGAATATACTGGACCCAACTACCCCAAGGATGATTTCTTCACAGATGACCTAGACACATTTCAGAATTGATATCAGGAATTGGCCCCAACTCACGAGAAACAGAAGCAAAGGTTGGCCGATTTGAATACCAAACTATGCGATCACTGTTTGATCCCCTGTCACTTTCAGTACTGTGATAAATGTGATTTCATGTTCAATTTGCCTCCAAGAATACTGTTTCCAATCACCGAACTACCTGAACCCAAAGAAGAGATATTGATCACTGAAAACATGTCATTTCAAGATCCAACTGAGGATATTGAAACAGAACAGTATCTCGCATATCCCGACCTATCTAAAGAACTAGAGCTAAAATAGTACAGTGACAACAAGAAAAGAATCTGCCCCAAAAGAGTGCATAACACTGATGCCAGTTTCGATCTATGATATCCCAGACAATCACCCATCATTATAGTCCCATATTCTCTCGTAAAAATAGATCTTAAGATAGCATTAGAAATTCCTATTAGTACAATGGTACAAGTTGCCTTTTGATCTAGTCTAGCCAAGAAAGGAATCAACATAAAAAGAGAAATCATCGATACCAGTTATACGGGAAACATCATCGTGATGCTACAGAACAATTCGAACAGACTCTACAAAATAGAATCACAAGAAAAGATTGCTCAAGCTATCTTCTTACCCCTAATCAAAATACCCCAATTAACCCCAGTAACAACCTGAGAAGAGTTAGGCCTCACTGCCCGAAGAATCAACGGGTTTGGATCAAGTGGAAGAGGAAACGTACCAGTTAATTTCACGAAGGAAGACAGTGACCAGGTAGAATTTATCCACACTGATACTGTCATCTTCATTTCCCCATACCAACAATACATCCTCAAGGTGAATTGAAAAATCCAAGATCAAGCCCTATTATTCAAAGCCAGTCCCGAAATCTGTTCCCTAGCCAATGTTGCTAATCTATACCTACTGGCCAAAGCCCATAAACACTTCAAAATCCCCATCCACAATTCGACAGAAGATGTCATTGAAATTTCCGAAGGAACTCTCATTGGTTCCATATCCGCAGATAGTCAGAATCCTGAAAAACCCCAGTCCATTCCAGATTTCGCACAATTATTTTTATTCTGTAATATTACCTTACAAGTATAGAATTTGCCAAAAGAAAGTTACTTGTTCACACCAGAAGAAATCAATAAATTGAATTTAGGAAATTTAAGTACCCTGCAACAAATGCAACTCAAAGTCCTTCTGAATCAGTATGCCAATGTCTTTGCCAGCAAAAATGAGTTTGGATGTACCAACATCATGAAGCATCAGATTGATACAGGAGACACTCGACCAATTAAGCAATGAGCTTACTGCGTACTCCCATCTGATAATAACCTAATTAAGCAAGAAGTGCAACAGATGCTTGATAATAGCCTAATCAAAGAATCATTAAGCCTTTGGTCCTCGCCAGTAGTCTTGGTCACCAAGAAAAACAGAAAAGTGCAATTCTGTGTAGATTATCAAAAACTAAATAGCGTCATGTGAGGAGATAGTTATCCCACTCCCCTCATCCAGGAAATTCTGGACAATCTAGAAAAAAAGAAATGGTTCTCGTCATTAGATTTAGCAAGTAATTACTGACAAGTTGAAATGGACCCCAAAGACAAAGGAAAAACAGCGTTTACCACTCGAAATGGAAACTTCGAGTTTAATGTAATGCCTTTTGGACTTTGTAATGCTTCTGCCACATTTCAATGCCTAATGGATATAGTATACAAAGAAATCCTTTGGAAATCAGTAGTAGTCTACCTAGATAACACAAACGTGTTCTCCAAAACATTTGAAGACCATTTGCTTCACCTGCAACAAGTCTTTGAATGCCTTTGTAATGCCGAATTAAAACTCAATTCCGAGAAGTGCTTTTTTGGAAAAACCAAGTTAAAATTCCTAAGACATGTAATCGGCAAGAACAGAGTTAAACCTGATCCAGATAAAGTACAAAAAGTTAAGGATTTTCCAGTCCCAATCAACTCAGAGAATTACGAGGATTTCTAGGATTAGCAGAATATTATCGTTGATTTGTCAAAGATTTCTCAAACATCGCAAAACCACTCCATCAATTGTTGTCCAAATACGTACCGTACTTGTAGAAGGAAGATCAACAGAGAGCATTTGACTATCTCAAGCAGTAATTGATCACATCCCCAATCCTGATTTACCTAGATTTCACTAAACGGTTCATTGTCACTACAAATGCCTCGAAAAATGCTCTAGGAGCAGTCTTATTACAGATAGGACCAGACAATAGAGAACATCCAGTTGCCTACACTAGTCACAGCACTAGCCCAGCAGAAAAGAATTACAACACAACAGATTTGGAATGTCTCACCATTTATTGGGCCATACAGACTTGGAAACATTACCTTAGTCAACTATTTGACCTATATACTAATCACAAAGAACTTATTTGGTTACTCAACAATCCACAACTAGAAGAAAAATATGTGAGATAGAGTACTTATCTGCAACAATTTCCACTCAAAGTCCATTACAAAGAAAGATCCAAGAACACTAATGCTAACAGTTTGTCGAAAATGCCACAAGCCTAATTCCAGATCCATGGACACACTCACTTATTAACGACTACATTAGTACCTATCAACACTACGTTTCAAGGAGATATTATCTCAACAGGAACAGAGTACCATACGAAAACAAGCCCGAAATTATTTTATTCAAGACAACCAACTATATTGACAAGAATGCTAAAACCACCCCAACTCATAACGACTAATCATGGACAGTGAAAGAGAAACTATACTATATAGTGTACACTCAGATCCGACTGTAGGACACTTTAACAAAGATGCTACCCTCGAAAGAACACTAAACTTATACTATTGGCCAATGATGCACAAAGACATTTTCAAATACATGCTCAATTGTGACACATGCCAGCGAAAAGGAGGAGCAAAATCAATAGAACCACTTCGACCCATTCCAGTTGGAAATCTATTTGATAGAATTAGGATCAATTTGGTTGGACCTCTTTCAATTACATCCCAAGGAAATCGCTATATTGCTGTAGCCATAGACTATCTTACAAAATAGCCAGAAGCCAGAACAATCCAAGTGGCCAATGCCAAAACAGTCACTGAATTTGTGCATCAAGACCTAATTTGCTGACATGAATGTCCGAAAGAATTATTATCTGATCAGAGAACACACTTCATTAATAATATGCTGACTGAACTAAGCCAATGGTTTGGAATAAAAAGATCCTTATCATCACTATACCATCCACAAATGAACGGACTGGTAGAACAATTTAACAGAACACTGTGCAAAGCATTAGCAAAAATAAGTCATGAAAACAGATAAGAATAGGACTTATTCATACCTTCTGTACTCTTTGCATACCGAATATTGAAACAAAATACAACTTAGTTCACACTGTTCGAACTAGTCTATGGAAGAAAAGCTATGTTACCAATTGAATGAGTAATATCATCATACCCAACAGAAACAATTAATGAAGAGAATTTTGAGACTACCTTACACCAAAGAACGTACCAGCTAATAGAAACATTGGAAAACAATCAAAGAACAGCAGCTGGCAATATTAGTTATGCTTAAGAATAACAAAAAGAAAGACATGATAAACACCTATTAGAACAACTAATGGAATTCAAAATTGGAAACCAAGTACTGTTACATCGTACAAAAGCTGAGAAACAGTGGAGTGGAAAGTTTGACCCAAAGTGGGATGGTCCATTCCACATACACAAAGTGTTAAGAAATGGAGCTTACAAATTACGATTGGAAGACAGGATTTTAAAGAAAGTAGCATATGGAAATCGGTTAAAAATTTATCATGTAAAACAGGAATCATTGTCATCAGTACCTCAACTAGGAACACAAATTTCATTAATTAGACCAGAAGATATACCACGAGATCTGAAACCAATTATTGTCATTGAAACGTAAACAATGGGCAGCAAATTAAATTGAGAAATTCAAATATATATAGCATCCGAAAAACAGCAAGAAACAATAGAAATTTCAACATGGACCTTTCAGATCAAATTTTAAAATTATCTAAACAATTATTTGAAACAATTCAAAAATCAACATCTCAAATAAAAATAACAATTGATAAAAAAGAGATACGATACAAAAATAAGAACAGGAGAGGGGAGGATGAAAGTTCAATTAGAATTAAACGTTCCCTCCCCTACTCACCACTCGAAAGGCAATGTGGGAGGAAAAATTGTCTTTGAGTGGAGGGTGGAAAAGAAAGAGGCAAAGAATGAGAAAAAGGTTACAAAAGAAGATACTTGGTCCCCAAGTTCGAAGAAATAAAAGAAGCTTTAACTTATGAGACCAAACTCCTCAAAACAGGGGAGTGGACACCTGACAACGCCCAGGAATGGAAAAAAAAACTTCCTCCAGCTTATTGGTTCTACAAAATTGGAAAACAGCTTGATTTGAAAATACCATATGAAGACTTCAGCCAAAAAACGTTCAACAAAGAAGCAATACAACAAGTAGAAAAATTCATAGGGAAAAACAACTTAACCCTACATTACAAAGCAGCATACCAACTATATGCCACCTTCCAACATTGCCCAAATGTACTACTGAATGGATCTATAAAAACCATAATGGTTAACAGCATAGAACAAATAACCAATCAACAGTTTGAAGACCTACAAAAGGCAATACTCGAGGCAACAATCAAACATTACACGAATGAAGCCATGATAACAAATACATATGGTTTTGTAGGAGCTCAATTTTAAAAAGAGAGGGATAATGTTACCCGAATAGAAAAACCAATCCAAAGTTATGAAGAAACATGACCAAAACGTGACATAACACAGAATAACGCACAATAATGTTGAATAATGCGTTATAATATTGGATAACGTGTTATAATGCAGGATAACACAGAATAGTGTGCAATAACGTAGGATAATGTGTTATAATGCAGAATAACACAGAATAACATGTAATAATGTCAGATAACATGTTATAACATAGAATAACTA
Organism: Geosiphon pyriformis; assembly: GCA_016748015.1. Taxonomy (NCBI): domain Eukaryota; kingdom Fungi; phylum Glomeromycota; class Glomeromycetes; order Archaeosporales; family Geosiphonaceae; genus Geosiphon; species Geosiphon pyriformis. Next base: position 199,845 of record JAAOMT010000571.1, on the reverse strand, counting down.
GCAATAACATAGAAAAACAAAGCAATAACAGAAACAACAAAGCAATAGCTAGCAATAACAAGACAATTGAAAGCAATCCTGTAAAACCAAAAGAATGTATAAAAGCAAGTAGTTGTAGAAGTGAAAAAAGACAGAAAAGAAAAAATAGATATGAACCTCTAGACCAGAAATTAAAATATCCATACCCTTTCATCCTTTATTATCTTCCCTATTTCATCTCCTGAAATAAACCAATTATTAAAAAAAATCAGAATCGCGAATTCATGTTCTTGAACTTCATGGAATTTACATAAATTAACCCTTGTCTTGTACCTCCATTCTAGAACAGATGCTCTTAGCATAACTGCCTCAAACCTATTAACGATTTAGACCAATTGCTCTTGATCATGGTGATTGACAATACTAATTTATCTTTTCTCTCTTTTTTTTTTTTTTCTTTTTTTTTTTCTTTCTTTTTCTGTCTTAATTTTT
>JAAOMT010000571.1:148672-199354 GCA_016748015.1 Geosiphon pyriformis | reverse complement strand
TTTTTTTTTTTTTTTTTTTTTTTTTTTTTTTTTTTTTTTTTTTTTTTTTTTCTTTTTTATTTTTTTGTGGAACGACAACATAGTAAAATCGACTGTCTGGGAATAGACTTTGTGATAGCCTGGTAAAAGAAGGAAGCTCCCCCTAAGTTTTGGATATTAACATTATCTTGTTAGCTTACCAGAAGGGCAAAAAGACAATGCCAGACTCTAATGACTGTGCTCATTAGCTCAGAGAAGAAAGCTCACATTTACGAAAAACGTTGTAATCAACAAAAGACAAACTCTGTGCCTTATAACCAAAAAACTCAATGGGTAAAATTCACATCCAGGAATAGACCTTTAGAGACTGATAATCAAGATTAAGCCAACAGAATTACACGAAAGACACATCATCAATAATTAAGAGCATCAAACGTTACCATTTCCCATATCCACCAAGTTTACCTATAACAATGTCAATAACTCAGTACTTAATCTTTTAATCAATTAGTATACAACAACAAAATCAAAAAAAAAATAAAATAAAATAAAGAAAATAAAAATAAAGAAAATAGAGAAAATAAGCCAAGGCAATATAGTATGTTAGTATCTCGTCAATAGCCATAATCAAAAGCTATTGTTCCAGCATGATTAAGTATCAATTACTATCAACATGAAGTGTTGATAATAGAGAGTGGGTTGAGATATGGAATAATTATTTATTTGATGATTGGGAACTGAAATGTTTCTTAAATTAAATTTAAACTAAGAGGTCTGTCTTTTTAGCTTCTAATCTTACTGCTATATATACATAATTGAGATTCCTCAATTCCTCAATTCTTTGTGACAGGAATTCTGGGATTCCTGGAATCCTGTAATTTCTGATGAGAGGAATCCTGGAATTCTGGAATCCTGCAATTCCTCATCAGGGAATCCTGAAATTTCTGGAATCCTGCAATTCCTTTAAGAGGAATTCTGGAATTCCACATTTACTACGTCTACCTCTGATTGGCTAATATCTACTGACTAATAATACTATATTTCCTATATTCTATGAATAACACCATATAGTGTCATTATCTACCAGTAATATTCCACAATTAGGAGTACAGAGAATACTAGTCCAACCAAATGAGATTCCACAAAATCTGAAACCAATCATAATCATTGAACCAAACATGTCAAATTAAACAACCAAAAAAGTATATAAAGACACAATATATGCAACAAAAGCAACAAAAAAAAATGAAAATACCAGACTATACTCACACTTTAGCTTAACAATTGTTTCAGGCTTTAAGTTAATAGCAAGTAAACATGGAAATTATTATCAATAACCAAACAATTTGTTATCAAAACACCAAACAAAAAGAGAAAAGTACACCATATCAGTGTTACCAATAGAATTTAGCTATTAATTAGCATGAAATTACTCTCATAATTTCTACTATTAATTAGCATACATTATTATTTATTTCGATTATTACTTATTATTTAATTAAATTATCAAATATTATTACTTAATCAATAATCTGATTTGTACTTTAGAAATTAAAATGATCAAATTACACAATATCCTGAACCATTTAACATAGTCAAAATTTGCCAAAATTAATAAAAATTGGCCGAAATAATCAATAGTTTAGTAAAATAACTTGTAGTTTGCCAAAATGTATTTTTAATTCACCCAAATTGTAGCAAAGAGAAAAGTGCAAGTTCAAAAACTAGTACTACAGCAAGTTGTATAAAAGAAAAGCTTCTCTCTTTAAGAAAATGTATCTTCTCATAGTATCTTAACATAGTATCTTACTTTAGATATCTTAATTAGAACAAATCATCTTTTACACATTCAAATAAAAATTAAATATTTGAAAACCAAATCCTCTGATTATTACACTTGAAATTCTTTCAACACAAACTAATGTTTTAAAATTAATTAGCTACTAATTTCAATAATTTGTTAGTAACTCCAGGCCTGGATAGAAAACGTTTCCCTTGACAGAATTCTATTTTTTTTATATTTTTTATATTTTTCCTTTTTTTTCTTATCATAATTATTAGGGTAGCCTACAGATGAGATTCCTGTAGAAGAATTAACTTTCACAGCAAAGTAATTACACATTTAATAAGCTTTCAAATGAGCAATTTCTGAGAAAGAGTTAACATTTACTACAATATAACTACATAAAATAATTGGCAAGGAATTGGCCATTTCACTTATAAGTCCAGCAGTTCAAATTATAAGAGATAATTTAAAGATAAATTCAGTTACTGGAGGTCCAACTACTTTCTGAGAATGTGAATTCACAGCAAATCAACATTAACAACATTCAAGAAAAGAGACCAAAAACCTCCAGTAACACTAGCAACCACAGAAACAATTAATAAACTGGTTAGATAAAATAGTAGAGAAAGTAAAAAACACTTTTGGAAAGATAACTATCATTGTTCCAACAGAAAAACTGACAAAAAAAAATTAGAACCAATGAATAGACCAACTTCTAATGTCATATTGCTACTATCAATTGGAACAAAAAGTAGATATTTAGAAGTTATATCTTGACAAATCCAAAAGAATTTTCAATCAAGAGATAGTCTGGAACATTGAAGCCATTATTGGAAAGAAAATGAACTTGATACTACACATTAGGACTATTTATTAACTATATACTATATTTCAAAACTACTTAGAAGTGTTGTTACACTCTGATATGGAAACAATAATTATCAACCAATAAAAAAGAATAAACAATTCACAAATTAAAGAAATAAAAAGTAGAGTAAAATAGACACTACTGGAAAAAGAAGTATTTAACATAATTTAAAATAAGAATTTTGATGGAGCTCAATATTAAAAAAAAGAGATAATATTACTCATAAAAACAGATATAGAAAATAGTAGACTAATAGAAAAGTAGTAGTTAGCATGTGAGCATATTGCTCAGCAATATGAAGCAATATTAAAAAATTAGAACATATTGCTCAACAATGTGAGCATTACTCAAAAAATCATAGCACATCACTTGGAAATGTGAATAATCTTGTAGAACATCAATTATGTATATATAGTGATAGCATTAAAAAAAGAAAAAACAAACCTCTTAGTTTAGTTTTAATCTAAGCAACCTTTTATATCACAAATATCAATAAATAATTATTTACTATTACAATTCACTCTCCACTATTAACACTTTATGTTAATAGTTGTTAATACTTAACCACACTAGAACAATAGCTCTTGATTATGGTTATTGATAGGATACTAATATGCAAATCACTTTGGTTTATTTTTTCTTTTCTTTTCTTGTTTTATTTTCTTTGTTGTTTTGTTAACTTGATTAAAAAGAATTACATGTGGAAGTATTGACATTAGAATATAGCACTGGTAAAAGATCCAAAAATAAGGATAGACATTTGGAATTGAGGATATTTTACCAGAAAAATTACCAGCCATTACACTAAAAAAGAAATTAATGAAACTGCAGTTTCGGGAAGCTACAAATAAAACTATTAATTGAATTTCTGTCTATTATACAAAGAACTTAACCAAAACTTTCAGAAACTACATCTTCAGAAATTGCCAACATCAATATATTAATTGAGCACCAAGTTATGAATTTGTTATTTAATTTGAGACTCCAAATAATTATCTATAATAATATGATCAGTTTTATAAAAATCACAATTGCAAATTTTTTCTAGGAATTTAAAAGTAAAAAAATAGTTCATAATTGTTAACAAGATAATACTACTGCTATTATTCTATGTTTTAATTTGGTAATTCTTAAAATTAATAACAGATATTATTGTGTTTTTTAATTATTTTTTTATTTAAGGAATTACAAAAGCAAGTAATTACTTTTCAGACTAATTTTAACAAATACAAATCAAGAAAAAAAAAGATAAAGTATATAAATACCAACAAGTACTCTTTTATTCTAAAATATTTAAATACTTAATAATAGAAAAAAAAAAATAAGCAATATAAAAAAAAGTAATTAATAATGGATTTTATTTTATTTTGATTATGTTTTTTTATAGTTAAGAGACTTATCACTTATATAGCTATTAAAAATAATCAACAATTAAGTTATTAATCAGATTAATAATCAAATTATTAATCAAATTATTGATTACTATCTAAAAATAGAGTGGCTAATTATGTGACATCAGTGGCTAATATATGTGGTAACTAATAAAAACTATGGTTTTCAACCATAACAGTATTATTAATTTAATTGTTAATATAATACAGATGTTTTAAATAATAAAAAAATAAATAATAAGACCAATTTTATTGTAAACAAAAAAGTATTTAGTAATTTAAAATTATTAAAGTAAAATTATTAAGAATGGAATTATTTAAACTGTTGTTGTATAATCTATATTTAATATATAATAATTAAGTTGTATAAAATAGTATTGGCACTTTAAAATATATATGTATATATATTTTTTTTAAAATTATCAATTTAAATTAGCAATTAACTGTTTTATAATAACTATTCATAATTTTATTTAAGCTTGTAGATTAATTCTTTTGCTTCAAAAAAAAACCATACCCGATTTTTCCAAGTGCATCTAGTCTTAAATTCACGCGTAAAAATTAAATCAATAGTATTAAAGAATACACAAACCTTTTTTTGATTCTGGCTCTATTTATCACTTTTGCTTTCTTTCTTTTATAACTCAGTGGGTGTTTCTTAATTATTCATGTCATTCCCAGATTTTTCCGAGTGGAGAGATTCGACTGGTATTTTACCTGAAGTTGACCATATAAATGGGAGTGGAAACCTCTATACCAATGGATATGGTGATGGCAAAGACAAGAACATTGAATATTTTAGCAGTTCACAATACTCTTCAGATCAAGAACAAAATGTTAAGCAGCAACAACCTCAAGAAACGACTTCAAAAAATTCTTTTCAATCTTTTTCACGTCCACCCTCTGCTTACACTCCACAAAACCAACCCCAACGTCAACGACGAAGAGAGCTTCGTCATATACGCCGTCGTTCATTCTCTCCCTCAACTATACGCCTATTACTTGGCCATACCGCTTCCTTTCTTTTATTCCTATTTAGTCTTCTCTTTCGATCAAATAATCTTCCCCTCTTACTAAATTTCTTGCACCATTCAATTATCACTCGATCTTATTTATTCGCTCCTGGTGCTCCTTTACTCATCCGATATACAAACATCGGCGCTTTGAATTCTATAAAAGATAATCCCCTGCCACAGATTGCAATTGATTTATTACGCTACTTAGGTGGAATACATTCTTCATTGGCCACTTTCTCGATATTGACATTGATCGGACGCAAAGATTCATCAATGAGTACAGAGAAATTGGCATTTTTGGTGCTTGCTGTAGCCAATGGTATGGCCGCATGGCTAGATATGAAAAATTATTGGAGAGGGAGAGGGAGCGGAAGATGGAACTGGACTTTTTTAAAGGAACGTGCTCTTAGGAATTCATTGATTGCTTTGATGAATTGTATTGCTTATGGGATTTCTGTGAGAAAGACTCGTGGTTTATTAAGATAATGAAAAAAAATAAGAGAAGATTGAGGAAAGTGATATGGGGAAAGCGTTGCTGAGATGATGATTTGGTTAAAAATTTCCATTAAGATTACATCCTTATGGGTTTAAGAAACAATTTCATAATATTTAACAGTTTTTAATAAATTGTATTAAAAATCTCAAGAAAAACGATGTTTCTATTGACCGAGGCTATTTTGTATAAAATAATTTATCTTTTAATAATTCATTTTCATGTCATTTTTGGATTATTACGGTAAGTTCCCTCTAAATGCTACAAATACTTTTCTTGTTCCAGTAAAATTACCATCAGAAAAATGTGAAAGGTTTTTGCTTAACATTACAAAGAATGAAATATGAATCTTATTAGAAAAATTGATAAGATATCAAAGATACTGTTATATATAAAGTTAATGCGTATTTACAATATTTGATCTGCTTATAATAATTATATTTGAATTTCTTTTGCCAAAATTTAATTTATATCATGAAATGAATATAAATTAATCAAATTTAACACATAATAAAATATAATTGGAAAATAAAAATTTTAATGTTTCCTTGAGATAATATAATAATAATAATAATAAATTTGCTTTTTCTATAGATTACACTTAAAATTGAATTTATTATTATTATTATTATTATTATTATTATTATTATTATTATTATTATTATTATTATTATTGTTATTGTTATTGTTATTATTATTATTAAAGTCATTTTTAAAATCTAATGTAGATGGAAAATTTTTAACAAAAAGCCTTATTTTTATAACATGGTAGTTGAAAATTATTTAATAATAGGCGGTAACGGTTTTCTAGGTCGTTGGATCGTAAACCTTTTACTTCGTCGTCTTTCTTCAACATCAAGCGCAGAAATCACAATCTCAGTCTTCGACTTGTACCGAAATTACTATGACTCTTCAGTAACTTATTACAAAGGTGACTTATCAAATTATACCGAAATCTCCAAAGCCATTCAAACTTCTCAGGCAACAACAGTAATTCACACTGCTTCACCACCACACGGCCTTGACGCGGCTATATATTGGAAGGTTAACGTCGAGGGAACGAAAAATGTAGTTCAAGCGTGTCAAGAGCATGGAGTTGGAAAGTTGGTGTTTACTAGTAGTGCTGGAGTTGTATATGATGGGAAAACTGATTTGGTGAATGTGGATGAAAGCGTTGAATTCCCAAGGAAATTTCATGACAGTTATCATGAAGCCAAGGTGAGAAGAAATCGATTTTCTTTGGGGTAGTTGATTTGATTTGATTTGATCTGATACAAATTTTAAGAAAAGTTTAAAATTTCATGAACGGGGATTAATGATTTCATTTAGGCAATAGCTGAAACGATCATACTAAAAGCTAACCGACAGAAAGGATTGTTAACATGCACGATAAGACCATCTGGAATTTTTGGGTATTCTCAAACTAATTTTTGAAATCTAATACATATTGAAAAGGATTTCATTCTCTTTCTCTAATTAAAAGATCCAATGACAATATTAATATATTCTTTCTTAACCTTCCCCAAAAACACCTAACCATAAACAACAAAATTACAAATAAACAGCCCAGGAGACAAACAATTAATACCCGGGATGATAAAAGTAATGGAAAATGGTCAAACGAAATTTCAAATTGGTGATAATTTTAATTTGTTTGATTTCACGTATGTTGAGAATGTGGCCTATGCTCATTTATTGGCTGCTGATAAATTGGCTGAGAAGGCGTCTATGGTTGATGGGGAGGTATGTGATAATAATTATTTGGGTAGGAGTGGTCTAGAATTGATTTATCTGGGAATTTATTAGTAATGAATTAAAATAAATGGTTTTCTTAACTTCAAAAGTATGGATCAAATTATTTTTTATAAATTTATCCAATCCTCCTTTTGTACGTACAGGCTTTCATTATAACGAATGGAACTCCTATTCCATTCTGGGACATGCCAAGATCCATTTGGAGTAGATTCGATCATTACCCCCCCTATTATCTAAAATTATCTCGTGTAACTGGTCTAGCTCTCGCTTATCTTGCAGAATGGGTTTGTTATTTCACAGGTCGAGAAGCAGGTTTCACAAGGTATCGTGTGAAATATGCATGTTCACAACGATATTTTAATATCAAGAAAGCCAAAAAATTACTTGGATACGAGCCACCTGTTGAATTGGAAGAAGGGATTCGGAGAACTTGTGAGGTTCGTATTTTTAAAATTTAATTCAATTATTTTGAGTTTTTGGGTTCTCTTAAATTTATGATTTCTTTTTGGTAGTATTTCATTCAAGAAATGGAGGATAAAAAGAATAAGAAGATAAAATAATCTGCAAAAATAAAATTTTAAATTAAATTAATTTTTATAAATAAATTATAATATTACAAAAAATTTTAAATCAATTATTAATTAAATGTATTAAAAGTTCAATTCAAAAAAATAAATAATTGTTTTAATTTTTAAAATTAAATATTAATATTTATTTCCTTATTGTATTAATATCAAATAAAAAATCTTGAAATAATGTATATATATATATATATACATTATTTTGATTATAATATAATTAAAATTAATAACTGAAATATTGTTATTGATTAATGATATTTTATTCTCAATATAATACGAAAATTCAAGAAATCTCATCAATTTATTTCTCAAATGGGTCCCACCACAAAAAGCTCCGGAAGGAATCTTGAGTCTGAGACACCTCTACAAGCCGTAGTTCTTGCGGATAGTTTCAACGAAAGATTCAGACCTATAACACTTGAAAAGCCTAGAGTAATAGCATAGTTTTTTTTTAAATTCGCAAGTTTGTATGATTTCTGGGGCAGGGATTAAGTTAGATTGGAGCAGAATTTATTTTCTTTGCAGAAACTTTGGCCTAGCTTTAATTCACAGGTTCCTTTTCTCTAGTGTTTATTACCTTTGTGTAATACTCCACTTATTGAGTATACCTTGGAGTTTTTGGCGGTAGCTGGTGTTCAAGAAGTTATATTATTCTGTAGAGAACATGCAGATCAAATAAAAGCCTATCTAAAGTGGGTGGATCTGATCACTTTATTGATTTCTACCTATTTGCCCCAAGACTTAACCAATATATAATGTGATTTTTCTTTACTTGTATATGTGTCTACGATATCATCGCTTTTAGTTCTTCAAAATGGGCTTTGGCTTATTCGCCAATAAAAATAATACCAATTGTCACTCCTGAAGCACGATCCGTTGGCGATGCATTGCGGGAATTAGATACAAAACAATTAATTGATTCTGATTTTATCCTCGTCAGTGGTGATATGGTATCAAATATTCATTTGGAACAAATTCTGGAAGCTCATAGGTGATGATTATGATGACGATGTGAATTCTTCCATGATAATTAAAAGAAATAGGGTTTAAAGCTGCTTTTTGTCTGCATTTCGTAAAATGTAACGTCATTATGTAATTAACTTGTTCTTTCAAAAAAAAAAAAAAAAAAGATCAAGAAAACTCTATGATAAAAATGCAATTATGACAATGGTAAGAGAGTGGTGAAAGTTAAAATATCGATTCAACCTTCTTTAATTTGGAAAATGTTCATCGTTTAGGTTGTAAAGCAAGCAAGTCCATTTCACCGTACAAGGTTATTATTTACAAAGTTAAATACATCAATCAATTTCACCTTCCTCTTTTATACATTCAAAAAAACATATTCCGTTCAATAGATCAATCGGCGAATCTTCAATTTTTGTATTGGATTCTGAAACAAATGAATGTGTACATTATGAAGCAGTGGAAGCATTTCCTCGAAAACGACGAATGGTAATGGATTTAGAAATATTCAAAAGCCATACCGATGTTCAAATTTTTAATGATCTGATCGATTGTCAAATTGATATTTGTTCTGTGGAGGTAACTACTTCATTAAATTTAATTTGATCACCGCTTATTTCAATTTCAATTTTTTCCTTTTGGCTTAGGTTCCTGCACTATTCACAGAAAATTTTGATTATCAAGATATTCGGAAAGATTTTGTTTACGGGATTTTAACATCAGATCTTTTGGGCAAAACGATTTATTGTCATACTATTAAAGATGCCTATGCTGCTAGAGTGAAAAGTCTGCAAACTTATGATGCGATTAGGTAATAAAATATTTTGATTGGTGAATTTTGTTATATTATTCAAATTTCATACGAGAGCTATATTTTCTTCTAGTAAAGACATACTTTCGCGATGGACATATCCTATTGTACCTGATAGTAATCTCCAAGAAAAAGATAGCTACGAGTATATGCGTGGTCAGATATACAAGGAAAAAAATGTGGTCTTATCAAGGTAATAAGAAAAACTCAAATTTATCTTATTTATTTCTTTAACAAAGATTTTAAGATTTTGAGCTTTTTTACTTTGGACAAAGATCTTGCGTCTTGGGTGAAAAAGTCTTGATTGGTACTGAGACAGAAATTGCGGAAAATACAAAAATAACTAATTCTGTAATAGGAAGAAGAGTGCGAATAGGTATGAAATTGGTATTCATTAGAATAATAGTCTTGTTTGGCCTCAATACATTACATATGGGAATAGTCGAATTAATTCTTAAGATTTTATTAAAATTTCAAGGGTCAAATGTAACCATCACAGGAGCATACATATGGGATGATGTAATTATTAAATCAAATTGTTCCGTTTCACAGTCAATATTAGCTAATGGTGTTGTGCTGGAAGAAAATGTTACCATCAACAAAGGATGTTTGTTGTCTTTTGATGTAAGATTTTTCGAAGTATTTTCTATAATATCAAAATTTTCTTTTCTCGAACCGCTCATGAATTTTTTATAAATCCATTTCTCCTTTTTGTCTCTCTTTAATCAGGTAGTTGTTGGTCCCAATATTACGTTACAGCCATATACCAAGCTAAGCACTCATGTTCAAACATCTCAACTTCAAGATGAAGATATTGATGATGAGCAAGGGAAGACTTTGATTCAATATCGCGAATGAATTCATTTTAAAAATAAACAAAACTAATTTAGGTTGATGAATATTTATCAAAAAGAACCCCAAGTTGTAGAATACGACTCTTCGATCATTGGTTCTCAGGGAAAAGGGTGTTTATGGAATGATGAGAATAGTGATCACGACGATCAAGATCCGAGAAATGTTAAAATATCCTCTTTAGGTAGGAACCTATAATTCTATATTTTACATTATAAAACATTATTAATAAAATTATGGTTCCTCCATTTTCTGCCCGAAGCATATGATATTTCCAATGTTAAAATCTCTGATAGTGAATCATCGGCATCAATTATCAGCAAGGAATCTGACGATGAAAGTTTTGATTTGGACGAACCTTCATATCAAGAAGCATTTTCCAAAGAAGTAGTATTAACACTAGAACGTGCATTCAATGAGGGACATACAGTAGATATTGCAGCATTAGAACTCAACACATTAAGAATGGCTTCGAATATGACATTCCACGATGTTAGGACTGTAGTAATACCTAGTGTTTTAAGTCAAATTGACATTAAAAAGAATGTTTCTGATCCAAAAGAAATGAACATTCGAACAAAGGAGGTAATACATATTCCTTTATTAAAAACTTTGAAATATTTAGTCTATTGAACTCGATAGATTTTTTTTTTCCGTTCAGGTACTTAACCGATGGGCACCACTTATTGGGAAACTGATCCTATCCCCATCGGACCAACTTGATGCCTTATACATTCTACAAGTGAGACTTCCGATATGCCTTCCCAAAATATTTCAAGTTTACTAATAGAAAATGGCTTTTTTTAAATCTTATCTTTTTAACTAAGGAATATTGTGCAAAGGATGAATCACACGTGAAGCTACTTGCTCCTTCTCTTAAGTTTTTATATGATTTAGATGTTATCGAAGAAGATGCCATTATCCGATGGTACAAATCTGATCGTTCCAAAGAGGCTGGGCGACATGGAAACGTTGAACTTAACAAAAAGTTACGAGATAAGGTATCACATGAAACATAGTGAATTTACCAAATATTTGAGCGTTTAACATTTTTGATAAGAAAATTTATTTGTTCAATTTAAAAAAAGATAACACCTTTTATAACTTGGTTACAAGAAGCCGAAGAAGAAGATTGAAGAGGAATCGGATCAAAATGAGTAAGCTTGCTTTAATATTACATTTGAGATTGTATTTTAATCAAATCGATAGTATAACCAATTTTTTTGAATGCAGAAGAATGAATAAACGCGCTGTTAGAAAAGGTTTGTTTGTTTCGGAGAGTGCAAAAGAGCTTTATCATCGATTTATAATGTCAGAAAAAAATGTGGAAAATTCGGAATTAATATTTTCTATGAGCGCTCAAAGTGATCTATTGTACTTCAGAGAAAGTATTTCAGTAGGTACAAGAAATTTGCTCTTCAATAAAATTTATTGATAAATCATCCAACCATATTTTGATTTCATGTTTTTTTAAATATACAAATGAGTAAAATTAAACAAATTTAACGAATTATAAATGAATCAAAAAAGTTAATAAAAAATTATATTATTTTAATTATTTATGAAATAATATAATTAATTAATTGAAATTCTAATTTGTATAATTAATGATTTGAAAAAAAATAATATAATTAAAATATTTTTAAAAAATGTGATTATTAATTATAAAAAGTATTTTTGATTATAATAAAATAGATAATGAAACGTTATCAAGATCAATTAGATCTTAATTAGTTTAAAATGTATTTGTGTTATCAAATTGATCAGTGAGAATTTTTCTTTTAATCACCACATGACCATCTCTAAACACATCGTGAAAGTTCAAACTTCATTGGTGGATTGTCAAGATCCTGAAAAATTCCATCATAAACTCTGGAAAATCGTAAAGTAGGTAGCATTCACTCTCCCCCCTCCCTATCTTCCCATTTCCTCCACCACATGGCCTCTGCAATGAATATTACCTTTTCCTTATCGGCGGAACGTCCTTTCGGCATTTACCTCAATGACTATTTCGTACAGGGATGTGAATTTGTTCTTGGAAAAAATCCCAATGATTTTGTGTTCGAGAAAGGCGTCACTCCGGTATCGACGTGGAATAGTGTTTTGCTTGGGTGCACCACCTACTTGGCAATGATATTTAGTGGGAAACTCATAATGGCCAATTTCCCCCCCCTTAAACTCAAATTTTTATTTCAATTCCATAATCTCCTGTTGACGGGAGTCTCCTTAGCTTTATTGCTCCTCTTCTTCGAACAACTATTTCCGAGTGTTTATCGTCACGGTTTTTATTACTCGCTGTGTGATCATGAGGCCTGGACGCAACGTTTAGAATTGCTTTTTTATCTGAATTACCTCGTAAAGTATTGGGAACTGGCTGATACTGCGTTCCTTGTCTTACGGAAGAAACCACTTGGTAGGTAGATTTTTGGTTTGGTTCTTACCATTTCACTGTGGGATTAAGATATCTTGAATTAAATGAATACCCTAAGTATACATGTTTCGCATACTGTTGTGTTGTTAAATTGCAAAAATACGGGGGTTTTGGCAAATTGGATGAAATCGTCGCTTACCTGCCTTTCTTCGGAATTCCGACGTTTTTTACCATCCCTCACAAAAACAACAAACAAAAGAGTGTGTAATATGATGAGTAGCTAACCTCGTGTTGATCAATTTTCATACTTGGAAAACTCTCGCCTTTGTTTCATCACCAGAATTCTTACACGTCTATCATCATAGTATGACAATGGTTTTATGCTATGTACAGTTGGTTGGGCGTACTTCAGTGGTAGGTGATACTCAGTTCAATTCGAACGACAATTTTCTCTTATCAATTTAATTCTGAGTTTTTTAAACATTTATGAATCTTTTTCAGTCGTGGGTACCGGTTTGTCTGAATTTGTTAATTCATGTTGTCATGTATTACTATTATTTCCGAGCAGCTGGGGGTGCAAAGATTTGGTGGAAAAAATACCTCACGACGATGCAAATCACACAATTCGTACTTGATTTAATAGTTGTCTATTCATGCTCATACACCCATTTTGCCACTGACTATTGGCCTTTCATGCCAAATTTTGGACCCTGCGCCGGTGATGAAAATGCAGCCATCTTTGGGTGCGTAATGTTGAGTAGTTATTTATTGCTCTTTATCGAATTTTATCGTAAGACTTATGGTCGAGGCGTGAATCGAAAAACTCCCAGTAAAGAGAGTTGATAATTAGGTAAGGTGGCATACCTTATAATAATCCATAACGATATAGGCTGTGTCGATATGAATAATTATTTCGGTTTAATTTAATTTTTCCCTCAAAAATTTGAGATTTAACACTAATAAACAGCAGTTCATTTCATAACATTGTTCAAATGATGTTCGGAAGGTTCTATCATCTATATGTTTGAACTAAAAATGTTCAATTACCAGTGATCATTTCAGGATATCGTTAAATTCCCAGAATCAGCCAGGATATCTCTTTACCCTAAAGCGAAAGAATCTTGCACTTCCATTATATAAGAGTCTATCTGGGATTTTAATGTTATCAAAAGTCCTTCTAGGAATTCCTGTTCCTTTGATGGGAAATTAACCGTGTCTTCCAAGTCACTTAACAACCGTTGCATCAAAGTCCACGGTAACCATCTTGAAAATGGTTGTGAAGTCTTCTTTTCGAGTTCCTAAACGAAGTTCAAAGCGATTAGAAAGAAAGGTTCCCAACTACAAAAGACATCCGAACTTACTCTCTGAAGAAGATTTAAAGCAAATTGAGCTGCTTCTGAAATGCAACCGTTTGCCAGTAGAATCTTCAAAAAAATATCTTGGTTCTTTTCCTATTTAAAAATTAATTCAATTAATGATTATCTTTATTAGAGAAAAATATGTTACAATACCTCAAAAGAAGATATTAGCCAACGAGGAATGACGTAATTATCATTTGTTTCGAGAATTGTTTTTAGAACAATCGCTCGATATTCGGAGTCCTTTTCTTGAGTCTCATACTCGTCTAGATATAGCTGTAACAATTTCCAAGCCCTTTCAGAATCAGAGCCTTGCAAAGCAGTTGCCCGTTCACCCAAATGAAGAAATTTGAATGTTCTGGTATTTGAGGAGGCCAATCATATAATTTTACGAAATTCATCATTAAGATAAATAGATTTGTTACATCGGCAAAACGAATTTATTCTAAAAACGGCTTACAAATTGTGAGAGCTGAAAATGTCTGTAGATAATCGAACACATTTGATGGTCAAACTTTCAAAAATGGAGCTCATATCCAATCCATAATCATAAGCAAGTGAAAAGGCCTCCTCAAAGTGGCCGGTTTGAGCACATAGTCCAATAGCATCCTCGAGCTCCAATTTTGATTCTGATAAAAGGGAAACAATGAGTTATTGTAGATTATTAAATTCAAACGTTAAATATTTTGATTACCTGTATAGCCGAGATGAGATCCAAGCTTTAGCTTAACTAAAGCAATTGCATACTCCTTTTTAATGTCCCCAAGTTCAATTATATCTATATCTTTCTTGCTTTGTTGTAACTGATCTATGTAAAAGGCAAAACATGTGAAAAATGGACGGAAGAAGATTGGCGCTCAAAGAACACAAATTCTCTACCTGTTTCAGAGGGAGGATTATACCTTGGCCTTTTCCTTCTCTGTGAACAAAATATTCCGAAGAAAAATGTTACCTTAAAATTCAGGTGATATTATAAAAAGTTTCACTTACTCTGTTATCATTGGATTGCCCTTTGCGCGGAAAATCGAACCAAGCGTGCTTTTCTTCGACCAGTTCCAATGCATTGATGGCAGCCAAATAACTTTGAGCTTGCTGCGATACCCATTGGGTGAATACATCGGATGAAACCTCAATTTCTTCAATCTTTTGAGCAAAATAATACATATTTCTGGCAGCTAATTTATTTAACAAACAATATTGTTCTGAGGTTTCAATGTTGCACAAAAGTGTCATAAAAAATTGGACGTGTCAAACCTTGGACGTAATTCCCGCTGAATATATAATAAGAGTAAGCTATGGCGGAATAATTGGGTGACTCCATCACAAGGGAATCGTCTGCTTTCGCATCAAGAATACGCTCAAACTCTTCTTCCAAATTGTGATAAGAAAACTGACAGAGTTTTTGAGCTTCATCATTTCTGCACATCACTTCAATGAATTCACGGAGACAGGATTTCTGTCTATAAAGAAAAATATATAAGCACAATATTGAGCAATTACTCATTTGGCAATAAACAATATGAGTTTTAGTAACCGTTTTTTATCTGGGTTTTCCATCATTGCCAGGAAAGCCTCATCATATAAATCAGCCGCCAATGCATTCTTGAACATGATAAACCACAAATCTATCATCAATTCTTTTCCTTCAGGGGACTTTCGCTGCCAAAAAAGGAAACAAAGAAAAGATTGAGGTTCGTGTAAGCCAAAACGCCACCCTTCCCTCTAAAAAGTAAATCGATACTTACCTCTTCCTCATTAAATGCTCTTAGGGCGAGATGGCAACATTGTACAACATTCATAGGGCGATTGTATAGTTTAAACTCCTGAGCGAGATATTGCCAATAGCCTACTAAGTTACAAGGCTGCGGATGCACCAAAGGTCGAACAGTGTAAGGTGGCAAAGTTACGTTTCCGACTAAAATTTGGAAATTGGTCACTACTTTATTAAAATTTCGTGAGCAGGAAAAATGAAATTTAAAAAAATTACCAAAGCCAACAGCGGCCTTTGCAAACCAGTCCTGCGCTTTTTCATAAACTCCGCATTTGAGATAAAGCCGTCCCATAAGAAAGGAGACCCCAGGATTGCCGACTAAAAGCTGAAGATATTGATAGAGTAATGAAAGCTGACCTGAACTTTCAAGATAAATTCCGAATTCTAAGAATGGAGATTTTGTCATGACTGAAACTGGGGTTGTTGTGCCCGGGCTGGAATCGTTCAAAAATCCAATTTGTCTCAAAAATTGGTTCGAAGCAATTACGGGAAAATCCGGAGAGTTCAACTTCGGATCCACAGGAATTCGATGTCGATAGTGCAAAAGGCTGTGTAAAAGACTATAACGTAAAAAGGACATGGAGCCTGTTGCCAGCCTAATAGTGTCAAGACTAAGCTTAGAGAGAGCTCCAATTATGTCATCATTGTCGGAGTCCATTGCCATGGGAATAACATACTTTCCAAAGGGAACGGATTGAGCAGATATCCATCGAAGAATATTTAAGGGGTATAGTGTTGCCATGCACATTGATAGAGAGGTTTTAGAAAAGTCGGATTTTTCAAAATGAACAAGTATGATAAGAAGCAAGAATAAATCACGTGCTATGACGTATCGGGCTCGAATTATTTCTGAAGTGGTGGATGCAATGATAGCATCGGCCAATATACTTGGTTCTAAAGATATATGAATTTTGTCCTCACTCTCAATCTCACTTTTAATGTCTTTTTTCCAAGAAGACGAGTATGCCGCCTTTAATACCTTTCTTATTCCTCTTGGCCAGTGATTGCATGATTGTACAAGTGTTCGAATTTGGTCGAAAATTTCCGGAGAAAGATGCCTCCTCATGAAGTTTTCATAAAAAATAGCCACATTCAAAGTAATAGCTGATGAACTTGAAGCATGGGATAAGGTTTCACTAATTGTATTTTCAATCAAAGCCAGCTCTGAAGCATTTAATTGATTGACCAAAAGTTGGGAGGCTTTGATAAGGTTAAATATATCATTGCGAAGTTCATCCTCAGCTAAAATCGGATACTTTTCCTTCGTAGCCTCTGTCGAATAAATTTCAAAACTTTGATCGAGCTTGAAATATTTTGAATTGTCTTCCAGAACTTCGCTCACTTCACAACCGCGAACTATTGAAATAGATTCACGATTTATTACACTCACAGTGTTTAAGGAAGGTAAAGTACATAAGCTCAGTGGCTCCCTTGCATTATTCTCATATCGTTCACAAAGTTGCTTTAATGTCTCCCAATTTCTAAAGATACTTTCATGATATTCTTCGGTATCACCCGATTGTATAGTCAAATCATTTTTGATCAACTCAGAGGCCCATTCTTTGAGGTCGACATCGGACGTCAAAGAGAGTTTGAATGGCTGCTGACCGTTCTCATCTCTAGATTTTTGGTTGAATTTTCTTTTGTAAGCATGAAGACTTCGGATAATAGTGGACTTTGAAAATTGACCAGGATAAAAGATGAAGGCTAAATAAGCGCCATCAATATCCTTTTCGGTGATATTTGGAAAGTCATATACAATATCTGAAGGATTAACAGGTTGGCTGGGACAGGAGACGATATTCAACTGGTCTGAAAATTTACAATCGACTACATCTTCTTTGGAAAAACTCGGAATAAGGCTTAAGGAAAAATCGGTGAATAAAATTGCCGGTTTTCTAAGATTAGTCGGGCGCTCAAATACAGCCCACAATTGGAAATTCTGCTCTCGTCTACCATCCGGGTAGCCCTCTCTCTGATCATTTCCCCTTAATAATACAAGATCAATAATATCAACGAACAAAGATGGCTCCTGAGGTAGTATTTCTCCTTGATCAACAATGTGTTGTTTAACAATTTGCAAATTCTTAAGATGGCCTGCACTATGATAAGTCACTTGGTAAACAACAAAGTAATGCTTCTTTCGAATGGACATAAATACTAAAAAGTTGAATGCGAGCAAATTTTCATCATCAACAGGTCCTATTGTTCTAATCAAACTTCGTGGATTGGAAGGGAATATAGCATTTTCATTTTGTTCCTCGACTTCATTCAAAAACGACAGATCTGATAAGTGATCACGATTTTTGTGGAGGGACCATGCTTTAACTTGCCGATTCTGGCAAATCCATACAAGAAATTTATTGGACTGGTGGTCTATGTAAGATGCGCATGACACAGGTCGTGATATTTCAATCCCATATGAATCAAGATTCGAAGCTCTTGTTTCTTCTGTCAGATTCGGTGCTCCAGGCCATGTGAGCATTTTGGTCAATAAGTTCTTAGGCATATCTTTGACCATTTGGAAATTTTCAAATAGTTGGTCAAATATCTTGTTCATCAGTTGATCTTCTCGAAATCGAGGAACGACTATAGTACAATGGAATTATGTCGTTCAAGGTTAAAGATCCGTTGAGGACTCTTGATGATATAAACGATGAAAGCTAAAAGGATGAGAGACCAGAAAAGCAAAGGCTTGATCAACTTGAATAGTAATAGTGGGTTTAGGCGATCTCATACCTGTATCCCTGTCGTAATAAATGTATAAAAGTGATCCATCGTCACAGCCAACCACAGAACTATCATAGTCCATCGAGTGCAACAACAAGGGTTCTTTTCGGTGCAATGAGGTAATTAAGTGAGATTCGTGCGCGAATTGTACCATTTTAGTTTGGAATAAGTGTCTTAAAGGCAGTGAAAGCCTATGTAATTCTTTATTTTCTAGTAGAACGACGCATTGTAAAGCGTGAATTCCTTCGTTCTCAAAAAAAAAGACAGTTGGAACAATTTTTGCTGGGAAAAAGAATTGTACTGTTCCCTTTATCGTTTGATCAAGCAAAAGCTGGTTACTTTCGGTACTCGGAAGGGAGCAAAGCCGTAATTCTAAATATCTATCATTATCGAAAACGCGCCAGAGTATGAAATACGCGTCAACTTGTTTTAGTTGGTATAAGGCGGATTGTGTAGTATTTTTTCGGTCAGCTTCAGGTTTTCGCTCGCTAGGCAAAGGGGCGGTATTATGAGGAGGTATTATGTGTACAAAAGGAACTTCGGGCGGCACAAAGTGGTCGATTTGCACCAAAGTTTCTTTTAACCAAAATGTCTCCATGCCCAAGAATCAAAGTAATTTTCAAAGCTCAAAAGTTCCGAGCTAACTTCACAATCAATGGTGCAACTTTAATGATGTCACCTGAAACTCCTTCGAATATTCACGTGATTTATTGACTATGATTTGCCAATAAGTAATAATTAACAAAAATGATTGTTTCAAAAAGGTAAAAAAGGCAAAGTTAGCAAAATAAATTCGCGTGCGCCATTTTCTCATTTGAACAAATGGGATTTTTATCACAAACCATCACAAATTGTTTATTATAAATAAATAAACAGTTACAATTAAAGATATTATTTTACTTAATTATAATACATAAGAAATAATTGTTTCATGGGTTTTAATTACTTAAAAAATTATTATTAAATAAAGTTAATTGTACTTTTATTTTTAATAATAATAATGAAGTATATAAATTTAATAATTACATAAAAATAAAATTGTTAATATAAATAATAAGCTTAAAAACTCTTTTTTTCATATTTTTATGATTATAACTAGAACAAAGTGGTTTTTTTAAATAAAATAACTATAAACCAGTTTTTTATTAGTTTTAAAAC
This sequence comes from Geosiphon pyriformis, assembly GCA_016748015.1. Classification (NCBI taxonomy): domain Eukaryota; kingdom Fungi; phylum Glomeromycota; class Glomeromycetes; order Archaeosporales; family Geosiphonaceae; genus Geosiphon; species Geosiphon pyriformis. Next base: position 179,471 of record JAAOMT010000571.1, on the reverse strand, counting down.
ACTGTTTTTATCTTTGATTAAAAGTTTTTTTTTTTAAAGTTTTTTTAAAAAGACTTATTTGAAACAATTTTAATATAATTTTTGTCCTTTTTAATAGTCTTAAAATATTTGATAAAAAATTAGTAATCAAGTTATTTTTTCTTTTATTTTATTTTTTACTGCTGTTTAAATGACCAAAAAAGCCAAAACAGCAAAAAACAATTTTTTTAACTCTTTATTATATTAAATAAAGTGCTAAAAAAAATTTTTTGGCATTTTGATAATAATTTTCTTTTGTAAAAAATAAAACATTAGTTTTTTCTGTTTTTTTTAATTCTTTATTAATTTTGTATTAATATTAATTATAGTTTCCAGTTTTATTATAATTGTAAATAAAATAAAAAATTTATTTTAAATAATAACAATAAAATTATATTGGTTAATTTTGGTTTTAATTAATCTTTAATTGTATTATTTAATATATTGATTTTAATCAATTATTATTAATTTTAAATTATATTTTTACAAGTAATTTTATTTAATTAATTTATTAAATTACTTAATTTTAAAAAATAAAGTTAACCAATTAAAAATTAAAAATTTTTACTTTTTTTGGTTTTTAATAATATTGTTTTTAATAATACTTAAAAAACAATTTTTAATTATTAAAAAAATTTTAGATAAATAATTTTTAATTTGGTATTTGGTTTTTTTAAAATTAAATTGGTTTATATTAAAATTATTTTTTAATTTTTATATGGTTTTATTAATGTAAAATCAGTTTTTATAAACAATATTAGGTTTTTTATATAAAATTTACATCTTAAGTTTTCTTAAATACTATTAAATAAGTTAAATTTAATGAATTACTTTTTTTATTTACTTTTAAAATTGTTAAATTTTTGGTAATTTTTAGGTTTATGGTTTTTTTGTTGTTATTTTATAAATATTTTTAATAAAATTTTTGGTATTAAATTAAAGCTTATTAATATTTAATAATATGTTTTTATTTATTTTAAGTTTTATATTATTATTGTAATTATTAAACAAAAAATTATATTAAAAACTAATATAAAATTTTATCTAAGTATTAAAAAATAGACTTTTTGTCTCCTTAATTTTATAACTACAACTAAAGCAAAGAATAAAAAAGCTCTACCTAATATTTTTTCTAAGATATCTAATAAAATTTCAATTAAAAGAGCTCTCTTTGTTGTAAAAACAACTAAGTAAAATGTTTTAGAAGCCTTCCTTTTATCTAGTAATTATAAAAAACTGTTTTTAGTAATTACTGAAATAACTTCCTTATTTTTGGCTGGTTTTTTATCAGTCAAAGTTTTTTTAAAAAGACATACTTGGGTTAGTTTCAGTATTGTCTCTACCTCTTTAAAAAGCCTAAAAATTTTTAATATCAAACCAGTCAACAAATTGGTCTTTTCTTTTATAACTTTTATATCAAGTGCTACTAGTACTTTTTCTTCAAATAAAATGTTCAAAAAGACCAAAAGTTTAGAAAAATAGGAGTAGTCACTTATTTCTACTATTGTTATACTAAACTCTTTTATGGTTTCCAATAAGATTTTAGATAAAATCTTTATAGTATTATCTAACACATCATCTAAAATAGACCAAAATCAACCACTAATTGTGTTGTTAAATATGATATTTTTTTGGCAGATTATTGCTATTTTTAGAAGCAAAACAATTATTTTCAGTAGTGTTACTTGTTCTTAAGTACTAAACTAATCTAATAAAAACTAAATCATTTTTTTCTTTGGTTTTTGGTGCTGTTATTAATAGTGCTTAGAAAATTATTACTAGTTATCAAAAATTTGCTGGATGAATGGCCTTTACTCTGGTGTTTGATATTACTTTTAAGATTAAATTAGCTTATATTAAGACTGTTTTTCAATTTGTACATGGTTTTCTGAATGCAAAATCAATGTCAAAAGATAATATAAAGTTTTTTTATATGGAGTTTGCTTTTTAAGTATTTTTGAAAGCTGTATTTTTGGTAGAACTTACAAGTTCTGTTAATTTGGCCATTCTTAAAATTGCCAAGTCTCTGGTGGTTTTTGAGTTTGGTTTCTTTTTTGCTGCTGTTATATTGTATGATATGTTAGCTATTAATATTAAAACAGCTCTTAATATGTTTAGTAATATCACTTGTGTTATACTGAAGTGGCAATATATGGTTGTTTATTTTGAAAAGTTGGACTTTGCTGTATTTACTTTGAATTATTAGTCAGTTTTAATAAGCAAGAATAGTATTAGAATCCTCTCCTTAATGAATTAAAATAAGACTATTCTGTTTTATAATAGGTTTAAGGCCAAGTTAATCAATTTTTTTTTTGGCTATACAGCTTTTGAAATTAGTGATATGATTTTTTAGGTTGATAGTTGAATATGTTTTATTTTTCATTCTTTTGAGTCTGGTCATTATTCTTGGTTTGCTCTAATTATATTTGGTTTTCAGATTGATTTGAATGCTGCAATATTTAAGATTAGTATACTAAAGAAGTGCTGTATTTAATAGAAAACTTCTGAAAATCAGTGTTGTTTTCAATGTCAAGATTCAGATTATTTGGCTTTAGATTGTAAGATGTTTCTATTTTTCTCTTCTAGAATTCTCAAAATGTTTACCTTTCATGTTGTTAATAATACATTATATATTAAAGCTGCTGCTTCTGTATTTTTTTTGGTCTCTGGTTCTTTGGTTAGTTCAGCTTTTTCTGCTAATATAATATCTAATAATTCTATGATTTCTTTTCAGTTAATCTTTTTAAAATTGGAGTTGGCCAAGCTTTTTGCTTTGGTCAATTCTATTGTTAAACTTATTGGTTCTATAGTAAAAATGTTTAAATAATTTGTTAATAGTAATTTGGTTTCTAATGGTATTCTTGAGTATAAAGTTAATAAAGTTTTAATACATATGAGTTTTTTTAACAAAGCTGTTAGTAAGCTTAAATGTAAAATAATTGTTTTGAAAGCTGAGTATGACTATAATAATATTAATATATCTGGTTCTTATGTAGATTTATCTTTTTTTGATGATGATATGTTTTCTAATTTGATGTTACTCTAAGAACATAAATCTGTTACTGTTAAGACTAATGTCTTTAAAATAACTGAATAATTGGTTGAATTAGTTAATAATAGTGCTATATTATTTGAAATTGTTTAGAAGATATCTTTTTTGGATAAGTTTTCTTCTAAAATATCAATATAGTATAATCTAAACTGGTTTAAGTAGCTGGTTACATGTAAAAAGTACATAAACTGTATTTAATACTAGAATACTTAGTTTGTTCCTAATTTTTAAATAGTAATTGAATTATACTTGTTAAATTATAATAATAATAAAAAGCATTAAAAAACATTGATTTTTACTTATATTTATTTATAAAAATACTAATAAAAAAATAAAAAAATACAGTATTTTTATTATTATAGTTAATTTATTTGCTGGTTTTTTAATTTTAAATGTTTTAAATATTACAAATTATAATTTATATAAATTATAGAAAAATAAAATAGACAATAAGATAAACAATATTAATAATTTGTATAATTAAATTATAAAAAAAACTTTTTAGATAAATTTAAATAGAGTAGAGAATAATAAAAATAAAAATAATACAATATTATATTAAATTTACAATTTGTTAAAATTATCACATTTATTTTTAATTAATAATATGAGGAATAATAAAATATTAAATTTTTTTTTACTGGTTTTTATTAACAAAAATATTCAGGTTTTTTTGTTGGTTAAAAAAAAACTGTTGTATTTGTAAAACTATTTGTATTAAATATTAATATATTAATTGTTTTAAGAAAAATAAATTAAGAATTGTTAAAAACTTATTTTATTAAGTAAAAAAACTTCTTTCTCTCATTTATCCCAAATTCCTAAAAAAAAGTCAAAAGTTTTTTTGAAAAAAGTTTTTTACAATTCAGTACGATAAATCAAAACCATTTCTGCTCAACTATGAAACCATTGTTGGTCCCAGTGTGGCTGCAATGAAGAAATCTGTCAAGGGCTTTAGTGTGGATACTGTTAGCAAAGATGTTGCCTCTAGAAAGAAAAGAAAAAGGGGTGTTCTAAAAAACGGTGTTGTTTATAATATGGTTTTACCTGGTAAACCAGTTGGTGGTTCTTGGGGGTCTGAAGCTGGTAATACCACTGAATCTGACAGTGTAAATATGGAGGAGGAGTTTTGGGTTGAGAAAACTAGTGTGAATTATGGAGAGGGAGATGTTTTTGAAAGAAAAAACAATAACCAAACACCAAAGGGTCCGAGGTTGGTTACCAAGCAGGCTCTGGGCAAGCCTTTGAGCAGAATCAACTTTCTGGGCAACGATAATGATGATGACATTCTTCTGGATGAACCTGTGGTGCTTCTCTTTCCTCTCAAAAAATTAGTTGATGTGTTTGCTAGGAAGTCTTTTGCTTTAGATGTTGATCTGGTCAATATTTCTGGAAAATCTGCTCAGGACAAGCTGGCTGTGGTCAGGAAATTATTTTCAAAAATCAATGGTTTTGGGGGGGCCTCTATCCTCTCAAAATTTTCTGGGATCATCCAAGTGACATTCACTTCTGAATCTTGTTTAATAAAAGCTACCAAATTAGCTGCTGATGTGAAAATCTTGGTGAACACCGATCTTAAGAAATCAACTGGTTGCTCAGATTGGGCTGTGGTGTTGAAGGAAATTCCAGTTGGAACATTGACTGAAGCTGTGCACACTGTACTAGCTGAATTTGGTACTATTAAGTCAATCAAAATGCAGTTGGTGGGGCTGTGACAGAAAGCAATTATTGAATTTGAGGAGCAGCTAAGTGGTCCATCTTGATTGGGAAAAATGCGGTGCATGTTGCCAGATCAGATTTGAACAAAATGACATGGGATATAAGGGATCATTATAGGGTGCTGCTCTATACTTTTTCAATGAGAACAAATACTTACAACATCTGGAACTTTATTGGTTTTGTGGATGGGAAAACATGTGTGATTGATCGCCATCCAGTTACATATGTCTGGACCAGATGTGCTATTGTTTGTTTTGAGTTAGTGAAATTATTGGATGCTATTATGAGAACCACACCCATGTTAAAAAGTGCTTATCTTCATTGGTTTTATCTTGGTTCTGCTAAATGTGCAAAGTGTGGGAAACTGGGTCATACCTTTCTAGACTGTGTAACAGGTGAGAAACCATTTTCTGGTGGCTTGCCATGTCGGGTTCTTTCAGATGTAGATAAAAGCAGACTGACAGCCATTTATGCCAAGCGTTTGGTGCCTGTTGCTCATTCTGTTTCCTTTGGTGGTGTCTTGTGGGCCAAGATTGTTGTTGGGTCCTTCTTCTTTCCTCTTCTTATTTGAAATGTTCTGTTGAACAATGGCTTCTTTTTGGAAATAAAGCCTACCCTGCAAGTATCCTCAGTGTTGAATGATAGGTTTGCTGCTCTTGAGTGCAGTCTTGCCAGCCTCGCAAAGCACGTGAATAAGCTGGCTAAGAGGTTGAATGCATCTGGGCCAACAGTTTCCCAGCTTAGTCCTGGATGTTAGCTGTTGATGACTTTTTCATCACAGAATCAAGGGGTGAATATAGTGATGAGTTAGAGTTTGGGTGTGGCCACTGGTGGTGAGACTGTTGTGGGAGCGGCAAATTTTGACTCTTCAGTTGTCTCGAGAATGGAAGAAACATTGAGAATTCTTTTAGTTATAGTTATGAGCCTTTCAGCTAGATTGGACAATATTAGTTTGATTTCTGCTTCTCATCTTTCCCAATAACAGATCTGGTTTGGAAATTTGTTATGTGCAATATTCAAAGTATCAATGTCCCTGCTAAGCAGAAAGACATTGTTCATTGGCATAAAAAAATAGGAAATTTGGTTTCGATAATTATGGAAACAAAATTAAGGTCTGGCTGCAGGCCATAGATCAAAGATAGGTTTGATGGTGTTTGGGTTTTTACCTCTGGTTTGGATACAGGTTTTCTTGGTGCTGGAGTTGCCATAATCATGGACGTTTCTCTGACTCAGTATGTAAGTAAAATTTCTAAGGTGCCTGGTCGGCTTTTGTCTATCAAGTTGCTTTTCAAGAACAAACTTTCAGTGTCAATTTTGGGACTTTATGCTGGTGCCTTTTCAGTGGTTCAGTTCTTTCAGGCTGGTAATATTAACTCTCTTATTGTGAAGGCAGTCAATGAATCTTTTTTCATCATTCTTAGTGGTGATTTTAATGAAAATAGCTCCCACAAGTGTGCAAGTTTCAAAAAATGTCTTGATTTGGGACTAGTTAATTTCTTGGTTGGTAGTCTAGCTATTAAGGAGCCTATGTGAGTGAATTTTAAGGGTATCAGGAAGACAATTGATTATATGTTTGTATCTCCAAACTTGGTTAATGTGATAATAAATTGTGATGTTTTAGAAGTCAGTAAGCATTTTAACATAAATCACCAATCTGTTTCTGTGTCTGTGGGTTTGGGTGGACTTTTGAATATGCAGTTAAACTCTCTTCACAAGCAAGCAAATAAAGACCAATGGAAGTTTGACTTCAAGGGTGCTGATGAGAGTAAATGAATTGATTTTAAGATTGTCACATCAGCTAATGCCACAATGTTCTCGAATGAGTTTGCTGCCACTGCAGGATTCTCAGATTTGGATGCAATGTGGGATGTTGTTCGCAAAATTATGGTTTTTTTGGCCAATGAGGTGTTTAAAAAGAAATGGTTCAAGGACTATAATGATGTCTTCACTAAAGAATCATCTAAATTTCATAAATTAGAACTTTTAGTATCGAGATTGGTTAAAACTTCTCAGTCAACTTGTCATAATGAGTTCATTTCACTGTTAGATGTCTGGGGTTCTCTTGATGATAATAATGCTTCCATAGTCAGATCTTTCTTTCTTTCCAGCTCTCCTTTTAATACCATTTGGTCAGCTTTCTCCAAAGTCAAAAAAATTTATCACTTACTTAAACTGGCAGAATTGAAGCATGGGAAGGAATCTCAAATCAAATTGGCAATCAACAAGAAGATAGAGAGTTTTAAGCTGAACAAAGATCACACTATTTGAAGTGTTCTGGAGCATCTTTTCCACAAGGTCATTTTGGATTACTTGGTTGTGAACAATGAGCTAATTTTGGAATCTGGTCCTGTATAATCAAAGATGAATGAAATCATGGAAGGCTGGACTAGGAAGTATAAGGTGGTTCCTGATATCCCAGAAGAGTGGTACCATCAGTATAAGCCTTTAAGCTATGTTTTTGATGAAGCTTTTTGGAGTGTGATGCAACCAATTAAGTTTTTGGAATTGTTTGGTGTGGTTTCTGATCTACTTGATGGCAAGGCTGCCAGTCTTTCGGGTATTTCAAATAAGTTGTGGAAACATTGTGATAGGTCTGTTTTGGATATGTTGTTGATGCTTCTAAATTTTTGCCTATCTTGTGAATCTGTGCCTGGTCCTTAGAAAGAAGTCTGGATTTTGATGATTCCTAAACCATATGAGTGAGAAAGAGTTCTCATGAACACCCAACTTATAGCTTTGATCAAAACAGCTTACAAAATTCTCTTCAAGATTCTCTCTGACAGAATATCACTAGCATACAGTACTCATGACATTCTTCATGGAGATAATTTTTCAGTCTTGAAGGGTACAACAACTCAAACTCCTATTTTTGCTATTGGTTTGGTTGTTGAGGATGCTTTGAAAAAAAATCGGAAGCTCTGGCTGGTGTTACAGGACATGTAAAAAGCATACAATTCTGTTAGATAGGAGCATCTCGAGAAGTGTTTGGTCAAGATCAAAATGTGTGGCAAATTTATTTGGTTTTTTGGTAATATTCATAGAAATTGGACCAATCGGGTTATGACAAATTTTGGTTTATTTGATGGCTATCATGTACATGATGGGTTGGACCAAGGGAAAGTTTTTTCACCTCTTCTTTGGTGCATTTTTTATGACCCACTTTTGTGTGAAGTCAGGTGTCAGAAAAGTGTGTATAATTATAGACTCAATTCTCATTTTGTCTCCAGAAGTAGTCATACTGAATTTCAAGCTGGGTTTTCTTTCTTTTTTGCTGCTAGAGCCTTTGTTGATGACACAATTTGGGTTGGCAGCAGTCAGGCTGCTACTCAATATATTCTCAATATTGCTAGTGAATTTTTTCGGATCAATAACATTTTAATCAATAATGACAAAACTGTGGCCATTCCTATTAATAGCAGAATCAGCAATCTGTCTTTTTTCATCAGTAGTTTACCCATTTCCATAGCCAAAAAAGGCAAATCTTATCAGTATCTTGGTATCTTTTTTTAACTAATGGTCTTTCTAAACCTAGTTTGGCCAAAGCACATTTGGACGTTCATTTTTTTAGCAATTTGGTTCTGAAAAAAGCAGTTTCAGATAAGCAGTTCTTGTACCTGGTGTCAGCAGTTCTTCATTCCATAATTAGCTATAGAACACAGTTTAGCTTTGTTTCTGTTGGTGTGTGCAACAAATGGGATATTCTGATTTGCAAGAGTTTAAAGCTTAAATCTGGTCTTCCTTTCAATTTTTCTAGTGATACAATTTACCATCCCTCCTTTTATGGTTTGAAATCTTTTTCTCAGTGCCAGTCTAAAAGCAAAATTGCTTTACTTATTAGTTTTGCAAACTTCTGTGGGGTTTTGGGTCAATTGTTTAGTTATAAGTTTCACAACTTGCAAGTTCTGAGTTGACACCCCATCCATCTAGTAAATTTTCCGGCTCATGTCTGTGTTAGTGCTTCCAATAATTTTTTGTTAGGTGTGGTTTGCATTCTTTTTGACTACAATTTATCCTTGGGTGGCTCTTTGGCCAGCGCTTTTTGGCTTTATGATGGGGTGTCTATGTTTACTGTTCTGGACAAATCTTTGTTTTTCAAATTCTTGTCTTCTCTCTGATGTTATGACATTGCCTTTGTGGATCAGTTTCGTAATCGTCATGGAGATGTCTTCAACTGGTACACCTTTAAGCAGTAAAAGAGACTGGATCCTCGTGGCCCAGTTCCTGAGTGGTTCAAGCTTTTTGTTGCATTTTTCGGTGGTTTGTTTCCCCTTTTTCGGCTTTAATTGGTGTTTGCTCTTAGAACATTTGTGAGTCTAATGATTTTGTGTCTGTCAGAGATCATCTCTCTCAAGTTGGTTCTGATATTTTGTCTGTTTATATGGATGGTTCTCTGAAAAATTTGGGCATACTGGATTGTCAAGATGACGCTGCAGCCTTTTTTGAGGACATTAATTTGGGTTTGGGTGTTAGTGTTCGTGGTTTGATTTCATCTACTTTGGCGAAGTTGCAGGCCATTGCTTTAGCTCTAGAGTATATGCCAAAGTTGCACTCTGTTCGCTTGTTTTCAGATAGTCAAGCTGCTTTGGATGCTTGCAAATCAGAATTGGGTCTGATGTGTTCTGATTTTTGCAATTGGTGTTGGGTCGAGTGTCAACACATTAGGAATGTCATTTGCAGCAAGAATTTGAAAGTCAGCTGGCACAAGGTAAAGGGCCACTCTGGAATTTTGGGGAATGAACATACTGATGGTCTCGCTGATGCTGCTTCTTTCTCTGATTGGTTCTTTTCTCCTTGTGTGAGTGAACATTTTTTGGTGGCAGATGGTGGTATAGTTTCAGGTAATTCTAGGCACTTTGTTCAGGATGTTTTTCAAGCTGTCTGTCATGCACGTTGGGAGGTTGGTTCTGGTTCTAGCTTTCTGGTAGATGGTTTGCTTTCAGATGTTGATTGGCTCAGATCTTCCCAGGTGTGGCACCCTGATTCGCACATGGCCACAAGCTTTACCAGTAGATGTACTGCTGATTCTTGTACTTACTTCATGAAGGCTTTGTACTATCAGCTTCCTGTAGCAGTTCGGAAGCGTTTTTACGATAAATGTTATCTTAGTGTTCTGTGCCTGTATTGTACAGAGGTAGAAATTTCGGATCATGTTTTTTCTTATATGGTCAATAGCTTAGCTCATTGCCAGATTTTGAATTCTGGCATGTTATCTTGGAAAAGACTTTCAAGTCTCTTTCTCTCCTTCTCGTGTGTGTTGCAGTTGTTGTCAACTTGTGCTCCAGATTTCTTGGTGTCATCAGCTCTGTTTAAAAGTTTTGTTTTTAATGGATGGTTCTCGGAAACTGTTTCTGTCTTTCATGATCCCAAGGTTGCTGGTGTTAGAATTATTGATTTTGCATATTCTCTTTGTCTCGCTTTTAGAGATGATATTTGGTTGGTCCGTGTTAAACATCACCTCTTTATGAAAAAATGTGGGCTGATCCCTATGAATGGCTCAGCTTCTACCTCAATTTCTGGTTCAGCTTTGAAGTTTTCTACTGGTGTAATTAAATTGCTTGGGATGTCTGAAGCTTTCGGGGTCTGTTTTGGTTTTTGTAAACATTATTTATTTTTTTCTGGTATAGATTTTTCAGTTTCTGTAGTTATTACAGCATAGTGTTGTCCTGACTGGTCTGAGTGGCTGGTCACGTGTAGAAAACACATGATTCATGCCTAGTTTAGATCATTTCTTTGATGTATAGTTCTAGGTAGTGTGTGGACTTTACTCATTAAACATAAAAAAAAAATTAAGTAAATAAATTTAAGAAAATTTTTACTTTTTTAAAATTTTAAAACATTATTTAATATTTACTTTTGAATTAAATTTAAATTAAACTAAGATTTTGGTTATCAGTAAAAAAATTTCATTAAATATTAATTTTAAAAAAGTTTATATTAAATTAGATTAAAAAATTATTATCTAATTAATTTATCTAAATTAATAATAAATTTAATACTATTTAAATTTAATAAGATAAAAATAATTAAAATACAATTAATTAATTTTTAACAAAAAACACTAAAAAAGCCAAAAAAAGCTCTTTGTCTTTTTAATTTTATAATCATGACCAGAGCAAAGAGTAAGAAAGCTGCACTTAATATTTTTCTTGAAATATCTAATAAAATTTTAACTAAAAAAGCTCTCTCTGTAGTAAAAGCAACTAGGCAGAACATTTTAGAAGTCTTTTTTTTACCTAGTAATCATAAAAGGCTGTCTTTAATAACTACTGAAGCAACTTCTTTATCTTTGGCTGGTTTTTCACCAGTCAAACTTTTTTCAAAAAGACATATTTGGATTAGTCTTAGGTTGTCTCCACTCCTACTAAGAGCCCAAAAGTGTTTAATAATAAACCAGTCAACAAACTGGTATTTCTCCCTATAGCTTCAATATTTGGTGTTGCTAACATCTTATTTTCAAAAAAAATAGTCAAAAAGACCAAAAGTTCAGAAAAATGGAAGCAGTCACTTGTCTCTGCTATTGTTATACCAAAATTTTTTGTGGTTTCTAATGAAATCTTAAATGAAATTTCCATAGCATTATCCAGCACATTATCCAAGATAGGCCAAGATTAACCACTGGCTGTGTTGCCAAATGTGAAGTTTTCTGGTAGATTATTACCAGTTTTAGAAGCAAAGCAATTATCTCCTGTAGTATTACCTATTTTTGAGAACTGGGCTGACCAAATGGAAACTAAATCATCTCTTTTTCTGGTTTTTAGTGCTGCTATTGGTGGTGCTTAGGAAACTATTGCTAGTTATTAAAAGTTTGCTAAATGAATGACTTCTACTTTGGTGTCTGGTACTACTTTCAAGGTCAAATTGGCTTATTTTAAGGCTGTTTTTTAGTTTATACATGGTTTTTTGGATGCAAAATCTGTTTCTAAGGACAATATAAAACTCTTCTGTATGGAGTTTGCTTTCCTAAGTTCTCTGAATACTGTATTTTTGGTTGAACTTACAAGCTTTATTTGCCTTGCCTCTCTTAAAATTGCCAAGTCTTTGGTGGTTTCTGAGTCTAATTATTCTCCTGCTGCTATTGCATTGCATGATATGTCTTTGAATATGTCTGCTGCTAATATTAAATCAGTTCTTAGTGTTTTTGGTGAAGTTTCTTATGTTATGCTGAAACCTGCTGGTGTTTGACAATATGTGGTTGTTTACTTTAAGAAATTAGATGCTGCTGCTTTTGCTTTCACTCATTGGTTGATTTTAGTGGGCAAAAATAGTGTTTGTATTTTTCTCCTTATCAATCAAAATAAGACAATTTTGTTTCATGATCAGTTTAAGACCAAGTTGGTCAATCTCCCTTCTGACTGTATTGTTTTTGAGATTAGTGATATGATCTTCCAAGTTGGTGATCAGACTTGTTTTATTCTTCATTTGTTTGATTCTGGTCATCATTTCCAGTTTGCTCTGATTATGTTTAATTCTTAAATTGATTTGAATTCTGTGGTTGTCAAAACTGGTATCTTAAAAAAATGCCATATTTGGTGGAAAACTTTTGGTTGTCAACATTGCTTTAAGTATTAAAAATTGGGCCATTTGGCTGTAAACTGCAAAGTTTCTCTGCCTCTACCTCCCAAGACTTCCAAAGTATTTAGAACACATTTTGTGAGTAGTATTTTTTATGCAAAAGCTTTTGCTTCCTTGGATTCTTCTGAGTTTTCTCCTTTGACAGCTCCTATTTCTTCTTCTATAATTGTTGGTAATCTCTTGGTGTCTTTTTGGTTGGCTTCTTTGAAGTCTGATTTGATCAAGCTTTCTGCTTTAGTTAAGTCTATTATTAAACCAGTTGGTTCCTTGGTCAAATTGTTTAAACAATTTATTAATACAGATTTGGTCTCAAGCAGTAAACTTGGCCTTAAAGTCAATGAAGTTATGATACATTTGGGTTCTTTTAGTAAAATTGTTGGTAAGTTGGGGAAAGAAGTGGTTTCTTAAAAAAAAATACTGCATGGAAGATATTAATATGTCTGGTAATTCAGAGCATCCAGTTGGTTTAAATGATGAAGTGTTTTCTAACTTGATGTCTTTTTAGAAACATGAATCTATTAATATTAAAGCTAATACCTTGAAGACAGCTGAATGACTGATTAGATTGATTTCTTACAATACAACTTTGTTTCTTGTTATTCAAAAGATGTTGTTTTTGGGTAAGTTTTCTACTAGTGCATCAACGTAGTATAACCTGAACTGGCTTGAGTAGCTGGTTACATGTGGAAAATGCATAAGTCACATTTAATTTAAGACTCTATGTGGTTATATTGTATTAAATAGTGGTTGAATCTTGTTTGTTAAACTCTAATAATAATAAAAAACACTAATTAAGTTTAAAAGTATTAAAGTCATTAATTTAGTTGTCTTTAAATAGTTAATTTTAATAAATAAAAATTCTGTATAAATATATTATATTGTAATATGTTTTAATTTTACTATTTTTAAAAAAACTATTATTTATTTAAATTTGATTTATTTTAAACTAATTTATTTTTTTTATATATTAAATATAAAAAAAATAGTCATGTTTTAAGCAATTGTATGTTTGGTAAAAAGTACTAAATTGTATTAAAAAAATATTTTTTGAGTTTAATAAAATGTATTTTATATATATATATATGCAAAAAACATATTTTAATTTTTTATTTGGTTCTTTTTAGTAGTAAAACATAAGCTTTAATTATTTATAATACATTTTTTATTTTTTTTAATAATTTAATTTAAGATGTTTTAATAGCAAATAATTTATTCAATTTATCTGTTTATATTTCTATAATATTAACTTTTAATTTTATTTGAATATATTAAAATGGTTTTTGAAAATTTTAATTAATTAAATCTTTAAAATTTTATAAAAACTGGATTTTTTTGTTTTTTTTCTTGTTGTTAAGTTTTAAAAAACTGATTTTACATAATATTATTCTAATTATAAATATAGTAATAAACAAGTTATTATTAAAGCAATTTGTTATATTTAGTATTATAAATTATTTTTTAAATTTAACTACAAATAATTTAAAAGTTTTTCCTGCCAAAATTGGTGGTTTAAAAACTAATATGTTAGTTTTAAAAAAATTAATTAAAACAGTTTTAAAAAAGTTAAATTTTTTTTGTTTGAATAGTAATCTAATATTTTTATTCTGTTTTTAATAAATAATTTAATATAAAAAATAACTATATATAATATTAAAAGCATAAATATTTTTATTAAATAAAATAATATTATTAAATAACATAAAAATTTAAAAAATAATATTTTAATTATTATTAAAGCAAAATTTTATTCAAATATAAAATTATAAATTATAAACAATTTAATAATATGTAAATTTAAATTTTTAATTTTAATTTAAATTTTTTAGATATTAATATTGTAATAATTATTAATAATCATTTAATCAAACATATTTTCAAAATTTCTGAAATTTTTAATAGGTTTTTATCAATCTAATTGTTTAAAAATAATTAATTAGTTACTATTATAAGTTTATATATTAAAACTTGTTAAGTGTCTATTTAATTTAAGTTGGTATAATAAATTTACTTATACTAATATAATTTTTTTTTTTTATTATGTTTAACGAGTGAGGTCCAAACACTACCTAGAACAATACATCAATGAAATAATCTAAACTAGGCATTGTTACTCATAGAAATATAGGAAATATATTAGCATAATTATTAGCCAATCAGAAGTAAGCATAGTAAATATAAAATTCTAGGATTCCTTTTAGGAATTGCAGGATTCCAGGAATTTTAGGATTTCCCGACGAGAAATTGCAGAATTCCAAAATTCCAGAATTCCTCTCAAAAAAATCACAGAATTCCAGAAATTCCAAGATTCCTGTCATAAAGAATCGAGAAATTGAGGAATCCCAATTATGTATATATAGCAGTAGTATTAGAAACAGAAAAAACAGAATTAATACTACAGAATCTTTAGTCAAGAAACCAATCATCAAATAAATAATTATTCTATATCTCCATCCACTCTCCACTATCAACACTTTATGTTGATAGTAATTAATACTTAATCATGCTGGAACAATAGCTTTTGATTATGGCTATTGACGAGATACTAACATACCGAATTGCCTTGACTTATTTCTTTATTTTCTTTCTTTTTATTTTATTTTCTTTCTTTGATTTTGTTGTTGTATACTAATTGAGTAAAAAGATTAAGCACTGAATTATTGACATCAAGGATAGTCTGGTAAAAGACCCAGAAATAAGGGTAGAATTATATATATTAACAGATAGCTTACCAGAAGGGCACAACTGCCAAAATAAATCTGGCTGTCAAGCTGAAAAAGAAATTGGGCATAATTACGACTCCAGAAAAACTACTACCATCACCATTAAATCTCTGTCCATTATACAAAGAACTTCACAACAAAACCTTCAGATCAACCAAAACCTTCAGATACAATACTTACAGAACCTCATCCATGGAAGTAGCTTTTGAGCACCAAGTTATGGATTTGTTATTTAATTCAACAGCAGAAATAATCACCTGTAACATTTGGTGCTCTCTGTGAGGTATAATCCTACAGAGAACCAGCACCAACAACACCAAACCAAAAGTGGCAGAATCAGAAATTATAGGAGCAAACTATTTAGGATTCGCAAAATTCTTATTTCAACACTATTGTCAATACTTGGGATTAAACCACAATCATATATCCGCTGAATCAGCCTTCAATTTCTACGTCGACAAAAAGATTTTTTCTTTATTAGAAACACCAGTGAATACTGAATCAGAAAGAGAAACTTTCTATAAGGAATTAATTCAAAACACCAATTTACTAACAAACCATAATTTTGCATTCATTATCACTGAGATCAACAAAGAAATTGAACACTACATTCAACAAAGATATCTAATTACATACACTAGTAAAGACAAAGGAAAATTACAAACACTAGCAGTAACACCCCGAAAAATACAGCCACCTGCTTGGAAGAAAAACAGAGTTGAATTCTCAAGTAACCCATTATACCACTATATACCTAGAAGCACCATTAACATATCATCAACTGACACGTTTTCATCAACTGTGACATCCACATTTGGACAATTTCCATTCCAAAATAGACAAAAGAAAACAGAATTGTTAGGACCATATGACGAATACTTTGAGAGATTTAATTTGCAATCATCAACCCCATTAGGACTTCAATTACCACTGCCTCCACCAGATTTTGGAATCTCTGATCCATGGGAAGCAGCAAAATCAGAAAAGGAGGAAGAAGAATCAAAGGATCAAGAATTCACTTACCTGCACCCGATCACTGAAAACCCAGAAGTTGAAACCCCAAACATTCAAACTCAGCAACAGTTAGAAAATCCAGAAATCAAAACTCCGAATATTCGAATGCCATTAAATCAAAGAAATAAAAACCCTGAATTAATTAATCAGCAAAACTTACCTCCAGTAATCATCATCAATCAACTGCCGATTAATCCCATAGCCAAACCTATACAGCAGCCACTTCAGCTACTACTCCAACAGCCAGGACAACAACAACTGCTTCAACAGCCACCACAACCACCTAACTTAGATTCAATGGCCTATGCACCAATCGCAAAACTTGACAACTTTATGGGCGAAGAGAATGACACTCAAATATGGCTGAATGATGTAGAAAAGGCCATCGCAGCCAATGGATGAAATGATGCTCAAGCAATGCAAGCCATTCCCTACTTTCTCAAAGATACTGCCGATTTATGGTACCAGAGCTTGATTAATAAACCACAAGATTTTAATGTCTTCAAAGTGGAATTCCTAAGATACTTTAGCAACAATAACAGCATCAATTGCTTAGTCAATACATTCATCACCATGAAACAAGGAGAAACTGAAGCAGTCACCACTTATCTGAGACGCTTCTATCAAAACCTATGCCAAATTCAAGCAATTGACACCAACTATTTCACAGCACCACAGATACTCAATCAGTTTATCCATGGCCTGCGCAGCAGCATCTTGCAACATGTACGTCCATTGCATCCAGGCACCCTTCAAGATATAGTCACATGTGCCAGAGATTTTGAATCTGCTGAGTCAGAGGCTAACCACACCCAAGCCATTAATCTAGTAATGAATGGATCATTTGAATTGGATTCCAAATTGGAGAAGTTCAGTGAATCAATCAATAAGAGATTGGAAAGATACTTAACTGACAATTATGCTATTTATCAGCCTCCACAATGACGCAATAATCAAGAAAACTCTAATCATACCCAAAATCAACCATGTCTATCTTTATCAACCAATCAACAGTAGTAACAGGAAATACATATCTGCTACTATTGTGGTAAATAAAAACATATCCAAATTGACTGTTGCCAGCATTTAAATAACCAATGATTGGGAAATCCATATTGAAACCCCGATTGCTGGTTCCAAACTCTGAATCAGTACCCAAATCAAAACCCACATGTTTACCTACCAGTGACGCAATCATTAGTCTATTAGTCTCCAGTATATCAACCTCCGATTTATCAGCCGCAGCCACAAGTAATATATTAACCACAGCCACAAATAATTTATCAACCCCAACAGATCCAAACACCGCCCCAAAACTTACTACCCAACAGAACCCAAAGACCAAGAATGACTTAACAGAGCTAGAGATCAGCAATGGTAGTTCATCAACCAATCCCCAGTTTTTCACAGCAATCATCTGAATTACGCCAGCAGAATTTGGGTACTGGTCAACCCCAGAACCCGAATTCCCAGAACTATTTAAGTCTTCTGGTCACCCCAGAAGATGCTTCAACCAATAACCCAGCATTTACCCAAAAACAACCACTTACCAGTAATATCCCACCTGCTACCATCACTGAAGATGAGTCATTGGCCACTATCTTCCCATTTGAATTTGAGGAAACAGCTGCAACACTATTATTTAGTGGAGTCGCTCTTGAAGCCAAACCAATTACTGCAATGTACACTGACACCAAAGTCGAAGAACAATCCATCAAATTGATTCTAGACAGCAGTTCCACAGGCAGCAATATCACAAGACAACTCATGGATCAATTAGGTCACCGAGTTGATTAAGCTGCCAGTGCCAGAATCATCACAGCCAATGGAGCAACCAAAACTCCAATCGGCAAAATTGACAACTTTCCTTTTGAAGTCAATGGCATCGTGACTCCCATTAAAGTTCTAATGATGGAAGCCACTCAATACCAAGCTTTCATTGGTAATGACTGGCTATTCAAAGTCAACGCAATGTTAGACTGGAACACTCAGGAACTCCAGCTAACATATTAGGGCCAACACATATGTGTTCTGGTCACATGTGGCCACTTCAAAACTCCTCCAAGAGAGAAACTATTGATTGAACTGGAGGAGGAAAAAAAAAAGCCTATCTGGGAAGCCTACCAAATGTCGTGGGCAGATGAAGAGTACAACAAACTACCGCCAATACTTTCTTAGGATGACAGCAACAAGGGAAAAGGGAAACAAAAGGAAAAACTTATCTGGGAAACTGATAACCTGACATGGACTGACAATGACGAGAGCAAACCGACTTCAAGCTGGAAATGGGAAGAGGACAAAGAAAATAAAGGAAAAGGGAAAGAAGAAGAAACCACCCAAACCACCACCACTTATAACACTTACACTATACCACAACAATCTACTTATTGTCGATCTAAGCTTATATGTGTCAATTGCAGTAAGAAATTGTCGTTAATGGGTGCATGCTGTGGGGACGATGAGGAATATTCAACGGCAACTAGGTTCTATTGCCACTTATGCATCCTTGAACACTTTGGAAGACCAAAATGAGTAGGGAAATGAGACAATCAGCCATGCTTAGCTTGTGGAGAGACTCTCTTGGATGAAGGAATATGGCATGACATTCCTGGACATGGAGAAATGTGTGACGTAGAATGTCAATACACAATTCTGATTAGTGACTGGGTTAAAAAGGGGACACCAATCGAAGCTGCTTGGCAAAGAGCAGTGTGACGATTAGACAGTTGTCCACATGATGATGATGAAATTTGGAAAATGACAACTGCCAAAATTGAAGACACATTGCCAGAAGAAATCCAGACAATTAAAAACAATCCACCAGAACCCATCAAGCTTGACTGGAATGCAGAGCCAGTTATAAATTTTCTAGAACCAGAAGAGTTCTATGAACACTACCAAAACTTGGCACCCACTAGAGAAGAGCAAAAACAACAGTTAGCACAGTTAAATACAAAACTGTGTCACCATTGTTTAATTCCCAGTGACTTTGAATATTGTGACGATTGTAACCTCATTTACAATCCACCACCACGCATGATTTACTTGATCCCTGAAGAAGAAGAACCAATCAGCAGCTGTGCATCAGAATCAGAATTACTGATCAATTGCAATCCAGATTCTGACAATGACGACGAAAACACCGGTTCCAGCTCCATTCAAAATGGCAATGACAATGAAAACAATTCAGACTCAGATTCAAAACCCAATTTAAACTATGAACAATACATTGCACTACCAGATCTCTCCAAGGAACAAGAGTTGAAATGGTATAGTGACAATGGGGAAGGTATTATGCCAGAACGTGCACATGATACAGATGCAGAGTTTGATCTGAGATATTCAGGAAAAGATGCCATCAAATTGGAACTGCATTCACGCACTTGCATTGATCTGAAAATAGCACTAAAGATTCCAGCAACAACAATAGTTCAATTAGCATCTAGGAGTAGTTTAGCGAAAAGAGGGATCAATATAAAAGGAGGAATAATTGACGCAGGATATGTAGGAAATATCATCGCTATGCTACAAAATGACTCAGAAAAGGCCTATATAATAAAGCCCAACAAAAAAATAGCACAGACAATATTTTTGCCTCTGATTAGAGTAGCTCAGTTAGTGTCAATAGGAAAGAGAGAGAAATTAGGAATAACAGTGAGAGAAATACAAGGATTTGGATCAACAGGTAGAACAGATATACCAGTTAATATAGTGAAGGAAAAAATTGTTGGCCAAGAAGAAATTATCTCAACCAGTCAAGCTATTTCCATTCCACCATATAGCCAGTACATGTTAGCAATAGAAAAGAAGGAAAAGAAGCAAGAACAGATTTTTGAAGCGGAAGCAACTCTTTGTGAATCAGGAGAAATTGGGTTGATTAATCTCCACATACCAGCCAAAAACTATAGCAGCATAAAAATTCCCATCTACAACAACACTGGCAATATCATCAACATACCAGAAAGAACCACCATTGGATATTTAACTACAGAAATAGAAGACCAACCACCAAACCCCATTCCAAACTTTCCACAACTTTGTGAATATGTTGACATCACATCACAAACAATCTATGAACGAGACGAATGTTATTTGCTCCAACCAGAACAATTGGAACAAATGAACATGGGAAACTTAAATCCACTCCAATGTATGCAGCTCAAGATGTTACTCAAAAATTTCAATGACATTTTTGCCAGCGAAAATGAGTTTGGCCAAACTGACATCATCTAGCATCAGATCAAGACTGGAGATACAATGCCAATCAAACAAAGAGCATACAGAGTGCCACCAGCCAGCCACGAGATTATTTGTCAAGAGATAAACAGAATGCTTGACAACAGGCTAATTCAACCATCAATGAGTTCATGGTTGTCACCAGTGGTACTCGTCCGTAAGAAAAATGGAAAAATCCGGTTTTGTGTAGACTACAGGAAACTCAATAGTGTAATTTGTGGAGACAGTTATCCAACTCCACAAATACAGAAATTATTCGATGCTTTCAGTGGGAACAAATAGTTCTCCACATTAGATTTGGACAGTAATTACTGGCAAGTAGCCATGAATCCAGCTGACAAAAAGAAGACAGCATTTACTACTAGAGAAGAGAATTTCGAATTTGAAGTAATACCATTCAGCTTAACCAATGTCCCAGCAACTTTCCAATGGCTAATGGAAATTGTTTATACTGGCTTATTGTGAAAATCAGTAGTTGTATACTTGGACGACACCAATGTATTCTCAAAGACATTTGATGATCATCTTTATCATCTTCAACAAGTGTTCAAAAGACTAAGAAGAACAGGACTAAAGTTAAATGCGACAAAGTGCTTCTTTGACAAGACAGAACTCAAATTTTTGGGACACATAGTTAGCAAAGACAGCATCAAAATGGATCCAGAGAAAATAGAGATAGTAAAGAACTTTCCAGTGCCAACCAATATAACAGAACTGAAATCATTCTTGAGATTTGCCAGCTACTATCATCATTTTATCAAGAACTTTTCCAAAATAGCGCAGCCACTCAATCAACTACAAAACAAAAATACGAAATATGAATGGACAGAAAGTCAACAAAAAGCTTTTGATATTCTGAAGAAAAAGCTCATTTAAGCTCCAGTACTGATCTATTCAGATTACAGCAAACCATTTATCATCACCACTGATGCATCCAGCCAAGCATTGGGAGCAGTATTATCTCAGAGAGGACCAGACGGCAGAGAACATCCAGTAGCATATGCCAGTAAAGGTTTAACACCAGCCGAAAAAAACTATGGAATACCAGAACAAAAACACTTAGTAATATACTGGGCCATCATGAAATGAAAAGAATACTTAAGCCAGAAGTTTGAAGTATACACAGATCACGAGGGATTAACATCACTCCAAAAACAAGAATTTGGAGATGGAAGACAGTCAAGATGGAAAATGGCATTCGCACCATACAATTATACTATACATTACAAAAAGGGAAAAAACAATGGAAATGCTGATGGTTTATCATGAATAAGACAAATCTAAGAACATTTCAACCCAAAAATATAATAAAACCAGAACAATACCAATGAAAAAATACAATAAAAGATGAACATACAAAAATATCAACAATTGCAACATTATCTAAACACTTAACAGTTCAAGGAGAATTTATCTTATACGGAATGAAGGAGTATCAAACAACAATCAAAATATTTTATCACTCACCAAAATATACTTTATCAGAAAAATAGAAGGGATCCAGATCAACCAACCAGAGTAATTACGGAGCCAGAAAAAAAGACAATATTATTCAACATGCACTCAAATCCAACAGCAGAACATTTTCACAAAGAAGCAACCATAGAAAGAACTAGAAAAAGATACTATTGGCCATCAATGTACCCAGACATCATTCAATATGTTCAAAATTGTGATGCTTGTCAGCAAAGAGAAGGAACAAGACCCAGTAAACCATTAAGACCAATCAAAGTGAGACAACCATTTGACCGTATGAGAATTGATTTAGTCGGACCATTAACAATCACCAGCAGAGGAAACAGATACATAGTAGTAGCTATAGACTATCTCACTAAATAGCCAGAGGCAAAAGCAATTCAAAGAGTGAATGCAGAATTCATTGCCAAATTTGTTTATCAGGATTTGATTTGTCAACATAGATGTCCAAAAGAATTATTATCAGACCAAGGAACTTATTTTGTAAACAGAACATTAACAGAATTAAGCCAAAAATTCGGAATCAAGAAACCATTATCATCACCATACCATCCACAAACCAACAGATTAGTAGAAAGATTCAACAGAACATTGTGTAAAGCAATAGCCAAGCTCAGCCAAGAAAACCAGAACAATTGGGATTTGTTCATACCATCAGTACTATTTGTTTATCGGACAACAAAACAGGATACTACACAAGCAACACCATTTGAATTAGTATATGGGAAAATAGCAACGTTACCAGTAAAGAGAGAAATTAATACATATCCAGCTAAACCAATAACAGAGGAAAATTTTCAAGAAACATTGCTGAAAAGAACATATGACTTAATAGAAACATTGGAAAACAAACAAAGAAGAGCAGCTGATAATATCCAAAAGTCACAAAAAACACAGAAAGAAAGACACGATAGTCAACTACCAGACAAACTAGTTGAATTCAAGATCGGAGACAAAATATTACTACATTGTATCAAAGCAGAAAAACAATGGAGTAAAAAATTTGACTCCAAATGGAATAGACCATTTCACATAGAAAAAATTCTAGAAAATGAAGCTTACAAATTAAAATTGGATAACAAAATTTTAACCAAAGCAGCACATGGAGATCAACTGAAACCATATTATAACATCACACTACCATCTACCAGTAATATTCCATAATTAGGAGTACAGAGAATACTAGTCCAACCAGATAAGATTCCATGAGATCTGGAACCAATCATTATTATCGACAACAACACGTTAAATTGATCCATCAAAAGAATATATAAAGACATGGTAGATGTGACAGGAAATATCAGAAAAATGGAAATTACAGACAACATTCACTCATTAGCACAACAACTCTTTCAATTAATTCAACACCAGGAAATAGAGATTACAATCAATCAACAAACCATTTGATATCAAGATACTAGAAAGACATTTCAACTCAAAACACAGAAGAAAACTGAAAATACTGTGGACAAAATCATGGCGAAAGTAAAATTAGCAATAAAAGAATTGACAAAAGAGTCACTATATCAAGAGTTGACTAAAGAAACTTGGAATTGGTGGATACAACAATTTTCACGAAACTATTGTTATTTTTACTTGGGACAACATGTAAATATCCAGAATCTATATACAGATAAAACAAAGTGATTATTTGATAAAAGAATACTGCAATAATTAGAACATTTTGTGAAAAAGAACAACTTATTCACACAAGCCTGAGCCATATACCGAATACACACAGCATTTTAAGATAAACCAGAAATATTGCTCAACAGAGCAATGAATATGGTTACCAGTAATCAATTGAGAAAAATCACCAATGCTCAATTTGAAGAATTACAGACCCAAATAACACAAGTAATTCTTGAAAACAAAATCCAGGAAATACTTCAAAAGAGGGAATTACATGAGTTAAATTTTGATGGAGCTCAATATTAAAAGAAGGGAATAGTGTTACTCATAGAAATATAGGAAATATATTAGCATAATTATTAGCCAATCAGAAGTAAGTGTAATAAATGTGGAATTCCAAGATTCCTCTCAGGAATTGCAGGATTCCAGGAATTTCAGGATTCCCTGACAAGGAATTGCAGGATTCCAGAATTCCAGAATTCTTCCCAAAAGAATCACAGAATTCCAGGAATTCCAGGATTCCTGTTATGAAGAATTGAGGAATTGAGGAATTCCAATTATGTATATATTAGCAGTAGTATTAGAAACAGAAAAGACAGAATTGATACCACAGAATCCTTAATCAAAAAACCAATTATCAAATAAATAATTATTCTATATCTCCATCCACTCTCCACTATCAACACTTCATGTTGATAGTAATTGATACTTAATCACGCTGGAACAATAGCTCTTGATCATGGCTATTGACGAGATACTAACATACCGAATTGCCTTGGCTTATTTCTTTATTTTATTTTCTTTTCTTTCTTTGATTTTGTTGTTGTATACTAATTGAGTAAAAAGATTAAGCACTGAATTATTGACGTCAAGGATAGCCTGGTAAAAGACCCAGAAATAAGGGTAGAATTATATATATTAACAGATAGCTTATCAGAAGGACATAACTGCCAGAATAAATCTGGCCACCAAGCTGAAAAAGAAATTGGGCATAATTGCAACTCCAGAAAAACTACTACCATTACCACTGAATCTCTGTTCATTATACAAAAAACTCCACAACAAAACTTTCAGATCAACCAAAACCTTCAGATACAACACTTGCAGAACCTCATCCATGGAAGTAGCTTTTGAGCACCAAGTTACGGGTTTGTTATTTAATTCAACAGCAGAAATAATCACTTGTAACAGTGTAAATTATGTGCTTAACCACATGTGACCAGCCACTTAAGCCAGTCAGGACAACACTATACAACTATATTAACAAAAATCATGTCACCAATACCCAAAAAAAACAAACAAGACTTGCAAAAGCCAAAAAGAATGCCAAAGACTTCAGTAATACCAAGCAATTTAACCATACCAGGCGACAATCTCAAAACCAAACCAAAAACTGGGATGGAAATTGATCTGTCCACTGGGATCAGGCCATTCTTTTTCATAAAAGCACAATGCTTAGTACAGACCAACCAAATATCATTCCTAAAAGCAAAGCATAGAGAGTGCATAAAATCAGTAATTTTAACACCAGCAACTTTGGGATCATGGAAGACAGTAACAGCCTCCTAAAGCCATCCATTGAAAACAAAACCCTTGTAAAGAGCTGAGGAAACCAGCAAATCCGAAGCACAGGTCGACATAAACTGCAACACAACCAAAGAGGAAAAAAAGAGCCCAGAAAGTGACCTCCAAGAAGACATGCAGGATTCCAAAACCTGACAACAAGCTGAATTATCAGCCATACAAAAAAACACATAATCAGAAATCTCCACCTCATCACAATACAGACACAGGACACTAGGGTAACATTTATCGTAAATGCGCTTCTGGACAGCCACAGAAAGCTGATGGTACAAAGCCTTCATAAGATAAGTGTGAGTATTAGCTGTGAGCCTGCTAGTAAAACCAGCAGCCATATACAAATCAGGGTGCCAAACCCTAAAAGAACTAAGCCAGTCAACATCTGAACGTAAACTACTAACCAGAAATCCAGAACCAGAACCAACCTCCCAGTGTGCACAACAAACTGCACAACAAACATCTCGAACAAAGTGTCTAAAATTACCAGAAACAACACCACCATCCATCAACAAAAAGTGTCCATCCACATGAGGAGGAAGATACCACCTAGATAGAAATGTAGCATCAGCAATACTATTAGCACAGTTATTCCCCGAAATGCCAGAGTGGCCCTTAACTTTGTGCCAACTAACTCTCAAATTTTTACTGTGGATAACATTCCGAATATGCCAATGCTTGACCCAACATTGATTGCGAAAGTCAGAGCACATCAGGCTTAACTCAGACCTACAAGCATCTAAAGCTGCTTGACTATCCGAAAACAAATTAACAGAACGAGCTGCAGGCATGCACTCCAAAGCCAATGCTATAGCCTGTAATTCCACTAAAGTAGATAATACTAAACCCTGAACACCAACACCCAAACCCAAATCAATGTCCTCAAAAAAAACAGCAGCTCCAGCTCTACAATTAGCTGTGCCCAAATACTTCAAAAAACCATCCATATATACAGACAAACTATTAATGTCAATCTGGAAAAGATGACCATGAGCAGCCACAAAATTATCAGACTCATAAAAGTTAAGAGAACCAGCACCAACTGAGGCTGTGAAAGATGAATGAAAAGCTGTAAGAAATGCAACAGAAAGATTGAACCATTCAGGAACTGGGCCATGAGGGTCCAGCCTCTTCTACCACTTGAAGGTGCACCAGCTAAAAACAATGCCATGATGATTACAAAGTTGATCCATAAAGGCAATGCCAAAATGCCAGAGAAAAGGTAAAAACTTGAAAAATAAAGACTTGCCAAAAACGACAGACATAGGAACCCCATTGCAAAACTGAAAAGCACTGGCCAAAGAGCCATCCAAAGACAAATTGCAATCAAAAAGAATGCGAACCATACCAGCCAAGAAATTATTAGAAACACTGACACGAATACGAACAGGAGAGATCAAAGAGTGAATGGGCTGCCAACACAGAACCTGTAAGTCATGCGACCTGTGACTGAACAGATGCCCCAAAATTCTGCCAGAGTTCACAAAACTAATAAGTAAAGCTACTTTACTCTCAGATTGACATTGTGAAAAAAATTTTAAACCATAAAAAGAAGGATGGTGAATAGTATTACTAGAAAAGTCTATTAAGAGACCAGCTTTTAGCTTCAAGCCCTTGCGAATCATAGCATCCCATTTATCACATATACTAACAAGAACATAGTCAAACTGCATTCTGTAGCCGATTATAGAGTGGAGAACTGCTGACACCAGATACAAGAACTGCTTATCTGAAACCACCTTCCTTAAAACTAAATTAGTAAAGAAACAAACATCTGAATGTGCTTTAGTCAAGCTAGGCCTTGAAAGACCCTCAGTTGACAAAAAGATACCAAGATACTGATGAAGTTCTCCTTTACGGACAACAGAAATAGGCAAACCACTAATAAAAAGAGATGGAACACTAACTCTGCTGTTGATTGGAATGGCCACAGTTTTGTCATTATTAATTGAAATGTCATTGACTTGAAAAAATTCACTAGCAACATTGAGAATATGCTGAGTAGCAGCCTGACTGCTACCAACCCAAATAGTATCATTAACAAAGGCACCAGCAGCAAAGAAAGTAGAAAGCCCAGCCTGAGACTCAGTGCGACCACTCCTAGAAACAAAATAAGAATTGAGCTTGTAACTACACACACTCTCTTGACTTTACACAAAAGAGGATCATAAAATATGCACCACAGCAGAGGGGAAAAAACTTCACCTTGGTCCAACCCATCAAACATCCAGTAAACCAAAATCTGTCATGACACAGTTGGTTTAATCCCTATGAATACTACCAAAAAAGCAAACAAATTTACTACACATTTTGATCCTGACCAAGCTCCTCTCAAGGTGCTCTCAGCCAACCAAATCATACGTCTTCTGCATGTCCTGTAGAACAAGCCAAAGTTCCCGGTTTTTTTCCAAAGTATTTTTAATTACCAAGCCAACTGCAAAAATAGGAGACTGAGTTGCTGTACTCTTTAAAACCGAAAAATTGTCACCATACAGAACATCATATGAGCTGCAAGCCAGTGAGATCCTATCTGAAAAAATCTTGGATAGAATCTTGTAAGCTGTTTTGATTAAGGCAATAGGATGAGTATTCGTGAGAACACCTTCCCACTCATAAGGTTTGGGAATCATCAAAACCCAAGCCTCCTTCCAAGGACTAGACACCGACTTATAAGACAAACAAGAATTCAAAAGAACCAAAAGCAAACCCAAAACCAACTTATCACAATGTTTCCAAAGCTCATTAGAGATGCCCGAGAGACCAGCAGCTTTCCTATCAGAAAGACTGGTAATCACATGATGCAACTCATCAAAATCAATCTCACTCATCATCCCAGAAAAAGTATCATCAAAAACATAGTCCAAAGATTTGTATTGATAAGACCAAGTATCAAAAATATCATCAACCATTACACGCTTTCTGGTCTATTCTTCCATAATAGCATCCACCTTGGACTTAACCAAATCAGGTTCAAGAACTAACTCATTGTCCACAACCAGATGGTCCAAAACCACTTTGTGAAAAAGATGTTCCAATACACTTCTGATTGTATGACCCTTATCCAACTCAAAACTCTCCATCCTATTGGTAATAACTTGCCTAATGTGAGATTCTTCAGTGCACTTGGACTCCAGCAATTTAGAAGAGCAGTATAACCTTCTTACTTTGGCCAGAGCAGAACAAATGTCATTAAATTTAGCATCAGAAAAGAACATAAATCTTACCGTTGAAGCACCAGTAGAGTCAAGGTTGTCCCATGTACCCAAAAGCAAAGCAAAACTAACACTAGAACTCAAATAAGAAGCTTTTACCAGCTTGAAAACCAACAGCTTTAGCTTATAAAACCTAGACGACACTTTATTACAAACCATATTAAAACCTTTGAACCATCTTTTCTTGAAAGCACCATCAGCTGAAATAACTATGATCTTGCAAATAATGTTTTACATAGCACCAAGATCAGAAAACTTCACAGCATCACCAAATGCACCTGATAACATAGTAGTGTTAGCAGCCATAGCATTCTTAAACTCAAGCCATTTAGCCTCACTGGCATTTTTGACATCAAATTTCCAATGATCTTTATTCACCTGTTTGTGAAGAGAAAACAAGCATGTATTTAATAAACCACCCAGGCTCATAGATACAGACACAGCCTGGTGGTCTGTATCAAAATATTCACTGATGTTCAAAACACCATGACGTACCAAAGAATTGACCAGATTCGGAGAAACAAACACATAATCAATAGTTTTCATAACACCTCTAAAATTCGCCCAAGTGGGCATCTTAATGGCCAGGCTTCCAATCAAAGAGTTAACCAACTCCAACTCAAGGCACTTTTTGAAACTTGCACACTTTCAAGAACTATTTTTATTAAAATCACCACCAAAGATGACAAAAGAAGACTCATTAACAGCTCTAACAATAAGAGAGTTGATTTCACCAGCCTGAGAAAACCAAACCATTGACAAAACACCAGCATAGAGCCCCAAAATAGATACTAAAAGTTTATTTTTGAAAAGCAACTTAATGGATAGAAGCTGACCAGGCACCTTAGAGACCTTGTAGATGTGTTTTGCTAAAGAAAAATTTACGACAATCAACACACCAGCACTCATAAAACCAGAATCCAAACCAGAAATAAAAACCCAAACACCATCAAATTTGTCAGTCAACTATAGGCGAACTTTCTCTTTAAGCTTTGACTCCGTAAAAATAGAAACCAAATTGTTCATATCTTTGTGCCAACAAATGACATCATTTTGCTTTGCAGGATTGTTCAACCCACAAACATTACACATGGCAATTTTCCATACCAAACTACTCATTGAAAAAGAGGTAGAAAAGGAGCACCACTTGCTAAAGCCAAACCATCTAAGCATGCTAATAGGCTCATGACTGAAGCAGAAAGACCTTCCAACATGTTCTCCAATTTCACAACCTTAGGTGAGGCAGTTGAACCTGAAACGGCAACAGTTTTGTCACTAGTAGCATCACCCAAACCCACTCCTATTACTATATCCTTCTCTTGATTCTATGATGAAAGAGTCATCAGCAGCTAACATCCAGAGCTAGACTGAAAAACTACTAGCACAAATGGTTCCAACCTCTTAGCCAACTTACCAATTTGTCTCACAAGGCTGACAAGACTGCTTTTAATGCTAACTAAATGTTTTTTCAAATCATTCACTACTGGAGGAAGAGGTTTATCATTTTCAATGGAACCAAGCTAAGAGTTGTATCCAAGAGAAGTGCCTGAAGGAATAGAGCCAACCACTGATGCCCAAGTCTTCTCACCAAAAGCCAAATGATGAGAAACAGGAGCAAACTTCTTTTCATAAATTTTTGCCAATTTAAACCAATTCTGAGCCAAAAGAGAAGCCCTCTTGCTTTTCGGACTTGAAGACACACCAGCTGACTTACAATTCCTAGATATATGACCAAGAGAATTGCAAGAAGAACACAAAGCAGCAAACAGGCGCAACCAATGAAGACTGACACCTTTTATCACCAGAGTGTTGGCCAGAGCCTGATTTAGATCACTCTCAGACTTAAAACACACTGTGTTGCAGTGCACCCGAGTGTAGTTAACTGAATTGCACTCGATAACACATGTTTTCCTGCTATTACCAGAGGTTTTTGGTCTCTTTTCTTAAATGTTGGTAATGTTAATTTGCTGTGAATTCACGTTTTCAGGAAGTAGTTGAATCTCCAATAACTGAATTTATCTTCAAATTATCTTTTATAATTTGAACTGCTGGGCTTATAAGTGGAATAGCCAATTCCTTGCCAGTTATTTTATGTAGTTACGTTGTAGTAAATGTCAACTCTTTCCCAGGAATTGCTCGTCTGGAAGCTCACTAAAAATGTGTAGTTACTTTGCTGTAAAAGTCAACTCTTCTACAAGAATCTTGTCTGTAGGCTACTCTAGTGATTATAGTAAGAAAAATAAAAGAAAATAAAAGAAATGTAAAAGAAATAGAATTTTGTCAAGAGAAACGTTTTCTATCCAGGCCTGGAGTCACTAACAGTTTACTGAAATTGGTAGCTAATCAATTTCGAAATGTTAGTTGGTTTTTGGGGATTTTCCTAGGGCAATAATTAAAGAATTTGGTTTTTCAAATTATTTGGTATTTATTTCTTTTTGTGTGTGTAGAATTGGTTCTAAGTAATAAATCTAAAATAAGATATATTTTCCAGAAGAGAAAAGCTCTTCTTTTATACAACTTGTTGTAGTACTAGTTTATGAACTTGCACTTTTTTCTCTTTGCCCAAATTC
>JAAOMT010000571.1:0-127451 GCA_016748015.1 Geosiphon pyriformis | reverse complement strand
GAGAAGGGTTTTGTTGTTGTTGTGCTGCAGCTCTACCTTCTGAGAGTGCAGTATGGTGAAAATTCTGTTCTTCCAGCATTGTTAAATAACTGGGTTGAGTGTGATAATGGTTGGGTCTTGGTTGAGTGGTATTTTGGGGAACCAATTGGTTGTTTGAACTGATTCTACTGTTGTTTACTTGGTATCGGTTTTGTGGTATGAATTGATTTTGTGTAATCAGTCTTCAAGCAGGTACTTGATAGTGTTGTATGGGTGGTTGTTGGTATTGCTGTTGGATTGGTTGTGGGGTGGACTGATAATAGTTATTTTGGTATTGGGGTCTTGGTAGAT
This sequence comes from Geosiphon pyriformis, assembly GCA_016748015.1. Lineage (NCBI taxonomy): Eukaryota > Fungi > Glomeromycota > Glomeromycetes > Archaeosporales > Geosiphonaceae > Geosiphon > Geosiphon pyriformis. Next base: position 127,121 of record JAAOMT010000571.1, on the reverse strand, counting down.
AGTAAGCTGGTGGTGATGGTTGATAATAAGATTGCTGGGGTGAAGAGTAATGTTGATTACCCCTATTTTGTTGGTCTCGTTGCAGCTTTTTGCAATCTCTTTTCCAGTGGCCAGAGATTTTACAGTAATGGCAATTCTGGGGCTGGTTATTGGAAAGTGGTGCAAAGTTATTTTGATTTCGTCTTTGGGGTGGTTGATATCTTTGGGGTTGTTGTTGTTGTTGGTTGGTAAAATAGTTTTCGACCTTCTTTATGAGTTGGTCAATTTTTTCCTCAGCTGCTGAGCTGGTTTCTCCAATTGCCAAATTTACAAGTTTTGTATGATTGGCTTCTTCCATAGCCATTTCATATCTTTTCGTATGCTGTATAGCAGAGTTTAAATCTTCTGGCGCGTGTGAGCAAACCTTTTTAATTAGTTTATCTTTTAGACCAGTGATAAATTGATCCAAGATTTGAGCATCAGAATAATAATTGTTTGTCTCAAGTTGGCAAATCCATTTGAGAAGTTTGTTGAATTTCCCAATATAAGTCATAACAGATTCGGAGGGTTCTTGTTTGATATTTCGAAAACAATTGTGAAGAGTGATGGAGGTATTATTGTCGGTAAACTGTTCAAGGAAGGCTGCTTTGAAAGCATTCCAATCATTGAATGGAGCGGCAAGATTTTCAAACCATTCTCCTGCTGTTCCTTTGAGAAAGTAGGGAATTGTTCTTAACATTCTGGCAGCATTCCATCCATTTGCATCTCCAGCTTTAGTAACTTGGTCAAGCCATTCTTGGGGACTGGTCTCAATATCTTTTCCATTGAATTCAGAGATTTTTGTGATGTATGTTGTCATTTCGTCTTCTTTGTTTTCACTGTTTATTGATTCTTCTTCGGTTATTTCAGAGTTGTTTTCTTTGTTTGCTGCTATTTCAGAGTGTTCACTTTGATTTTCAGCTAGAAAATCAAGGAGATTGGAACTAGTTTGAAGGGGTTCTTGTTGTCTGGTAGGACTTCTGAGTGATGTAAAATTTTCTGGTCTTGCAAATTGATTCAAGAGTCAATTAGGTGTTTGTGCTTGTGTAAGTGAAGCTGGAAAAGATGTGATAGTAAGTGGAAGTTTTGAACTGGTTCCTTGTTCAGGTGTTTGTAAATGTTTGAATGATATTTTGGGAGTATTGGGTGTTGTGTGAACAGATCGGTTATCTTTTTGTCTTTTGTTGCTACTGGTTTCAGGTTCAGATTCGAGTTCAAAGGCAAATTGTGCATTTGGAAGATATTTTTCTTCACAGAATCGAATGATATTATAATCGAGTTCCTCAAAATAAGTAGCACAAGCTTCAGCACTAATGTTTTCTGATTCAGTGTTGGAATAGTGTAGTATGTTCTCAAGAAGATCTCTTTTAACTGTTGTAATGTTATAGTTCCCAAAGAGGTAGTCGTTGATTCGATTTTTGATGTATTGAAAAAGTGTTTTCTTGAAAGCTATGATTCTGTCACATATTTCAAATCATTGTTTGCAGTGTGTGTAAATCGATTGATAGTACTCTAAGGTTGTGATGTCTGAGGCGGTTGCCACTTTGAATTTGTTGCTGTGTTATTTCCGTGGGAGAGCACCAAATGTTACCGGAGGTTTTTGGTCTCTTTTCTGTAATGTTGTTGATACTTATTTGCTGTAAATTCACGTTTTCTGTATGTGGTTGAACCTCCAGTAACTGAATTTTTAACTTCAAATTATCTCCTATAATTTGAACTTGCTGGGCTTATGAGTGGAATACCCAATTCTGTGCCAGTTGCTTTATGTAGTTACGTTGTAGTAAACGTCAACTCTTTCCCAAGAATTGCTTGTCTGAAAGCTCACTAAAAATGTGTAATTACTTTGCTGTGAAAGTCAACTCTTCTACAGAAATCTTGTCTGTAGGCTACCCTAATGATTGTAATAAGAAAAGAAAAGAAAAATAAAAGAAGTGTAAAAGAAATAAGATTTTATCAAGGAAACGTTTTCTATCCAGGCCTGGAGTCACTAACAGTTTACTAAAATTGGTAGCTAATCAATTTCGAAATGTTAGTTGGATTTTTGGGGATTTTCCAAGTACAATAATTAAAGAATTTGGTTTTTCAAATTATTTGGTATTTATTTCTTTTTGTGTGTGTAAAATTGGTTCTAAGTAATAAATCTAAAGTAAAATACATTTTCCAGAAGAGAAAAGCTCTTCTTTTATACAACTTGTTGTAGTACTAGTTTATGAACTTGCACTTTTTTCTCTTTGCCCAAATTCCAGCAAACTAAAGATACATTTTGATGAACTACAAGTTATTTCGCTGAACTATTGATTAATTTGGGTGAACTATTCATAATTTCGGCAAATTTCTGTAAATTTTGGCAAATTTCTTATAAATTTCGGCGAATTTCTGTAAATTTTGGTGAATTTTTGAATGTTACAAAGTTTAGGGTATTGTGTAATTTGATCATCTTACTTTCTGTTATAGTAATTAGATTATTTTAATTGAATTGTGATATGTGATAATTGATTAAATAATAAATGATAATTTGAAATGATATTAATATACTAATAAATTATAGAAATTATAAGGGTAATTTCATGCTAATTAATAGCTAAAATTCTACTGGTAGCACTGCCCACTGAACCAATAAAATCTCAAAGATTATGTGCATTGGTTCCCACAGGAAAAGTGTAAAGCAACACCTTAAACTCATCTCTAAAATCCCAAGTCTGTTTATCAATATCAGCTTTGGCCATTCAGACCGCATCTTTCCTGATAAGAATAGACCACTTGGATGCCAATAAATCAGCCTAATCGGAATCTCCCAAAGTGACAATTGCTTTTTGTCACAGCCCTACCAACTGCATTTTGATTGACACAACAATCCCAAATTCGAAAACAGCTGTGCACATTGCCTCAATTGATGTACCAACAGAAATCTCCTTAATCACAATATCCTGATTTGTACGATTGTTTACTGGATGCTTAAGATTGGTGTTTACCACAATACCACAATCATTTGTCAACTTTCTAGCAGCCATTATTGTCTTTTCTAAAGTGAAAGTCACACGAATAACTTCACCAAATTTTGAGGGAGTAAAAGCCCCCCCAAAACCATTTATACTTGAAAAAATTTTCCTGATAAAACTCAATTTTTCTTGAGAAGACTTCTCAGCAATGGCCATAAGATCAATATTTAAAGCAAAAGATTTGCAAACAGACACTTGTATAAATGGTTTGATAGGTAGAGAGGGTGGAAGAAGAAAGGAATCATCTAACACGTCATCGTCTGTATTGACATTACCATAATCAATCACACCCAGAGGCTTCTCTAACACTTTTTTGGTCTTTACATGCAAACTTTTTGGTGTTTGATTAGGATCTTCTTCCATGAAAGCACCACTCTCACCATAGTCAACACTGGTTTCCTCAACCAAACACTTCTTTTTCATGTCAATACTTTTAGACTCAATAGTGTCACCTGTCTCAGAACTTCATGAACAAGCACCAGGAGCTTCAGCAGCAATCTCTCTATTATTAATACTCTCTGTTAATACACCTTCCTTTTTCTTCTTTCTCGACACAACCATCTTGAAACCACTCTCAGAACCAGAAACTTTAATAGTCTTCTTCATAACAGCAATAACAGGGCCAACAGTGGCCTCGTAATCAAAGAACAGTTTTGATTTATCATACTGAATAGTAAAAAACTTCTTTTGAAAAAACTTTTGACTCTTTTTTGGGAATTTTGGACGAAAGAAAGAAAGAAGTTTTTTTTACTAATATAATTAATACAAATACTTTTGTTATTTTGAATAATAACTTTAATAAAAATAGTTTTAAGTATAATGCAAATTTCAAAAAATACTTGAATTTAGACTTGGTTAATTTTTTTTATTAAAGTTGTAATTTAAAATAATTTATATAGTATAAAAAAATTAATTAATTTTGTTTTATACAAAAATAAATTTTAATAGATACTGTAAATATTTTTTTGTTTTTGATTTGGTAGATAATATTATTGTATTTTTGGTTATTTAGAAAGTTTTATATAAAGCTAAAAAAAATATTACTAATTAAAATATTTTAAGTCTTATAAAATTAAATCAAAAAGAATTAAAACTATTATTAAGAAATACATAAAGAATTTTATTAATAACAAAAACTATATAATTTATATATTAGATTATTATTTTTACAAAATAATTTTAAATTATTTAGTTATAAATAATAAGCTTGTTATAAATTTTAATAAAATTAAATTATTTGTAAATTTGATCATAGAAAATTAAACCAAATATGTATTTTGTTTAGCATTTTTTTTAATTTTTGGTATACATAATATGTTCTACTTAACTATATTAATAATAATATTTTTAATAAAATAATAAATTAAATTAAGATAAAAAAATTTTTGGTTGTTAAAAATTTGCCAGATAATAAAACTGTTAACTTTTCTAAAATTATTAATAAGTTATAAAAACATTATTATTGTTTTGCTTTTATATTTGCTAAATTTGTATTTAGTAATAAAGATAATTTTTATTTAATAGAAAAAAATTCGGGTCTTAATAATTTTTAAATTTTATAATTAAAAAAAATTTTTACTAATATTTATTTAATTATATTTATCAAATAGTATAAAAAGTTTTTTTTAAAATTTTGTTAAATCACATTTTATTTTTTTGTAGTAAATTTAAAATTTTTTGGTAATAATTTTTTAGTTTTAAAGAACACATTTATGTTGTTTTTAATTATAACAGTAAATATTATTTTAAAAAATGCTTTAAAAAAATTCATATATTGTAATTAATTTTATAAAATATATTGTTATGATTTAAAAATTTAATACAAAAATTATAAAATAATATAAATTATTTAATTATAATATAGCACAGTAATAATCTTAGAAAAATAATAATTAACATAGTAACAAATATTATTTTACAATAGTAACAAGCACTAATTTATAATAGTAATAAATACTAATTAGTAATAACAATAAACACTAGATTGAGATATTAAAAAAAATATTATAATGTGTTTTCTTATAAAACTACAAATATGTATATATATAGTAGTTTTAATATTAAAAAAAACAATAATTTATTTAATAGTTTAATTTTGCCAAATTTTAATCTTTTATTTTAATTATTTTTTAGTTTTTATTTTAATAAATATCCTAAAAAATCTTTAAATTAAAAAAAAATCAGAAATAATACTAAAAATTGAATTATTATAATTAAAAGTATTAAAAAACTTATTTGTATTATTTATTAAACAAAATTATTATTTATTAGCTAAATTTTTTGAAAAAATAATCTCTGATTAAGATTATTTATGTTGTTATTAATTAATAAAAGTTTTATTATATAAAATAAAAAATGTGTTAAAAACTATTAATATTTTATGTTTTTAAATTAGAAAAATACATTAAGCAATTGTAAAAATAGTTTCAAAAAAAACTTTAAAACAATAGATAAATTTTAGTTTAATTTTTAAAAAAAAAGTACATAAATATATATAATAATTAAAAATTAAAAAATAATTTATATTATGGCATTAAAAAAAAAGTTTTTAATATAATATTGTTATGATTAAAATCCATAGTTTTTATTAGTTATTATATGTATTAACCACTAATATTATATAATTAGCCATCTTATTTTTAGATAATAATTAATGATTTAAGTATTAACTTGAATATTAACTTAATTAATAATTTGATTGTTAACTTGACTATTAACCTAATCATTAATCTAATTAGTAATCTGATTATTAACTTGATTAATGATCTGGTCATTAACTATTTTTAATAGTTATATAAGCAATAAATTTTTTAGCTATAAAAAAAAATGTATCAATAATTAAAGTAATAAAATAAAATCTACTATTAATTATTTCTTTTTATATTGTTTATTTATCTTTTTTTACCTTTAAGTATTTAAATATCTTGGAATAAAAGATTATTTGTTGGTATTTACATATTTTATTTTATTTTTCTTGATTTGTATTGTTAAAATTAGCTTAAAAAGTGATTGTTTGCTTTTATAAATTATTAAATAAAAAATAATTGAAAAGCACAACAATATTTGTTATTAATTCTAAGAATTGCTGAGTTGAAGCATAAAATAATAATAGTAATATTATTTTGTTAACAATTATAGACTATTTTTCTACCTTTAAATTTCCAAAAAAGATTTAAAATTGTGATTTTTATAAGACTAATTATATATATTGAATTCTTATTTATTTAATTTGTTTTTTTATTGTAATTTTTTCTTTAATTAATTTTATTATTCTATAATTTTGTTCTTTTTTGCTATCTATTAACTTGTTATTTCAACTTATAACAATAATATTATTATTACACAAATAGAATTGAAAAATTTATGAAAAACTAATTATAATTAAAACAAAATATTAATATTTAATATACTAAAAAACTATCTTGTAATAATATATAAAGTTTATAATTTGGTTGGTTAATTCTATCTTTAAGCCAATTTAAAAAAAATCAAAATATATAAGAAGTTTATTAAATTTTTTACTAAAATTTATGATAATTATATTAATTATATTATAACTAATTTTAAATTAACAAATAAGTATAGAATTTACAATAGTTTAAATTAGAACAAAGTTTTTTTTTATTGCTATAATAAATATTTTATGATCATTTTTGTGCAAAATTAAGAAATATAAACAGTTTTTTGAATATTATATTAACATTAAACTAATAGTAAAAACAAACAGAATAAAAGATTAAATTAATTTAATTTTATATTTTGCTGTTGATGTTTTTGTAAATAATACTATCTAAATAAATAATAATTATACTAACATATATTTAATATTACCAGTAAATTTTTTACAATTAATAATATTTTAATTAATATAAAAAAGACAATTATTATTCTTATTAACAAAAAAATTGCTAATATTTTTTTTTATTAATAACTTTCTAATTATAATAGTTAAAAATAAAAAATAGCATAGATATCTTGGTATTTTTTTATTTACAAATAGTTTTTTTAAGCTTAATATGTTTAAAACTTATTTTAATGTCAAGTTTTTTAAAAAAGACTATATTTAACAAATAATTTTTTTATTTGGTTTTTGTATTTTATTATTAATTATTGTATTTAATTCAGTTTTGTTTTTAAATTTGTGTATTAAAAACAAAACATATTGATTTAATACAGTTTAAAATTCAAAATTAATTTACCAAAAAACTTTTTAATTAATGTTTTATATTATTATTTTTTGTATAATCTTAAGTTATTTGTTTAAATTTAAATTAAAATAGCTTTTTTGTTGGTTTTTACTAATATATAAGATATTGTTAATAAGTTTTTTAATTATTAATTTCTGAATTTGCAAATAGTTAGATAAATTTTTAAAAACTTATTACAATATCTAATTAAATTAAAAGTTAGTTTAGTTAACAACTTTCTTATTAAGATAATTAAAATTTTTTTAAATTACAAAATTTTATTGTTAAACTTTTTGTTTACTGTTTTTTACTGTATTAATAATGTTTTAATTTCTAATATTTTTGATATTAACTTATATTATAAAATATTAAGTCTTTAAAAAAGTTTAATATAACTTTTATTAACTAATTAATTAATAAATATAAATTAATTTTTGATTAAAAAACTTTTTAGTATTAAAATAACTGAATTTTAAGGACTTTGTTTTTTATTAATTCAAAATTATAATTCAATTTTACATCTTTATAAACAAATTTTGGTGCCTCTTGTTTTTGGTTTTAATATTTGTTATAATATGCTAAAATCAGCTAATTTTTTAAGCTTTAATTTTTTAATAATAAGAATTTTTAGTAATAAGTTATTTTAAGATCTTAGTTTTTCTAATATAATATATAAAGCTGTAATTTATTTCAAAAATTTGAATGTAAATATTAATGTTAAAATTTAGAGACTTGTTTTATTAATATTAATTAAGTTATAAATTATTTGGTTGGTTCTTGAATATATATTTCTATTTAATATAATAAAGATTATTTTTAATAGCTAAATGACTGTAAATTTGTACAATAATAAACTGTATATGAATTTTTCAATTTTTAAAACTGTTATTGAATAAAAAAACATTATTATTAACAAATTTTTATAATTATTAATGCAAAAATTACAATATATACTATAAAAATTACCATTAAAATTATGCAAAAAAAACTTATATTATTATATTTAATTAACAAAATTAGTTAATAAATAAAAAATAAAAGATTAGCAATTAGCTTTTTTATTTATTTGTTTAATAAGTAAGATTCAAATATTACTTAGTATAATATATTAAACCAAGTAATTTAAACTATATATAAATTATATATTTATTATATATAATTAGCTATTTAAGTCAATTAAAACAATATTATACTTTTATATAAACAAAAATACCTTTATTAATACTAAAAATAAATAAACATAAAACATATATATTAAAACTAATATCTAAAGCTTTTGTAATACTAACCAATTTAATTATAATTTTTAATATATATTAAGAAAACTATTAATAAAAATAAATATCAAATCATCTAATAAAATTAAATCTTTTTTTTTATAATTATATAATACTTAGAACAGATAAACCAAATTTTATCTTTGTATATTAAGTCTAAATCATGCACAAAACTTATAATTTTATTAATAGGAATCTTAGAATTTCCAAAAACAGAAAAAAATTTCAAATATTAATTTCTAAAAACAAAATTTTTACATAAAACAGTATATATTACAATATTTAATAAATACAACAATAATAATTAAGACACATAAAATAAAGATTTATATAAACCAGAAACAAATTTTTATATATCAATTTAAAAAATTAGCAAAATATTACAAGTAGCAAAATCAATTAAACATGAAAATAAATAATCAAAAAACTCAATATTATCATAAAAAAGATACAGAATACTATAATAATATTTATTATATAGATATTTATAAACAGTTATAAACAATCAATAATACAAAACTTTTATAAAATAAAAATAAGCATTAACAGTAATCTGATTTATATATTTAGTTATTATATAAGAGTTTAAGTACTATACCAATAAAAAACTGACTTAATTTATGTCTTTGATTAAATTTTGATCTAAAACTTTGGCATTATAACTAATTTTTTAATAAATATAATAGATTGTTTAAAAAATTTCACAAATAAAATGTTTTTGTATTTCTAAATATACATATACTATTAGTTTTTAAAAAATTTTGAACTATAACCAGAGTAAATTTAAAAATAATGTAATATAACCATTATATCAGCTTTATTATTTTTAAAAACACCAAAATAATCTTTAATTTTGGATCAAAATACAAACAAATTCTTTTTTTTAATTATATTTATAATGTGTTAATATTTTATTTAACAATAATTATGAAAATTAAGCAACACCAAAACCAGCTTTAAAGAACAAATATTTAAAGTTATTTAATTATTTAAGAATATTATAATTATATAAAAGAGAAAAATATATTCTAAAACCAATATAATAGCTTATAATTTGGTCAAAGTAGATAATATCAAACCAAAAATTTTAATTTTAATACTAAAATCCAAACTATTAAAAAATATTACGACATTAGCTCTTATGTATATTGAATTCAAACTCTTTAAAAAATCATTAATATAGACAAAAAACAAGAAAAATTAGTCTTTAACAATTTATTATACACTTAACAAAATTTATCAAAGCTCAAAATATTCAAAAGTTAGATATTTTTTATAAAAAAAGAGAAGTTTATTAATTTATTAAAACATCCAAATATATTATTGTTAATACAAATCATATGAAAACTAAGTCATAAAAATCAAGTCATTTTTAATGTTAAAAGTTTTTTTAGTTAAAAACTTTATTATTTTTATTACATAGCTATTTAATAAAAACAATGTTAAAATATTTAATTAAATAAAAAATTTTAAAAAAACAGAATTATTAAAGACAATAAACATTAGTATATTCTTAGAAAATTAAAACATTAAAAACAAAATATTATTCAAAGACAAATTTTAATCACAAAAAATTTTAATTATATTAGCCAAAAATTGTTAATTAGTATTATTAATCAAAATTTGAAATATTAAATAGCATAAAATTATTTCTATAATTTTTATTATTAATTAACATATATTATTATTTTAATTTATTACTTATTATTTTATTAAAATATCTGAATTATTACTTAATTAATAATTTAATTTATATAAAATACAAATATAACCAAATTGTAATAATTAGATTATATAATATATTAAACTATATAATATTTAAAATTTGACGTAATTTGACAAAATATTCAATAATTTGCCAAAATAATTTATAGTTTAGAAAAATAATTTGTAGTTTGAAATATATTTTTAATTTGCCAAAATATTAAAAAAAAATGCTAAATTATAAAATAGTACTATAACAAATTATATAAAAAAAGAGTTTTTCTCTTTGAAAAATATATCTTAGTTAAAATTATTTTACTTGAACTAAAAATATTTTTTTACAAATCAATTTAAATAAAACTTATATTAAACAATACAAATTTTTAATTATTGCTTTGAAATTTTTTTTTATATTAACATCTTAAAATTAATTAACTATTAATTTTAATAACTATTAATAATTTTTAGATTTGAATTTAAAAATAACTTTTTTAACTTATTTTTTATTTTTTTTTATTTTTTTATTTTTTTATATTATTAAGTAGTTTACAGTCAAAATTTTTTGTAAATAAGTTTGACTTTTACAACAAAATAATTACATATATTTTTAAAAAACTTATAAACAAGATTTTTTTGTAAAAGAATTAACTTTTATTGCAAAGTAACTATATAAGTAATTGATATAATATTGTTTATTTTATTATAAGTTTAACAACACATATTATTCAAAATATAAAAAAATATTTTGAAAAAAAAGTTAGCTTATTAAAAGTTTACTAACTTTTATTAGCAGCAAATTTAAAAACAAAATAGTATTAATAATAACAAAAGGATAAAAAAATCTTTAATAATATTAGATTAACACAAAAACTAAATAAAAAAAGCAAAAATAGTAAAAAAACCAACTTAATATTTAAAGATCCAAAAATTTATAACCAAACAGCCAGTTTATATACTGTTAATATTTGAAAACTTAAAATAAAGGCCAATTTACACTCAATCTATATTTGCTTAAAAAATTTTAAGTTATATAAAAAGAAATAATAAACTATATTATTAAAAAAGTCTAAAAACAAACTAATTTTTAATTTCAATTTTTTTTAAATCAAAGTGTCTTTCTTATTATATATACTAATTAAAACAAAACTAAACTAAATTTTATAATTAATAATAAAATATAAAACTATTAAAACCAAATAAAAAAATTATTTGTTAGTTATAATCTTTTTCAAAACTTTGCTTATAAAAAACCTAATATTTAAATAAATTTTAACCAGACTGGGTTTTAATAATTTATTTATGAATACAAAAATACTCAAGTTTTTTTTTTGGCAATTAAAATAGGCAAACTACTAATTATTAAAAAAAAACCAACTTTATTATTAATGAAAATAACCACTATCTTATTATTATTAATTAAAATATTATTGATTTGAAAAAAATCACTTGTAATATTCAAAATATACTGAATTACAGCTTAACTACATTTTATTTAAATTGTATTATTAATAAAAATATTAACAATAAAAAATAACATCATACTTATTTGGATTTTAAATTATTTAATTTTAACAAAAAGTTTATAATTAATTTTATAATTATATATATTCTTTTGTTTTTTAATTTTACACAAAAAAAAATTATAAAAAATATGTCAAAAAATAAATAAATAAATCTTGTCTTGATCCAATTTATTATGAATATAATAGTTATTTATTAAATTAGTTATAATTTAATTAACTTACATATTTTGATTTTATTTAAGTTATTTTTTAAATATTCTTAATCTACAAAATTATATACTTTGTATATATTTTATAAATTAATCAAAGTTTACAATTTTTTTTAAAGTATTATTACATATAAAAAATAAGAATCATAATAGTTAATAACAACTAATAGAAAATAAGTATAGTAAAAAAAAAATTTTAAAAGATTTTGTATAATAAGAATTATATATATATAGTAGTAAAATTAAAAATAAAAAAAAATCAATTTTTAAAACCAATAACTAGACAAATAATTAGTAACAAGCTAATTATAAAAATACTTCTTTTTTAAAAAATAGTTTTTTATATTTTAAAACAGATTTATATTTATATTAATAAAATATTTATTTATTTTTAATCTATGTTATTTTTTTTATTGGATTAAAATTGATATTCTTCAATTTTATTAGCAATTTATGCTAATAATATCTGCTGTTTAACTATATTAGACCAATAGCTCTTAATTATAACTATTAATAAAATATTAATTTTTTATTTATTTTTATTTTATTTTTATTTTATTTTATTTTATTTTATTTTCTTTGGTTTTGTTATTGTTTATTAATTAATTAAAAAATTAAGTACTAAGATATTAATATCAAAAATATTCTGGTAAAAATCTGTAAAACAAAAATAAAAACTTAAAAATAGCTTACCAAAAAGGCATGACTGTTAGATTAAACTAGTTTTTATGTTAAAAAAAAAAATTTAGAAAAATAACTATTAAGTAAATCTCTGTTTATTATACAAAAAACTTAACTTAAAAACTTTTAAATTTGAAAACCTTTAGAAATTAATATTAAAAATAGTTATTAAGCACTAAGTTATAAGGTTGTTATTTATTTTAATATTCTAAATAATTATTTATAATATTTAATACTTCTTATAAGATATAATTTAACAGAAAACAAGTATTAGTATTAACTATTTGAAAAAGTGGCAAACTAAAAAATCATAGAAAAAAATTATTTAAGATTTGCAAAATTCTTATTTTAATATTATTAAACTTACTTAGGATTAAAAAATAATTATTGGCCAATAAAATCAGTTTTCAATTTTTACATTAACAAAAAAATTATATGCTACTTAAGAAGACAAAAAAAATTTAGATACTATTGTTATGGGTTGGAGTAACAAGCTAACGGATAGCAAGGGAGAACAGTATTGTATAGTGATGGAAATAAACAAAGAGGGAATTACAATAAGGGAGCGAATTGAATAAATAGGAATTCAATGTGTGTGATCAGTCTCATAAAAATCACAGTCACTAATCTTTTCTTAAATCTAAAGGTAGAGAAATAGTCTGTGATTGTTAACAAGATAACACCGCTGCTATTATTCTATGCTTCAACTTGGTAATTCTTAGAATCAATAACAGGTATCATTGTACTTTTCAATCGTTTCTTTATTCAATGAATTACAAGAGCAAGCCAATTGCTTTTTAGGCTAATTCTAACAAATACAAATCAAGAAGGGGAAAAGATAAGGTATGTGAATGCCAACAAGTAGATACTTAAAGATAAAGAAAGGGGAATAAGCGATTATGAGAGGAAATAATTGATATTGTTTATTTCGTTACTTTGATCATGTTTTTTTACAGCTAAGGGAATCATCACTTATATAGCTATCTAAAGTGGTCAACGACCAGGTCAATGATTAGGTCAATAATCAGGTCAACGGTTAAGTCATTGATCAGGTCAATGATCACTATCTAAAAATAGAGTGGCTAATTATATGACATCAGTGGCTAATACATGTGATAACTAATAAAAACTATGGGTTTCAACCATAACATCATTCTCTCCAAAGAGATTGAGCTCTGGTGAAATCAAGCTATTTATGGGATAGTTTATGTGAAGGGTTTTGTCTAATTCAAAACTAATTAGTTTGTTGAAATCTTTTGTGGATAGGGTATATAATACTTGAGGTAAAATAAGTTTTGTATCCAAGAGACCAAATCTTTGTATAAGAGTTCTGGCTCTTCTAGTAATGGTCAAAACTCTTGGGACATTTAATCGTATAATGGCCAAAATTTTCCCTTGTATTTCTGAAGTTGTTTTCTTCATGAGCTTTATGTCTTCTATGATTTCACCAAGACAATCATAGAGTTCTAGTTGTCTTTCATATGACAAGTTTTTATCTATGGGCAAGATTTCTTGTATTGTTTTTCCAATTGTGCTGAAAAGTGAAAGTATTACTGCTGTTATGCTTTCCAACAGGTATTTATCCATTTTGCCACCAATTTTTTCTCTTCTGGTAGTTGTTTTCTTTGGTCTAATAACAGTGTGAGTTTTACTGTTGTCTGTTATGGTGGTTTGTTTTCCGATAGTCAAAGTAGTATTTGGATAGTTCTTGATCCAGTACTCATGGAGAGTATAGAAAGCGTTTTGAATGTTTTGATCCAGGAAATAATTGTTTATGTTGATTGAAGATACCTCTGTTTTGGGAATGGTGCATTTATTTATATCTGATTTTTGCTGATCATTTGGATCAGTATTACCACAACAGATAACCAATCAGGTTGTTTATGATATTTTTTGAGTCGCATACCATAAATAGGGCAATCACTGAATATTGTTCCATATTGATCTTATAGGATATATGAACCATTGTTCAAAACTTTGTTGACTATAAAAGGTCCTTTCCAGCAGCTAGAGAATTTATTACCATAAACATTGTTTCTGTCTGAATAGTATTCCAAAACTAAGTCACCAACATTTAAGGAAAGTGTTTTATAAGTCTTTTTCTTTTTGAGCTTTTCTTGGAACTGTTTTATCTTTTCAAAGACAATTATCCATGCTTCTACCAATGAGTCAAAAATAGTACCAAGTCTTCTTTGCAAAATGTCTTTGTAATCTCCTATTGTTATTTTTTCAAAAAGTATTGTTTCTATATCTATTTCTATTGGTAGAGTTGCCATTTGTCCATAGAGCAGATAAAAGAGTTCATAATTTGTTATGTCATGATTCACAGTTCTGTAGGTAAACAAAGCTGAAGGCAATACTTTGTCCCATAGGTTGGTTTCTTTACTGGTTTTGGCTAGGGTTTTACATAGTGTTCTATTGAAACATTCCACTAGGCCATTTGTTTGGGGGTAATAAAGGGAAAAGAGTTTATGACATATTTCCATTTTTCTGCAAAGTTCTTCAACCAGTGTACTGAGAAAAGCTCTTCCTCTGTCAGATAAAAGTTCTTTGGGGCAGCCATGATGACAAATGATATCTTCATAATTGAAATTGACAATTGAGACTGCTGTTTGATTTGGGGTGGCTTTTGCTTCTACCCACTTTGTAAAATAGTCGGTAGCTGTGATAATGTATCTGTTGCCATCAGGAGTTACTATTAAAAGTCCAACAACATCTATACCAATTCTGTCAAATGGTTGACCAACAGAGATTGGATGGATATCTTCCTTGCGATTGGGTTTTCCTTTTTTTTGGCAGGTATTACAGGTTTTAATGTATTCAGTGATGTCTTTTCTCAAGATAGGCCAATAATAGCGAACTAAAGTTTTCTGAATTGTTTTTGTTTTTCCAAAGTGTCCAGCTAATGGATCAGTGTGCATATTGTAGATCACAATTTCTTTTTCTTCAAATCTAATGATTCTCTGGGGGCAGTCAGGATCTTTTTTATTTCTTTTATATAACTGGTTCTGGCGAATTAAATAGAAATTTGATTGTTTGTGCAAATGTTCTCTTTGCTGTCGAGTATAGTCCAGTGGGTATTGTCTTTTACCCAAAAATTCCATTAAGGCAGAGTAGTTGTCCAAGTCTATTATTGTGTTTGTTTGTGGGGGAGTTACAAATAATTAAGTTGGTTTGGTTTGAGAGGGTTTTACTATCACTGGATGGTAAGTCTGGAGAAAGTGTCGGCATTTTGATGATTAGCTCCTTTATGGTGTTGAATGTCATAGTCAAATTCATCCAAGTGGAGTATCCAGCGAGTTATCCATTTATGTTCCAGATTTTTTTTGTTGCATAGCCAAACCAAAGCTTGGTAATCTGTTACCACCAAAAATTTTACACCTTTAAGATATTTGTTCCAATAGCTGGTAGCCCAAACTACTGCTAAGCATTCTTGCTCTGTGACTGAGTAGTTCCTTTCTGCTGGTGTGAGAGTTCTACTGGCATATGCTATAACATGTTCCCTGCCATCTTTGTCTTTCTGGGAAAGAACAGCACCAAGTCCATAGCCAGATGCATCAGTATGGAGGATAAAAAGTTGATCCAGATTAGGTTGCATGAGGATAGATTCTGTAACCAGTTTTTCCTTCAGAATTTTAAATGCTTTTTGTTGATGAGTGCTCTAGTGATAATTGATGTTTTTCCTAAGTAGCTGATTGAGAGGAGTGGCGATTTTGGAGAAATCCTTGACAAACTTGTGGTAATAAGAGGCCAAACCAAGAAAAGAGCGTAGTTCATGAACATTCATTGGTTGTCTAATGTTTTAAACTTTTTCAATTTTGGCTGAATCAGGGAAGATTCCATTTTTTGTAATAAGATGGCCAAGGAACTGGGTGGATTGACGTCCAAAGAATGATTTGATTGGATTGATCTTGAGGCCAGCATTTCTAAGGAGGTCAAAAACCTTTTGCAAATGTTCAAGGTGTTTATCCCAGGTTTTTGAGTATACCATTATGTTGTCCAAGTAGACTAGAACAAAGTTTTCTTTTACTGATTCAAATACTTTGTCCATTAAGCATTGAAAGGTGGGAGGAGCATTTGTGAGACCAAAAAGCATGACTGTGAATTCGTAGGTGCCATACTTGGTGATGAAAGCAGTTTTCTTTCTGCTTTCTGGATCCATCTCTACTTGCCAGAATCCAGCAGTTAAGTCAATGGTTGAGAAGAAAGCAACACCATGGAATTGGTCTAGCATTGCATCAATCTTGGGAAGTAGATACATGTCTCTTTCAGTAATGGCATTTAATTGACAATAGTCAACACAAAAGCATAGGGTTCCTCCTTTCTTGGATACCACTACAACTAGGAATGCCCATTCACTCTTGGTTTTCTGTATGAATCCAAGAGTTTTTATTTGGGTTATTTCTTTTTTGATAAACTCATCATTGCATCGGTTGGATTGATAGGACTTCAAATGGATGGGACGAGTTTCTCTGATAATGATGGTGTGTTGTATCACATGTGTACGTCCAGGAGGTTCACCTTCTTTTGAGACAACTGGGCTGTTTCTAGCCAGCAGATTTTCAATGTCTATCTTTTTTTCTTCTGAAGAGAGTTCTCTTTGTTCTACAACCAGTGATTGAATTTCAGGTGGTTCATTTTCAAAGGACTTTTGGACTTCTTTTATTTCCTTATGGGGTATCAAGCTGATTGGTTCCCAATCTTTGTAATAAATCAGGCAGGACATGCATTCATCACTAGGAGAATACAATGGTTTGTTGCACCAGCACCAGGCACAAAGACCATGCCACCAATAACTGTATTTGGCTTTCTTGCCTGGCTTTCTGTCAAAGGTTCTTTTAAGCATGTCATAATAAGGCCAGCAGATCAGCTTGCCATTGACAATAATTTTTTCTTTATCTGCCTTGACATTATCCAGTGGTTTGCCATTGCTGGTGAAGATAGTATAGGCAAGTTCAGCAGTTTTTTCTTGTTTTTCTTCTTCCTCACTTTCTTTATCATCTGATTCATCTGATTCATTTTCTTCTGGGCTCTGCTTGGGTACTGGGGGAGTTGTCCAATAGTGATATTTAACCACAATGGGTTTTTCACCACATCTAATGGTTAGTTCACAGAGTTCATAATCAAGCAAAGCTTTTGCTTTCTTGAGCCATTTATTGCCAACAATGATGGTGTATTCTTTCACTTCAAATACTTCCATATCAGTTTCAATGCTGATGTCATTGATGTGGACAGGAATAGCTTTGGCTATGCCAAGCCCTTTTTTTTTATCACCATGCACATTGGTCATTGGTTGTGTGGATGGTTTATCAATTTTTCTGCCAATTGCTTCAAAAAAGTGTTTAGCAATAACACTAACAGATGATCTACTGTCTAAGATCAAATTGATGAAGTAGCCAGCCACTTGGGCTTTACAAATTAGAGGAGTGACATTGCTATTGTTAGCAAGTCCAGCTTGGTGAGGACGTTTGTTGGTTTTGGATGTCTTTTTTTTTAGAATCAGAGATTTGCGAAGATCTTTTCTGAATTGTGAATGGGTCATCAATTGGCCAAAGGTTATATGTGCTGGGGTTTCCATGAGGTCTTTGACAACAGAATAGGAGCCGGATTTTTGTACTATTTCTGGGGGTTCCAACTTTGAAGGGTTCTTGAAAACTTTGGCTTTTGGGGGCTTATTGTTGTCAGCAGTTGATGTAGAAGCTTTATTGGGGTCCAGAACGAAATCAACTTTGGCTTTCTTTTTCTTTCTTGTGGATTCAGAAGGGTTGATTGCTAATTCATCTATGTCATGGTCATTATTAGTTAAGTTAAAAGCGTAAAAGGAGTTTTCTTCTGGTTGGCTTGTACTTTTATCCTTTGGAGATGTGCCTACCAGTTTAAAGGCTAATAAACAGTGGCTTCAACTAGGGGATTCTCTCCAAAAAAATTGATGTTGACATGATTGGGTCTTTGGTTGGGCATATTGTTGTTGTTAGGTCTGTTGTTTTAAGCATCATTGTTTCTGGGAACTGGTGGAGACAGTGGAGGATTGTTGCAATCTCTTGAAAAGTATCCAGTTAATTCACAGCGATAGCATACAGGTGGGCCACAATTTTGTTGTCTTTGATAAGGTGGTTGCTGGACTGATTGAAGCATGGTTCAAATCTGGGTCTTTGTGGTTGTTGATTTTCTCTGACTGCTTGGGCTAAAGATTCTAATAACCAGGCAAGATTTGCTGTGAGTCTGTCTATTAACTGTTTATTTGGATCTTGAGTGTGAGTGGCAAAAGAAGTAGCAGCCATTTGAGGGGCAAAAGCCATGACAGGAGCAGAAGCAAAAACTGGTAGTGTGGATTCCAAGTGCATCCTTTGGTTATTTTCAATTCTTTGTGCTAATTCAATAGCCATATCTATGATGGGATTATCTTTCAGGGCCAGGAGGGGCCAAAGAGCATATGATAAATCAGTTCTCAATCCTTTTGTGAAGGAGTGAATTTTCTGCTCTTCTGTTCAATTTCTCCCAGAGTCTACATGTTTGATTAGCTTTCTAATAGCCTTGGCATATTCAGTCACTACTTCTCCAAGACCTTGAGTTCTTCTTTCCAATTCCATGCGCCATTTTGATATTAATATTGGGGTTCTGAACTTGGCCTCAAATCGGGTAGTGAAAAAGGTATTTTCTTCTCCAGCATTAATTGGTGTCCATCTGATTATTCTGTGTTGAGCATTGGCATCTGTTTCTTGTGAGAACCAGGTAGCAGAAGAGCCTTGGAGGTAGCCACCAATGATTTGGAACTTGTATTTTTCATCATACTGGTTGGCTGTAGCAGCTCTCTCAAAATCATCCAACCATTCAATTGGATCTTGTGCATCACCTCTAAATAGTGGTAGTGGGGTATTATTTCTTCTTCCTAGAGCAGTTTGTATACCTTGGAAGGTGGCCAGAATGTTTGCTTGCATGAGGTCATTAGCCATTGGTTCAGAGGTAACTGTTTGTGTAGACGAGTCTGATTTACTTGATAAAAAGTCAAAAACAGGGGCAGTTTGGTAGCTTTCTTCTTCTGTTTCAAAAAGAGTTTCAATTGCTTGATGGGCAGCAATCCAAATGTGGATTTGATGATTCAGATATTCAAAATCAGGGGGCTGTTGTTCAAAGGTTGCAGAATATAAGAGCTGATTGATACTGTTGTTTCTTTCTTCAAAGTTGTTTTCAAAATAAGCTTGATCAAAGTAATAGGTTGTATAGGCTGTGTAGGTTTTAGCTGAATGCTTGTTCAGGAACCAGTTCCAGAAGTCTTGGAATTGTCTACTGGATTGTTCTTCAAGGGGGAAGCAGATCAAGCAGGAGGGCAGAGAATTAAGTTCAATGAAATCTAGGTCATTTCTGTTGTGTGCTACAAAGTGTTCTTCTGATTACTGTGGCAGATATAAGTAATTACCCATACAATGAGGGAATAAGTGAATTTTAACAACCTCACAGGGAGCACCACTTTTATGTTACGGATTGGAGTAACAAGCTAATGGATAGTAAGAGAGAACAGTATTGTATGGTGATGAAAATAAACAAAGAGGGAATTACAATAAAGGAGCGAATTGAATAAGTAGGAATTTAATGTGCATGATTAGTTTCATAAAAATCACAGTCACTAATCTTTTCTTAAATCTGAAGGTAAAAGAATAGTCTGTGATTGTCAACAAGATAACACTACTGCTATTATTCTATGCCTCAACTCGGCGATTCTTAGAATCAATAATAGGTATTGTTGTACTTTTCAATTGTTTCTTTATTCAATGAATTACAAGAACAAGCCAATTGCTTCTCAGGCTAATTCTAACAAATACAAATCAAGAAGGGAAAAAGATAAGGTATGTGAATGCCAACAAGTAGATACTTGAAGATAAGGAAAGGGGAATAAGTGATTATAAAAGGAAGTAATTGATATTGTTTATTTTGTTACTTTGATCATGTTTTTCTACAGCTAAGAGAATCATCACTTATATAGCTATCTAAAGTGGTCAATGACCAGATCAATGATCAGGTCAATGATCAGATCAACAATCAGGTCAACAATCAGGTCATTGATCAGGTCAATGATCAGGTCAACGGTCAGGTCATTGATCAGATTAACAATCACTATCAAAAAATAGGGTGGCTAATTATATGACATTAGTGGCTAATATATGTGATAACTAATAAAAACTATGGGTTTTAACCATAACACTATCATTAGAAATTTTTACAATAAGCTACTACAACACATTAGTTTTTTACAAAATTATAGTTTTGTCCTAATAATTATAGAAATAAATTGCAAAATTAAAGAATACACCAAACAAAGATTTTTTATTATTTTTACTAACAAAAAAAAAGATACAACTACTTACTTAAAAGAAATCAAAAATTGTTTTGCTTATTAATCTATTATTAAAGTTCTAATTAAACTGAATTAAACCAAACTTTGGGTGTTATTCAAGTTCAGTTTGAATTATAAATTGAACTTGAACCAAACTAATTTTTTAAAATAAATTTAATTTGAGTTTGGTATTAAATTTTTTTGACAAGTCTGAATTTGGTTTAAGTCTGGTTCAAAGTTCACAAACTTGTTTAAATTCAATGAAATTAAAAAAAGATATAACTTGTACTACTTGTTCATTAATTATTACTTTGTTTAATTATTATGATTAGTTAAAAAAGTATATAAAACTATATATATATAACAATTCTATTTTCCAACTTACCAAAATAAATTTATTGTTGATATTGTTCAATGTTATTAAAAATTTAAAATCCAAAATAATGGAATTTAATTATCCAAATAGTCCAAATATTAATATATTTGGTAAATATAGTTTTTAGAGTAAAATATAAAACTATTTTAATAAGTTTAAGTAAATAAAAAAAAAACAGCTAAATATACAGTCTTAAAATATGTGCATAAACTATTTTCTTATAGAACTATAAACACTACTAAACTCTTATGGTATTATTTAAAGACTTTTTACTAAATAATATATGTTATAACAAAAGAATATTATAAGAAAAAGCAAAATATTCAGAAAAATTATGAATCAATTAAAAAAATGTTTTAATGAGTAAGATTGCTATTTTTTTTTATAATTTTTGGCCAATTTAACTAGAAAACTATTCTAATCTTTTGTAGTAACTGCTATTGACATTAATAATAAAAAACTTTGTAACATAATTACTATTTAGATTATTAATTACTAATGACCACTTTTTATAATAAAAGACTTTGAATTAATTAAAATATTTTAATATTTGAATTCTATTTCTTAATCTGTTTGTGCTGATACAATTAAAAATAAAGTCATAAAACTCTATGTCTTAAGTAAACAAAAATTAAGAATAAACACTACAGATATTATAAAATATCTTTTTTTTTACTTATATTTATAACATAATAGATATACTTAAATATTATTAAGTCCAAAATTTCTTTTACTTTAGATTTCTAAACATCTCCCAATAACAAAGTTTTTGTTTTTATTATTACTTATTATATCAATAACAATTAGAATCTTTAACAAACAATAATTAATTTTGGATTAATAAATAAACAACATGATAGAATAAATATTGTAAATGAATTTTTTAAAGTATTAAAAGATTATAAAATTACATTAAAAATATATACATATATTCTTGCATGAATTTGAGTTAATTAATAACCAATAATAAAATTAGCATATTATACAACATATTAGTATTATCTAAGACTCAAAGTTATTATAGTGTCCATATTATTAAAAATTACATTTTTTTAATGTTAGTTTAAATTGGTTTTTATTATTGTCTTAGAGCTGAATTTTTGGCATTAATATTATCTGAGATTCAAAGTTATTATAGTATCTATATCATTAAAAACTGCATTTTCTTAATGTTAGCTTAAGTGATTTTTATTATTGCTTTAAGCCAAATTTTTAGCCAAAAAAGTTAAAAAAAAGGTTAAGAAAGAATTACACTTACCTTTTTTTTATATAAGTTTACTATTAATTTTATTAGTTATAATCTAATTTTTTTTCAACAGCTTCTTGCTATTACCCTTAATAATATCACAAATAATAATATTTTTATAAAAGAATTAGTAAGAAAATTAGAAAAAAAAACATTTAATAAAATTTAAAAAATTTCTGATTTTGATGCTTTGATCATATTCTAAACTTGATAGTGCAGACAGCCTTAGATGAAATAAAAAATAATGTTTCCAAGATATTTGTTAAAAACCCAAACCAAATATATTTATCTGAAATTTTTCTAATATAAACTTTGTATAAATTAAAGATTAAAGAATTTAACTCTGCAATCTGTATTTTGTTTTAATGTTTTGAGCTCCTTGAACATGTCTGTAATATATATTAAATTAAATATTATAAATTTATTCTGAATTGTTCTATTTGGTAAAATTTTACTTATAACATAGTCAAGAATAAGTTATTTTTTAAATTGGCAAGTTATTTATTTTTGATTCCATATATTTTAAATACAAAAATTCTAAGTGTAAATTTATAGACATTAAACACTCTTATTAATATTTACATTAACTTTTATTAATATGTCATTTTATATAAACAGTGGGCTGTCTTTGATAAAATTGCTAAATTTTTTGAACTATTTAAGAATATTATGATCAAAATATTAGTCAGTTCAAATAATACTGCTTCTTTAATTATTCTTCTCTTTAATATTATTCTTAATTATGTTGAAGACATAGTTAATAATAATAAATTTAGTAAAGCATTATAATCTTAATTGTATTTATTTAATTATTTATTTAACATATTTAATATTAGATTTATTACTTGTTATAATAGTTAAAGCAATAAGAAAAAAGTTAATTAAATATTATTTTAATACAAATACAACTATAATACTTTGTACTGCATTAGATCCAAGAAGAAAATTCTATTATTTCACAAAAAAAAAATTTTCAGATAATAATATTAATAAAATAAAAGAATTATAAGTTATTAATTTATTTAAACAGTTTTATTTTCCAGCTTTTACACAATAAATAAACCTTTAAAATATGTGCTCTCTTTAAAACAAAGTACATACTGGATATTATACCAACATCAAATGACAGTTTTTTGTTAAATAACAATTTTAATAATACTATAGTATTAGTTATATAATCTATATTAAAAACAGACTTTAATAATAATAAGAAAAAAAAACTTAACAAAATTAATTGTTATATTTCTAAAAAAATGGCCAATAGAAAAATAAATATAATGGTATAGTGGATGATATATTACAAAAAATATTTATCTAAATTAACATTTTATTAATAATTTAATATTTAAGTACATCAAACACAATTTTCTTATTTTTTATGTATGGTTCATAATTATTTGGCAATCCAAGAATTATCTGTTGCTTCTGAATGTGTCTTTTCTGCAGGTAAAAATATGATTACAGATATAAGATTTCATTTAGTGCTTAAACTATAAAAATAGTACAGTGTTTTTGATTATAGATATAGAGATTATTAAAAAGAAAATTAAATAATAATATAGTATAATATAATGTTTTTAATAGTCATATTTAAACATGTTCATGAACTTTAAACTGAACTTGAACCAGACTTGTTGCATGTGTTTGGATTCAGTTCAAGTTTAATAATTTTAAGTCTGATTTAAGTTTGAGTTTGAAATTTTGCCAAATTTTCTGTTTAAGTTTAATTCAATTTAGTGATTTAATTAAACTTAAATTAAACCAGACCAAACATCAAAACTCTACCTTTCATATTATTATACATTCAAAAGTACTATTAACATATCATTAGAATTTATATTATTGTTAATTGCAAAGACATTTATAATTTGAGTTTTGTTTTAAAACAATTAGAAAAAATTATAATTATTGGGAACTTATGACAATTACTTTAAAGAACTAAAATTGTGATCAACAATACCATTAAAACTTTAATTACTATTATTTCAACCTAATTTCAGATTTATTAATAATTGAGTAAATACCAAATTAAAAAAAAAAAAAAGTAGTAATCAAGAAAATAATAACAAAAATCTGATTTCAGATAATTTAAAAAATAAAACTCCGATTGTTTAAATCCAAAAAAACCCAAACAATCTTAATTTTATTCCTATTATTCAATAAAACATACTTTTAATTATCTAAATTAATTTATTGTTAGTTGTACTAATATCTATTCTTTTTTAACAACAAATCAATTTATCTTTGAAACAAATAATATATGTACCAATTGCTAAGCTTAAAAAGTTTATTGACAAAAAAAATAATATCCAAGTCTAACTAAATAATATTGCAAAAACCATTATAACCAATGGCTGGAATAACATCAAAGTCTTCTAAAAAATTTTATACTTTTTATAAAATACTGCCAACTTGTAATATTAAAGCTTTACAAACAAACCTAATAATTTTAATGTATTTAAAACTACATTTCTACAGTATTTTAATAATTATAACAGCATTAATTACCTATTAACTGGCTTTATTACTCTTAAACAAAATAATACTAAAGCAGTTATAACTTATTTACAAAAATTTGTGCCAAATTTAAACAATTAATGCTGACTATTTTACAGTATCTCAGATTTTAAATCAGTTTATTTGTGAACTATACACCAGTTTTTTACAATAAGTATGCTTATTATATTTAAGATATAATTATCTATGCCAAAGATTTTAAATTAGCCAAGTTCAAAGCCAATCATAAAATTTAATAATAAACAAATCATTTAAATTGGATTCCAAACTAAAACAGTTTAATAAAACAATTAACCAAAAAATAGAGAAATATTTAGTTAAAAATCAAGCAATTTATCAGTTTTTTTAATATTATAACAATTAAGAAAATCTTAATTAGTTCTAGAATTAATTATATCTATTATTATTATTAATAAATTAACAGTAATAGCAAAAAACACATATCTGTTATTATTGTTATTTAAGAATGAATAACTCATAATTAAAAAATCAATATAGAAATTTCGATTACCAATTTCAAATTTGAATTATATTAGTAATTAATTGAAATTACAATAATATTAATTTTATTATATATAAATAGTACATTAGCCAATATATATATCTTTAATATATTAAATACTAATACTTGTAATTTATTAAGCTCTATTGTCACAAGTAATTTATTAACTTTTACAAATTTAAGTATTGTTACAAAATTTAGCTTAAATGCTATTATTCATAGAATATAAAAAGTATATTAGTATATAAATTAGCCAATTAAAAGTAGCCATAATAAATGTGGAATTCCAAGATTTCTCTTAGAGGAATTGCAGAATTCCAGAAATTTCAGGATTTCTGGTGTGAAAAATTGAGAAATTGAGAAATCTCAATTATGTATATATAGTGATAACATTAAAAAAAGAAAAGACAGACCTTTTAGTTTAGATTTGATCTAAGCAATCTTTCCATTCACAAATATCAATAAATAACTATTCATTATCTCAATCTATTCTCTATTATCAATACTTTATATTGATAGTGATTGATACTTAATTATACTGAAACAATAGCTCTTGATCACAGTTATTAATAGAATATTAATATTTATTGCCTTGGCTTTTTTTTTTATTTTTTTTTATTTTTTTTTGTTATTTTTTTTTGTTTTACTAATTAATTAAGGATTAAAAAAAAGTGTTGAGTTACAGACATTATAGAGACTGGTAAAAAACCTGTGAAACAAGAGTAAAAAACTTATAGATTTAAGAATAGCTTATTAGAAGGATTATTGGTTACTATGCTGAGAAAAAAATTCGACCGAATTGCAATTCTGGAAGGCTACTAAAACAACAATTGAATCTCTGTTCATTATACAAAGGACTCAACAAAAACCTTCAGATATAAAAACCTTTAGATAATTAAAATCTTTAGAAATTAACATCATTATATTAATTAAGCACCAAGTTACAAATTTGTTATTTGCTTTAAGACCCTAAATAATCATCTGTAACAATGCCAACTAAAAACCAAAAACCAAAAATTATTTAACAAAACTAGAAATTAGCAATAATTATATATTAACTAATTCCAATATATTAAACTAATACTTAAAATTATGTTAACAAAATTCAAAAAATAAGTATATCTAAAACCCAAATTTTTAAAGCTATTTAAGTCTTTTGGCCACTTCAAAAAACAACTTATTCAATAACTTGAAAATCTAAAAACTACTTATTAATAATATTCTATTAGTTATAATAACAAAAAATAAGTTACTTATCACTATTTTTTCTTTAAACTTGAAAACCCAATAAAAACTTTATTATTCAATAAAACTGTTTTTAATACCAAACTAATTATCATTATGTATACAAATATAAAAGTTAATAGCTATTTTATTAAGTTAATTTTTGATAATGAATTAACAAATAGTATTATTATACAATAATTTATGAATCAATTAGATTATTAAATTGATTATATTGCCAATATCAGAATTATTACTATTGATAAAGCCACAAAAATTTCTATTGATAAAATTAATAACTTTTTATTTGAAATTAATGACATTATTATGCTTATTAAAATTTTAATAATAGAAGCCAGATAGTACCAAGCTTTTGTTAATAATAACTGGCTTTCCAAAACCAATATAATATTTAATTAAAATATTTAAAAGCTTAAGTTTAACTAAAATAATCAATATATTTAAGTTTTAACTATTTGTAATTACTTTAAAATTACTATTAACATACAATTATTAATAAAATTTAAGAAAAAAAAGAGAAATTTATTTGAAAAGCCTATTAAATCTTATGAACAAAAAAAATCACAATAAGTTATCTTTAGTATTTATATAAAAAAAAAAGAAAAAAAAAAGACAAATTTTAAGTTACTATCTTTACAAATAAACTAATTAACAATTAGTATGTTTTATATTTAATACTAAAACCAAAGAAACAACTACTTTATATCTTACTTAAATACAAAAATTATAACAAAAAGCTTTTATTTATGAAAGCTTGCATATTATTAGAAAAAAAATAAAAAATATGTACTTATTACTACTATAAAATTTGTTATTAAAAATACTTTAAATAACTAAAACAACAGAAAAAATAAAACAATAAATCTTGTTTTATTTATAAAAAAATTTTTTTAGACAAAGAAATATAAAACAACATTTCTGGTGACAAATTGTGCTAATACATAATTCTTATTAACAATTAAGTAAATAAAAAAATGTTTATAGACACTATATAAAACAAAATTCTTTTATGATTAGACAGTTATCTATATAATAAAGATAAAATCTGAAGAATAATAACTGCTAAAATTGAAGACATATCTTTAAGTAAAATATTAAAAATTAAAAACAGCTTATTAAAACTTGCTGAATCTAAATTCAAATATTTTTATTAACATTATAAGTAATCCAAAACAATTTTATAAATATTACCAAAACTTGGCATTGTTACAGATAATTATTTGAGGTCTCAAGTCAAATAACAAATCTGTAACTTGGTGCTGGTTTGGTATTCTAGTGTTGATATCTGAAAGTTTGGTGGATCTAAAGGTTTGTTGCAGAGTTCTTTGTATAATGGACAAAGATTCACTATAGTTGGTTTAAGTTGTTTTCCTCAAGTTGTTTTCCCAATTTCTGTCTTCAGTGTAGTAGCTGGTTTAATCTGGCAGTTGTGCTCTTCTGGTAAGCTGTCTGTTAATATATATAATTCTACTCTTATTTCTGGGTCTTTTACCAGACTATCTGTAACATCAATAACTCAGTGCTTAACTTCTAATCAATTAGTAAAACAAAGAAATAAAAGAAAATAAACAAAAGCAATTACAAGTTAATATCCCATTAATAGCCATGATTAAGAGCTATTGTTCTAGTGTGGTTAAGTATTAATTGCTATCAACATGAAGTGTTAATAGTAGAGAGTGGATTAAGATAGCAAATAATTATTTATTGATATTTGTGAATGGAAAGGTAGCTTAGATTAAATTTAAACTGAGAGGTCTGTCTTTTCTACTTCTAATGCTACCACTATATATACATAATTTAGGTTCTACGAGATTGCTCACATTCTCAAGCAATGTGCTATGATTTCTGATATTGTTCCACATTGCTAAGCAATGTGTTTATGTGCTAAGTACTACTTTCTTACTGGCCTACTATTTTTCTATATCTGTTTTCTTTTTATGAGTAACATTATCTCCTCCTTTTAATATTGAGCTCTATCAAAATCTTTGTTTTAAATTAATTCTAGCACTTCTTTTTCAAGTATTGTTTGTTCGACTTTGTTTCTCATGTTTTCTACTTGTGTATTATTTATTCTTCCCTATTGGTTAATGGTTATGGTTTTTATGTCAAAGTATAACAGTATTTCTGGATAGTTCTGAAATATATTGTGTAGTTGGTACATTGTTTTAACATGTAGTGTTGAATTCATCTTTTTTCCAATAAATTTCTCAATTTGTTGTATTATGTCTTAATTGAATATTCTCTTGGATTTGTTAATATACAATTCCTGAATATTCAACTTTTGACTTAACTGATAGTAGCAATATGATATTAAAAGTCGTTCTGTTCATTGCTTTCAATTTTTTTTTGTAAGATCTTCTGTTGGTGCCATAATAGGTATCTTCTCAAAAGTGTTTTTCACTTTTTTTATTAAGTTATCTGTCCAATTTTTATTATTCTTTAGTGGCCATTAATATGGTGTATTTTTTGTTTTTCTTTGGATGTTTTGATAGCAAATTATTTGGTTGTTAATAACAATTTCCATGTTTAACTGTTGTTGACTTAAGGCCTGGAACAATTGTTGGGCTATAGTGTAAATATGATCTGGTATTTCCATTTTTCTTGGTTGCTTTTGTCACGTGTACTGTGTTTTTATATACTTTTTGGTTGTTCAATTTGATATGTTTGGTTCAATAATTATGATTGGTTTCAGATCGCATAGAATCTCATCTGGTTGAATTAATATTTTTTGTACTCTCAGTTGTGGAATGTTATTGGTAAATAATGATGCTATCTGGTGATATAATTTCAGTCGATCACCATGTGCTGCTTTGGCTAAAATTTTGTTGTTTTATCTTAATTTATAAGCTTCATTTTCAAAAATTTTTTCTATGTGAAATAGTCCATCCCATTTGGGGTCAAATTTTCCACTCCATTGTTTTTCTGCTTTGGTATAATGTAATAATATTTTGTCTCCAATCTTAAATTCAACTGGTTTATCTGGTAGTTGGTTATCATGTCATTTTTTTTGCTTTTCTTGTGACTTTTGGATGTTATTAGCTGCTTTTTGTCGTCTGTTTTCTAGTGTTTCTATTAAGTCATATGTTCTTTTCAACAATGTTTCTTGGAAATTATCTTCTGTTATTGGTTCAGTTGGATATGTATTGACTTCTATCTCAACTGGTAATGTTGTTGTTTTATCATATACTAATTCAAATAGTGTTGCTTATGTGGTGTCTTGCTTTATTGTTCAATATGCAAATAATACTGATAATATAATTAAATCCCATTTGTTCTGGTTTTCTTAGCTAATTTTGGCTATTGCTTCACACAGTATTCTTTTGAATCTTTCAACTAACCCATTTGTTTGTGGATGGTATGATGATGATAGTGGTCTTTTTATTCCAAATCTTTGGCTTAGTTCTGCTAATGTTCTATTCACAAAGTGAGTTCCTTGATCAAATAATAATTTTTTTGAGCATCTGTGTTAACAGATCAGATCTTGATGAACAAATTCAGCAATGAATTCTGCATCTGCTCTTTAAATGGCTTTTGCTTCTGGCCATTTAATAAGATAGTTCATGGCTATTGCAATATATCTGTTGTCTCTGCTGGTAATTATTAATGATCTGACTAAGTCAATTCCAATGTGATCAAATGGTTGTTCCACTTTGATTGGTCTCAATGGTTTACTGGGTTTTGTTCCTTCTCTTCTTTGACAAGCATTACAATTTTGGACATATTGAATGATATCTGGATACATTAATGGCCAATAATATTTTTTTTTAGTTCTCTCTATGGTTGCTTTTTTATGAAAATGTTCTGTTGTTGGATCTGAGTGCATGTTGAATAATATTGTCTCTTTCTCTGGTTCTGTGATTACTCTGGTTGGTTGGTCTGAATTTTTTTTGTTCTTTCAGTAAAGTATATTTTGATGGTTGATAAAGTATTTTGATTGTTGTTTTATGTTTCTTTGCTCTTTTTGAGATAATTTCTTCTTGAACAATTGAGTATTTATATAATATTGGAGTTGTTGATATTTTTGTATATTCATCTTTTGTTATATTTTTAGGTTAAAAT
This sequence comes from Geosiphon pyriformis, assembly GCA_016748015.1. Lineage (NCBI taxonomy): Eukaryota > Fungi > Glomeromycota > Glomeromycetes > Archaeosporales > Geosiphonaceae > Geosiphon > Geosiphon pyriformis. The sequence goes on along the minus strand of JAAOMT010000571.1, from coordinate 96,246 downwards.
GTTTTTAGATTTGTCTCATTCTCGACAGACCATCAGCATTTCCATTGTCTTTTCTTTTTTTATAATGTATCATATAATTAAATGGTGAAAGTTCTATTTTTCATCTGACATGGCAATCATCTTCAAATTTTTGTTTCTGGATTAAAGTCAATCTTTTGTGATCAGTATATACATCAAACTTCTGACTCAAGTATTTTTTCTATTTTATGACTGCCCAATAAATTACTAAGTGTTCTAATGCTAATGTTCCATAATTCTTTTCAGCTGGACTTAAGCTTCTACTGGCGTAAGCTACTGGATGTTTTCTTCCATCTGGTTTTTTCTGTGATAGTACTGCTCCCAATGTCTGGTCTAATACATCAGTGGTGATAATAAATGGTTTGTTGTGATCTGGATACATCAACACCAGAGCTTGAATAAGTTTTCTTCTTAGTGTGTCAAATGCTTTTTGTTGAGCTTTTGTCTATTCATACTTCACATTCTTAATTTGTAAATGATAAAGTGGCTGGGCCAGTTTAGAAAAGTCTTTGATAAAGTGGCAATAGTACCCTGTGAATTTCAAGAATGCTCTTAGTTCTGTGAAATTGTTTGGTACTAGAAAGTTTTTGACAGTTTCAATCTTGTCTGGATCTGTTTTGATGCCATTTTTACTCACAACATGTCTCAAGAATTTTAGTTCTGTTTTTCCAAAGAAGCATTTGTTGGCATTTAGTTTCAATCCTGCTCATCTAAGTTTTTTAAACACTTGTTGGAGATGGTGCAGATAATTATCAAATGTTTTTGAGAACACATTTGTGTTATCTAAGTAAACAACTACTGATTTCCACAGTAATCTAGTATAAACAATTTCCATGAGCCATTGGAATGTTGCTGGAATATTCATCAAGCCAAATGGCATGACTTCAAACTCAAAGTTTCCCTTTCTTATGGTAAATGCTGTTTTCTCTTTGTCAGCTGGATCCATGGCTACTTGCCAGTAACCACTATCTAAATTTAGTGTTGAAAACCATTTATTTCCTCCAAAAGCATCAAATAGTTCTTGGATCTTTGGAGTTGGATAGCTGTCTTCTTTGGTGACTCCATTCAGTTTTCAGTGATTCACACAAAAATGAATTTTCCCATTTTTTTTTGGACTAGTACCACTGGTAACAACTATGAACTCATTGATGACTGAATTAGCCCATTGTCAAGCATCCAATTGATTTTTTGACAAATGATCTTATGACTAGCTGGTGGTACTTTGTATGCTCTTTGCTTAATTGGCATTGTATTTCTAGTCTTAATTTAATGTTGGATGATATTGGTGTGGCCAAATTCATTTTTGCTAGCAAAAATGTCATTGAAATTGCTGAATAACATTCTTAGTTGTATCTGTTGGAGTGAGTCTAGATTCTTCATGTTTATCTGTTCCAATTGTTCTGATTGGAGCAGATAACATTCACTTTGCTCATAGATGGTTTGTAATGTGATGTCCACATATCTGCAAAGCTATGGAAAATCTGGAATATGGTCTGGTGGTTGATCCTTAACTTCAGTGGTTAAATATCCAATGATGGTTTCCTTTGGTATCTCAATGACATTTTTCGTTATGTTGTAGATGAGAATTTTGATGTTTTTGGGACTTTTGGCTGATATGTAAAGATTAGTAAGTCCAATCTCTCCTAATTCACAAATGATAGCTTCTGCTTCAAACAACTGAGCTTGATTCTTTACTTCTCTTTTTATGGCTAACATATACTGATCATATGATGGAATGAAAATTGATTGATGGATTAAGATAATTTTTTCTTTGTTAATAATCTTTTCCTCTGCCATATTAACTGATATATCTATTCTACCCATTAATCTGAATCTCTGTATCCCTCTTGCTGTTATTTCTAATTCTTTCTTGCTTCCCATTGACACTAACTGAGCTATTTTTACCAGAGGTAGGAATATTGCCTGTGCTATCTTTTTATTTGGTTCTATGGTATAGGTCTTTTCTGAGTTGTTTTGTAATATAGCAATGATATTTCCTATATACTCTGCATCAATTATTCCTCCTTTGATGTTGATTCTCTTTTTTGCTAAACTACTCTTAGATGCTAATTGAATCATAGTGGTCATTAAAATTTCCAGTGCTATTTTAAGATCAATACAGGTGTGCAAATGTGGTTCCAATTTGATGGAATCTTTTCCTGGATATTTCAGATCAAACTCTGTATCTGTATCATGTGCATATTCTGGCATGATACCTTCACTACTATTGCTAAACTATTTAAATTCCTGTTTTTTGGTGAGGTCAGAAAATGCGATAAATGTTTTGGGGTTTAAATCAAAGTTTGAATCATTGTAATTTTCATTGCTATTTGGAGTGAAGCTGGAACTGTTGTTTTCATTGTTGTCATTGTCAGAGTTTGAATCAGGATTGAAAGTTGATTCCAATTCTGATGCACAACTGTTGATTGGTTTTTTTTCTTCTGGGATTGTGTAAATAATGCATGGTAGTGAATTGTAAATAAGGTCACATTCATTACAATATTGGAAGTCACATAGAATCAAACAGTGATCACATAGTCAAGTGTTAATTTCTTTCAAGCATTGCTCCTGCTCTTCTTTTGTAGGTGCTAGCTCTTGATAATGTTCATGGAATTGTTCTGGATCCAAGAGATTTATGACTGGTTCTGAGTCCCAGTCAAGTTTTATGGGCTCTGGAGGGTTGTCTTTGATTTCTCTGATTTCTTCAGGTGGTGCTTCTTCTATTTTGGTGATTGCCATTCTTCATATCTCATCATCGTTGTGTGAACAACTGTCCAATTGTTGTACAGCTCTTTTCTAGGCGGCTTTTATTGGTGTCCCTTTCCTAACCCAGTTGCTGATAAGGATCGTGTACTGACATGAAGCATTGCATGTTTCTCCTTGACCAGAAATGTCATTTCACATTCCTTCGTCAAGTAATGTTTCTCCACAAGCTAGACAAGGATCATTGTCCCATTTTTTTTTCCGTTTTGGTCATCCAAAGTGTTCTATGATGCATGCATGGCAGTAAAATTTGGTTACTGTTGAGTATTCCTTATCATCATTATAGCATGCACCCATTGATGACAATTTTTTGCCACAATTGATGCATATAAGTTTTGGCTGACAATAGATAGATCATCATGGTGTAGTATTTGTATAGTAATTATAAGTGGTGATTGGTGTTAAATTTTCTTTCTCCTCTTTCCCTTTTCTCTTATTTAGCTTTTTTCTATTCTTACTTTATTATTTTGTCTTGATTGTTGTTGGTTTATCAGACTTAGTTAATGTTTCAAATAAGTTCTGTGTCCTTTTGTTTTCTTTTGCTGTTGTTGTTCCAGAATAGTATAGGCAGTAACTTGTTGTGGTTTTCATTGGCCCAAAAGACTTGATATGCTTCCCATGTTGGTTTTTTCTTGTCCTTTTCAAACTCAATTAGTGGTTTTATAGCAGTGCTGGGTTTGAAGTGACCACAGGTTGCTGGTACTCAGGTGTGTTGGCCATTTTGGCTGAGTTGTAGTTCTTAAGTGGTCCAATCGAGTATGGCATTAGTTTTGGATAACCAATCATTGCCTACCAATGCTTGATATTGGGTTGCTTCCATCATTAGGACTTTGATAGGAGTAATGATGCTATTGACTTTGAATGGAAAGTCATTAATTTCACCAATTGGTGTTTTGGTCACTCCATCAACAGTAATTATGCACATGCTGACAGCACAATCAACTCTGTGATCTAATTGGTTTATGAGTTGTCATGTGATAATGCTGCCAGCTAATCTACTATCTAGGATTAATTTGATGGTGTGGCCATTAACTTTTATGTCTGTGTACATGGTGGTAATTGGTTTGGTATCTAGAATGGCTCTATTGAATAATAGAACTGGTGTGGTTTCCTCGAGTTCAAATGGAAAGATTGCTGCTAGTGATTTGTTATTGGTGACTGTGGTTAGAAGTATGTTGTTGGTTTCTGGGTTGTTGGGTGGGGCATCTTTTGGGATAACCAAAAGACTTAAATAGTGTTGGGCATTCAGATTTTGGGAGTTCTCAGTGCCCGAATTCCATTGTTAAAATCCTAATAGTTGTGCTGTAGAACTGGAGATTGGTTAATAGACTATTATTGACAATTTTTAGCTTTGTTGTGTTAGTTTCAGCCTTTGGGTTTCATTTTAAGATAAGTACTGGGATGGTATTTGATTTTGTTGGGGCTAATAAATTACCTGAGACTGCAACTGATAAATGGATTGGAACTGTAGTTGATAAATTGATGCTGGAGACTAATAGACTGGAGGTAAGTATAATTGCTGCATCATTGGAGTTTGATACAATGACTGCGTCATCAGTAAGTAATTTGGTTGATATAGAGCTGGATTTGATTGATGATTTGGAATTTGAATCTGGCAATTGGGATTTCGATATTGATTTCCCAATCATTGGTTATTTAAATGTTGGTGGCAATCAATTTGCAAGTGGTCTTGTTTACCACAATAGTGACAAGTACATATTTTCTACTGCCACTGTTAATTAGTCATGAAAGATGCTGGACATGACTGATTTTGGAATCAATTTCTATTTCCTTGGTTTTTGTGTCATTGGGGAGGTTGATAAATGGCTTGATTGTTGTTAGCTAAGTACTCTTCTAATTTCTGATTGAGTGAGTCACTTAATTGCTTCAGTTTGGAATCCAAGTTAAATGATCTGTTCATTACTAAGTTTACAGCTTAAGCATAGTTGGCTTTGAGTTTGGCTGCTTCAAAATCTCTGGCATTTGTAACTATAGCTTGGAAGTCTGCTGGATGCATTGGGCACACATATTGGAAGATGCTACTGTGCAGACCTCTAATGAATTGATTTAAGATTTGTGGTGCTGTGAAATAATCAGCCTATATGGTCTAAATTTGGCGCAGATTTTTGTGGAAGCATTCTAAGTAAGTAGTGACTGCTTCATTTTCTCCTTGCTTGATAGTGATAAAAGTGTTTGCCAAGCAATTAATGCTGTTATTATTACTGAAATATCCCAAGAATGTGGTTTTAAATTCCTAGAATGTTTGGGGTTTGATAGCTAAACTTTGATATCACGAGTTGGTGATATCCTGTAAGAAATAAGAGATGACTTGAAATGCTCTCTGGTCATTCCATCCATTAGCTGTGATGGCTTTTTCAACATTGTTAAGTCATATTTGGGCATTGTCTTCTTTGTTGATGAATTTCTCAAGTTTTGCTATTGGAGTATAGGCCATTGGATCTAAGTTTGGTTGTTGAAGTTGTTGTTGTGGCTGTTGAAGCGGTTGTTGTAGTTGTTGTAGTAATATTTGTTGTGGTTAGATTGGTTCAGCTGGTGGCTGATCAATGATAATTATTGGAAATAAGTTTTGCTAATTAATTAACTCAGAGTTTGGATTGTCTTAATTCAGTAGTGTTGAAATATTCGGAGTTCTGATTTCTGGATTTTTCAAGTTTAGATTTTGCTGAATTTGTAGATTTGGGGTTTTAATTTCCAGGTTTTCTGGGATCGGATTCTGGTAAGTAAATTCTTGATCTTCAGATTCTTCTTCCTCTTCTTTCTGTTCTCCTTCCGATTCCATTATTTCCCAAAAACTCGCAGTTCTAAAATTGAATTGGGGTGGTGGAGATCAAAGTTCTGATGGCATTGACAATCATGACTTAAATCCTTCAAAATACACACTGTATGGTCCTAAAAAATCTTCTTTTTTTTGTTTACTCTGGAATGGGAATTGTCCAAATGTTGATGTCATAGTTGATATGGATACATCTGTTGATATGATGTTAATGGTGCTTCCAGGTATATAGTGGTATGATGGGTTTGCTGGTAATTCAACTCTGGTTTTCTTCCAAGTGGGTGGTTATATTTGTTTTAATGTCACTGCTAGTATTTGCAATCTTCCTTTGCCTTTGTCTGTATAGGTGATGGAGAATTGTTGTTGTGCATACTTTTTAATGGTTTGATTGATTTCCCTGATGATTGGTGTGAAACTGTAGTTTCTTGGTAAACTGGTATGTTGAAATAATTCTGTATATAAGTTTTTTCTTGCAGATTTAATGTCAACTGTTCTTTCTAAGCAGTCTGTGATTTTATTATTGACATAGAAGTTAAAAACTGATTCTGCTGAGAAATGGTTATTGTTTAATCCCAATTGTTGGCTGTACCATTGAAACAAGAATTTGGCGAATCCTAGATGATTTGTCCCTATGATTTCTAATTCTGCCACTTTTGGATGATTGTTGTTGGTGCTGGTTCTCTGTAGAATTATATTTCACAGAGAGCATCAAATATTACAGATGATTATTTGGGGTCTCAAATCAAATAACAAATCTGTAACTTGGTGCTAGTTTGGTATTCTAGTGTTGATATCTGAAGATTTGGTGAATCTGAAGATTTGTTGCAGAGTTTTTTGTATAATAGATAGAGATTCACTATGGTTGGTTTAAGTTGTTTTCCTCAAGTTGTTTTCCCAATTTCTGTCTTTAGTGTGGTGACCAGTTTAATCTGGCAGTCATGCCCTTCTGGTAAGCTGTCTGTTAATATATATAATTTTACCCTTATTTCTGGGTCTTTTACCAGACTATTCATGACATCAATAACTTAGTGCTTAATTTCTAATCAATTAGTAAAACAAAGAAATAAAAAAAATAAAAGAAAATAAACAAAAGCAATTGCAAGTTAGTATCCCATTAATAGCCATGATCAAGAGCTATTGTTCTAATGTAGTTAAGTATTAATTGCTATCAACATGAAGTGTTAATAGTGGAGAGTGGATTAAGATAGCAAATAATTATTTATTGATATTTGTGAATGAAAAGGTGGCTTAGATTAAATCTAAACTGAGAGGTCTGTCTTTTCTACTTCTAATGCTATCACTATATATACATAATTTAGGTTTTACGAGATCACTTACATTTTCAAGCAATGTGCTATAATTTCTCAAGCAATATTCACATTGCTGAACAATATGCCATATTTTCTTAACATTGCTTCATATTGCTGAATAATATGCCATGATTTTTGACATTGCTTTATATTGCTAAGCAATGTGCTCACATGCTAACTACTACTTTCTTACTGGCCTACTATTTTTCTATATCTGTTTTCTTTTTATAAGTAATAGCATCTATTAAAAAAGAACAAAAGCAGTATTTAAAACAATTAAATACTAAACTTTGTGGTTATTTTTTAATTTTATGTGATTTTAAATATTGTAATAATTGTAATCTTATTTATAATCTATTATTACATATAATCTATTTAATATTTAAAAAAAAGAACCAATTAACAAATATATATGAAAATTAAAATCAATAATCAATTATAATTCAAACTTTAACAATAATAACAATAATAGTTCTAATGCTATTTATAATAACAATAGTAATAACAATTCAAATACCAATTTAAATTTTAAACATTATATTATACTTTCAAATTTTTTTATAAAGTAAAAACTTAAATATTTTAACAATAATAATAAGAATGTCATACTAAAATGCATACATAATACTAATATAGAGTTTGATTTCAAATATTTTAAAAAGAAAACCATCACATTAGAGCTCTACTTATATATCAATATAAATTTAAAAATAGTACTGGAAATTTTAACAACAATAGTCCAATTAGCATTCAGATTTAGTTTAGCAAAAAAAAATTAGCATTAGAAAAAAATATTTGATATAAGATTTATAAAAAATATTATTGCAATGTTACAAAATAAATCAGAAAAAGTTTATATTATTAAACCCAATAAAAAAATAACACAAACAATATTTCTGTCTTTAATAAAAATAATTTAATTAGTATTAGTAAGAATAAGAGAAGAATTAGAGATAACAATAAAAGAAATAAATAGATTTGAATTCATAAATAAAATAGAAATATCTGTAAATATAATAGAAAAAAAAATAATTGATCAGAAAAAAATCATTTCTACCAATTAACTAATTTCTATTTTACTATATAATTAATATATATTAAAAATAACAAAGAAAATAAAAAATCAACTCCAGATTTTAAAGTAAAACTTATTATTTGCAAATCAAAAAAGATTGCCATTACCAATTTATATTTACCAACCAAAAACTACAAACATATTTGAATTCTAATTCACAACACAACAGAAAATTCAATAAAAATACCAATAAAAATTATTATTGAGTATTTAAATGCTAAAATTGAAAATTTATTATTTATTACTGTTTCAAACTTTTTATAATTGTATAAATATGTAATTTTACATTACAAATAATTTAAGAATAAAAAAAATACTACTTGTTATAATTAAAATAGTTAGAACAAATAAACTTGGAAAATTTAAATCTACTTTAATATATGTATATTAAGCTACTACTCAATAATTTTATTAATATTTTTGTAAGTAAAAATAAATTTGGCGAAATAAATATTATTTAACATCAAATCAAAATTAAAAATGCTATGTCAATTAAACAACAAACATATTAAGTATTATCTATTAGTTATAAGATTATTTAACAAAAAATTAATAGAGTATTAGACAAAAAATTAATTCAGCTATTTATAAATTTATGATCATTATCAGTAATATTTATTTGAAAAAAAACAGAAAAATTTGGTTTTATATAAATTACAAGAAACTTAACAATATTACTTATGGAAACAGTTATCCAATTTACTTATTCAGAAATTATTTAATGTATTTAAAAGAAAAAAATAAGTTTTTATATTAGACTTAAATAGTGATTATTGACAAATAGTTATGAATTTAACTAATAAAAAAAACAGTATTCACTATAAGAGAAAAAAACTTTGAATTTAATGTTATATTTTTTGGCTTAACTAATGCCTTAGCTATTTTCCAATGATTAATAAAAATTGTTTATACTAAATTATTATAAAAATTAATAGTAGTTTACTTGGATAATACCAATATATTTTTTAAAACATTTGATAATTATCTCTATTATTTATAACAAGTATTTAAAAGACTAAAAAAACTAAATTAAAGTTAAATGTTATTAAATATTTTTTTGGAAAAACATAACTCAAAGTTTTTGGAATGTCATTGGCAAAAATAACATTAAAATAAATCCAAATAAGATTAAAATAGTCAAAAAAATTCTAATACTAATCAATTTTACTGAATTTTAATTATTTTTAAAATTTGCTAAATATTATTAATGCTTTATTTACAACTTTTTAAAATTAATTCAGCCATTTTACCAGTTTTAAGCCAAGAATACCAAATATAAATAAACAGAAAAACAACAAAAAGTTTTTAATACATTAAGAAAAAAGCTTATTTAAGCTTTAGTATTAATTTATTTAGATTATAATAAATCATTTATTATTATTATTAATGTTTTTTAGTTTGATTCTTTATATTAGATAAAAATTAAACTGTATTCATTAAATAAATAAATAATTGAATTATTTGGCTTTAAATTGTAAAGTATTTATAATGTTTTTTTTAAAACTTTAATAAAATTTGTGATTAACTTTAAATTTTTTATATATTTGTTCTTTTAATATAATATTATATGTAAAAATATTATTTTTTTGAATTTTTTTCTTATTATTAATATTGATTTTATAATTGGTTTCAAATTAGTTTTTTAAAATTTGATTTGTTTAAATTTATATTGCTAATTAAATTTATTACTAAGTTTATTAATATTTTAATTATCTTAATTATTAAATTAATAAGTGGTTCTTTTTTTTGAATATTAAGATAAAAAAAAGTTTTTTGTAATTGAAAAAAATATTAATATTTTTAAAAAAATTGTTGATAATTTAAGTAAAAAAATTATTAATTTTAAGATAAAATATAATATAAATAATTTATTTAATATTTGTAATAATAATTCGAATTTTTCTGCTAATAAAATTTTTTTTGCTAAGATAATAATATTTTAGAAGCTTTAAGCTTTTAATAAAATAGTTGTATAATTGGGTGGTTTGGTTCTTAATAATAATAATTTGATTGCAATTATGCAAAAAATTATTTTTTTGGATAAATTTGCTTTTGTAGATTCAACTTAATTTAGCCTTAACTGGGTTGAATGGCTAATCACATGTAAAAAAATGCATAAGTCATGGCTATTTGAATTTCATGTCATTGGGCTACACTTTGTTAAACTTAGATTAATATTTGATTATATTGTTAATTCTGATTAATTATTACCAATTATAAAGCAAAACAAATAATATATTAACATGTATTGTTATTTAATTATTTCTTATCATTATTTAATTTAAAATCAAAACTAAATTAACTTTTTTTTTGTTAATATTACTAGTATTATTATGTTGCCATTTATAATTGTTGATTTGCCAAGTTCGTAAATCTAAAATTCACAATTTACAATGATTATGATTTAAAGTTCTAATTTGAATTCTCAATTTCTTGTTTAGCTTTCGAATTGACCATTCCAGCCAATTTCCGTAGAAAAGTTTTTCTTTCCTCCAAGTTCATATCTTCGAGTAAGGCTTTGGCCAAGCCTTCTGAAACCGCTGTTTGATTGATTCTAGTTAATTCGATGACACGAAGTGCGATCGCGTCGTCTCTTAATTTATTAATACGCGATTTTAGCAATGATGATGAGGTCGTACTATTGTTCGCTATACCAATCATATTCTCGAACCAACCCACAACATCCCTATCAGCTTCTTCCCAATCCGTGTTCGCATCAACATCGGTGTGGAACCAATTAATCATATGTTGTCGCGTTTGTTCCCTGGTAAGTAGTGGGTTGGCATCAGCTAATTTTTTGAGCATGTACTCTTCGTGTAAACGTCTTTGAACACGCCAATAAAAGAATCGACGACTTTGTTTCCACTCTAAGACCTTTCTTACGGCACCTTTAACTTTCATTCTTCCTGGAGTGTCATGTAGTTCGGCAAATTGGAGCGCAATTTGCGAATAAACAGGTAAAAGTTCACGCTCACGCGCATCTAAACGTGTCTTTATATCTTGAAGCTCAATCTCCGAAAGATTTGGAACATCAATCGATTTTTTCAATAAACGATAAGTTGGGTCAAGTCTTTCCATTGTGGCAAGCAATTGCGGTCGACGGAATTTGATTTCTACTATTCCTTCCGGTTCTAAAACGCCTGCTCTCGATTTCGTATCAGCATACATTTCCATATAAGTTTTGTTGATCGCTGGATCGATTACAACCCAAGCTCCACCTCGAAGTTCTCCGTTAGGAATAATGTAAACAAATACAGGCCGCTTATAATTCGCCAAAGCATCAACAATATATGCCCCGTATTTGAGGATTTCGTTATACATGTCACGTTGTCCGCCAGAGAATCCGCGCCAGTTTGCAAAAATTATTAATGGTAGTTCTTCCCCTTTATTGAAATCATTTATTGCTTGAGCGGTTTTATAAGCAGAATTGGGGTACCAAACTTGTCCCGCTTCCGTGAACATTTGTTCCCTTGAGTCTGTATTCGCTGGATCAGCTGGCACAAGATGTTCCAGGCTACGAGTTTCTACGGCGATTACACCCATAGGGATTCCACCAAGACGTGCTCGACCAACAACCTTAAAATAATTTGTATTAATTCGAATGATTAAAATAAAATCTCCTTTGAATATTCAGTTTTTGTCCCAAAAATTTAATTTATACATACCACAGTCTTAGCCCATCCACTCAATGTTTCTACAAATGAATTACGATCAAAGAAGCCGCTTAACCAGCTATCGTTATTTCCTTCAATTTCATATTTTCCAGCGAGGAACCATCTCGGATCGTATGGATTTTTTGGTGGAACATAATCAATTTCACGATCCCAATTATCGGAGCTAATGGTGATTGGCACCGGTACCCCACGCTTGGCAGGAACATAGGAAAGCCATTGAACGATCTTGCTAATCCCTTCCAAATCATTTTGTGCTGTAAGATGGGATACTCCATTCTTGAACATAATTTGCGTTCCACCAAGTTGAAGATTAGAAGTGTACACTTCCCGTCCTAAAACTTTATTAAGAGCTGGTGCTCCTGTCAAAATAATTGGTTGCCCCTCATTTTGGATTGTACGTTGCCCTAATCGTACAAGGTATGCCCCGATACCAACTGATCGACATGTGACTAAGGTGATGGTAAAAATATCTTCATAAGCTCGAGAGGTTGCTCCCGCTATTAACCCTGAGCCCATTAAACATTCAACGCCCAATCCATCCTGAAATCCGATAATATCGGTTACTTTATATCGATTTTCACCATCATCCTCAATTTCTTCTGCGATCAAAGATTCCTTTCCATTCTGATTTAATTGTTTATATGTGGCAGAATCCAGGTATAAATATTTAACCCCTCTAGTAGGATCTTCTTTGTCATTCCAAGCAACATTGAAATGATTAATAATTTCATCAGCTAGACCAATTCTAGCACCAGAATTAGCCGAGAGATAAATTCGAGGAATTCCTAATTCTCTGGCCATCTCTGAGGCTTTGAAAAAGAATTGATCCTCAGCGGGTCCAAAGGAGCCAATTTGATAGGTAATGTCATTCGCAATAACAATCATCTTCCGACCTTTTGGATACTCTGGGGTGAATAAAGTAAATACCCAGGCCACCATACCACAACTATTAGTGCCAGCGCTGCGTTCAACTTCTTGTAGCTCATCTTTATCGTCTAAAACTAATTCTTTAGCTTCCAGTAGATTGCTCGGAATTGAAATATCTTGCGCAACAAGATTCCATTGGCTGAGCAAAGCTTGTCGAAATAGCTCTGGAAAATCATACACATAAGTAGTACCCATTAAATGAGCCTTGTATCGACGAGGCTGAAGCCATTCTTTGATAGCATAAGGCGTATTAATCGGTTGCAAATGCATCGACCCAGGTGGTCCCATAGATTTTAAAATCCAGGTGTCACGTTCAGTTTTCACTTCTTGATACGATTCAACTTTAAGAACGAAACCGGATACATTGTTGATGATCACACGTAAAGGATAATATCCTCCACGTTTCGGATCTTCAACTTTGAATCGTACCTCGGCTCCAGTCACACGGAGTCTCCAGAGTCTTTTACCATGTCTATCGATAAAACCTTGTAACGCATCTTCTACTTCTTGATATTCCAATACGAAGTTTGGAATGAAATTGATGAATAAATGGTTACAATCGGAATTTTTATGCTCCGAGCTCACAATTTCTAATGAATCTAAAATATCGTTCAAAAGTCTATCGGATTCCGAAATTAAATAGTCCGCAGTACGAACACTATTACGTAAACGACCAGGACGAACCAATGCTCGAATGAAGAAACGACAATCCGACGTGTTTTCTTTGCCCACGGCATAATATACGTGAATTTGTCGATTGGAAATGAAACATGGTTTAATATCGAAATTAGATAATCTCCCCAATTCAAGCTGATAAGCCATCGCAGGTTCAATATGACGAATTGTTTGATCTTCGGCGAAACCTCCCACTTCTCGGAAAGTAAAATATCCTGGGTAAAGCCCTTTTCGGAATAAAAGCACGGTGAGACGACGAATTCCTAGTTCACGAAATTCCCAAGAATGTGCTTGAATAAGAGGCTGAAGTTTTTGCTTCAATTCCTCGTCATTCATTGAATCTTCGGTTAATTGCAAAGCGATACTTAATATATGATTATCAATATCTTCGTTTAAGGAAGAATCATTGGTTTTAGGTTTTTTCAGTTTTGGAAAAATTGCCAATATTCTGGGTAAATTTGCCTCAATTTCTTCCGGGGATGTGCATGACATCATGGCGCCAACTCGAACTGGTTCCGATTCTGCGCGTGATATCATATAATTCATATCTGATATAGATCCAACTCTCCTCATACTGAAACTCTGATTAGTAGTGGGAGTCATGGGTGAAGTAGCATGAAGAGTGAAATTCCATGAAACCATGAAAGGGACATGATCTGTATAATATTCCACGTTCAAGATTTGATAAGCTCGATAAGCTCGACGTGCATATACTTCCAAAGCAGCTAATCGTATCCAATTATCTTGATGATAAAAAAAGTTCGGAAGAACATCGAATACCGCAAATTTAGTGTCAATCAATTCCTTGAGTGAATCATAACTCGGAGGGCGATAATCATATCCATCATCCCCATAATGACTTTCAATGACTGCTGCCTTCAATATTTGTTCCATTTGTGACATTCTTTCTTCATAGGAGGGTAGATGACAATGAATGAGCAACTCACGAGCCTTCAAAGCGATTTTGGATGTAGAACGTCCATCAAGTTCAGTCAATTTTTTTAAAACTGGCGAGAAAAACTTATCGAGAGCCTGTGAAACGGTCGCTGGTTTAACTTGATCAAGCAAATGAAGGATCAAATTGTTTTTTGCTCCAATTTTCGAATGCGATAAAACGATCGAAATGACTTTATCAACATTATCCTTATATTTTTCCCGAAGAGAAAGAACCACGTCCTCTTCACGCTTTTTAGACTTTGTGAATAAGACTTCTACCTCGTGATACATGTTGAGAAAATGACAAATCTCTGACCATTCATGATATTTCAGGCCGAGAATATAACGATCCACAACTTCCATCAATGGATTGACTGTATTTGTGAAGTTAATGACGTCAACGGAATTAACAAAATCACGTGCATAATCGTTAATCAGATCTTTTAACTTTTGGGAGGGAAATTCTAGATTTTTTTCTTGTGATTCACGAGTGATACGATGAAGAGACGAATCCAATTTCGTTGGAATTCGACCAGATAAATTAGATAAGGCTGCATCAAATTCCAAATACGGAAGCTGTGGATTTCTCAAAAGTTCCATTAATTCTTTCATGTTACTCTGTAGTAAAGCTTGATTATCATATCCATTGAGAATACACTCAAAAATATGAATAACTTCCCGGAATCTTTGATGAGGTTTATCTCCAAGGAGAACAGGGGGGTTCATTGGTGGCAATTGTCCCTCATAAGGTTGTGCATGACGAACACGAGTGGGATCATCTAGAGTTAGAATCCCAATTATGTCACCAGCTTCAAGGGTAGCATTTGGCTGCTTAATGAATTGTACAATGCCATCTTGACTTGCGATGAGAGGCATATACATTTTCATCACCTGATAACGATGTATCCAGGGATATATTGATTAACTTTGGAATAAAAGAAGTTGATAAGCTTTCAAGTCTCACTCACCTCAATTTCTGCGTATCCCTGTCCTTGATTCACATGATCGCCTGATTCAACCAGGAAGCGTACAAGTTTACCAGGTGAAGGAGATCTTAATTGTGTAGGATCATTTTCTTGTTCCAAAAGACATGTCTTGCTATCAATCATCATTCTAGTACCTTGAACTTCTTCACGAAAATAACAGGTATGACTTTTGCCATCTAACAAGACTAATAAGCCACCATCAGAAAGTGGTCGCACCGAAACTTGAGTTTTAGAACCATTTAAATATAAGGTAAAAGAATGCGGTCCTGATTGGGTGGCAGTAAATTTAAAACGAACTCCATCGTGTATGAAATCAATTGTAAACACTGTTCTTAGGATATTTTTATTGGGAATTTGTCCTTTTTCTAAAAATCGCCGATATTCATTGTGAATTTCGGAAGATAATGTGTAAGCTTTTGTGACGGCTCCACATATGACTGCCAACATTTTTTCAGGTCGTTCTGCCGTTAAATTATCATCAGAAATAAGCATATCTAACCAACCAGTGGTAAAAGTGTTCTCCTCGAAAGCTTGCGTTTCAAGTAATTTAATGAGATATTCCACCGTAGTTCGAAAATCACCTCTGATAGAAAGTTCTTTTAAAGCAATCACCATATTTTTACGTGCTTGTTGTCGATTCTCGCCATATGCAAATATATGGCCAAATTGGGAATCAGCAAATTCATGTAGACCCCCAGCTGAATTCACCGAAAAATAGCCCCACACATTGGTACTACTACGAAAATTTAATTCATGCACCATCCCACTACTAGGTTTGAAACCTGCATCAGGATTCTCAGCCGTGATACGAACAGCAATTACGTGACCTTTTGGAGCAGGTTTCCGTTGTGTTTGGAGAGATTGAGGATTTGAGAAACTGAAATCAATCTCTGATGTACCATTCGGTTCGACGCCGTAAAGAACACGAATATCGCGTATACGATGAAGTGGTATACCCATTGCGATTTGTAACTGGGCCGCAGGTAGATTCACTCCGGACACCATTTCAGTGGTGGGATGCTCAACTTGTAATCGAGGATTTAATTCAAGAAAACAAAAGAAATCTCTATCCTGATTGTACAAATATTCAACTGTGCCAGCACTGACATAGCCAACCATTTTGGCGAGCCGAACAGCTGCTTTTTCCATTGCCTCGAATGTTTCTGCCCCGGCGATAGTAACGGGTGCTTCTTCAATGATTTTTTGATGTCGTCTCTGCACAGAGCAATCACGACCAAATAATGATATGGCATTTCCATATTGATCGGCTAAAACTTGCACCTCAAGATGACGAGAATTTCCCGCTAATTTCATGATAAATATAGGTGATCCAGGTACTTCCCCTAATACCTGATTGAAAGCTTGCTCGAAATTATCTGGTGATTCTACTTTACGTATGCCTTTGCCGCCACCTCCTTCGGATGCTTTGATCATTACCGGAAAACCAATTGATTTTGCTTTTTCAAGACCATCTTCAGGACTTTTAATGCAAGCTTTTTCGTAAATATGATCAGGGACCATCACATGTCCGTGCTTGTTTTTTTCAGTATGAGTTAAACCACTACCACTCCAATCCATGGTAGGTATATTGGCTGATTGTGCCACAATGGTCGATGAAATCTTATCACCCAATGATCTCATGGATGATCCGGGTGGGCCGATAAATACAATTTTATTTTTACTGAGCGAAAGTGAATCGGGCAATCGAGGATTTTCTGATGCGTGACCCCTGTTAAAGTTTTCAATGAGTATTAAAAATTCGTATTTATATATATAGATAGAGTTTTTTAATTATATTTGGATTTGATATTTCAACTTGCCATCCTGCCCAAACAGCATCTACTCCTGTTCTCTCTGCTATGTCCACAATTAAAGCCACATTTGCATAATTATTATTGTTTGAGCCTCCTGGGACTTCAATGTACTGATCAGCCATTCGAATATATTCTGCATTAATCTTCAAGTCCTCTGGCGTGGCCATGACTGTGAATTGAATGACGTGTTCATCGCCAAATGTTTCATAAGCCCATTTTCGAACGGATCGTATTTCTTTTACTGCCGCAATACCATTATTGGCAATCAAAATCTTTGTAATGACAGTGTGTCCATTGTGATTTTCCACGAAATCACGAACAGGACCCCGTGGTGCATCCTGAATGTTATTTAGGCCTAGAATTGAGATATGTTTTTAAAGGTTAGGATTTTGGATTTCACCAATGGGACAATTTTTACTGGGAAAATGCTAATGTAACATGGTCTTAATTTGGTTCTTTTAAAAAATTTTCAAAGACATAGGAATTCACAGAAAGAATCACAATTTTCACCAGCTTACCAATAAATTGTTCAATTATTTCAGTCATGACGACGAGCTTTCTTCAAATTTAGGTGTTTGGCGAATGAAAATGTTTTCCTCTGTCGTCCAACTTCTTTGAAGGAAACAAATTCCCTGAGCACAAAGTGAATTATTATAAAAGACACTCATGTTGAGCTGTTTATATGTGGAAAATATTGTTTGCGTTTTTGAAAAGTGTATCTAGTATCACTTTTCAAAATCAAAAGACCGAAGTTGTTTGCCCCAAGAACCCAAAAATTTGATCATCTCGGATAACCGATGGAGAAATTTATTAAACCGCGTTACGTACATTACAGATGGGGACATATGCAAGTTTCACATGGGGGTGAGAAAATGTCAATATTTCCGGTATGAGCTGGAAATTACATCAAAATGTTTGACTCATATTTATATGATGATCACAGATTATGGTATACATATCTGATATAACAAACCCCAAAAATTATGGACAGTACCCACACTCAATTATTGAAAAAACTTTTTATCCATAATAGGATGAGATCAATATTCACGTGCCGTTGCCTGGAATCGAACCAGGGTCAGTGCGGCCACAACGCAATGTACTGCCACTATACTACAACGGCTAAATTGTATTGGAAAAAGAAAATTTTTTTAGGATATAATGTTTTAATTTTATTCTGTGAATTTATTAATCTCAAAATAAATAAATAAATAAATAAATAGACCAATATTTGAGGCTCTCAATTTTAATATATATAAAATGAAAATTAGAAACTTTTTATTAAACAATATTTTAATTATTCATTATTTAATTGCAATTAATTTTAATTATATAATTTTATATTATATATAAAATATAATAAATAATAATATTTTATTATAATTGATTATAAATTTATTATTATTAAAAAAAAATCTTTTTTATAAAATTTTATATTAATAATTTAATTATTACAAAATTATAAAACAACCATTATTAAAATATTTAAAAAAATATATATAAAATGAATAAATAAAAAGTAAATTAAATTAAAAAATGCTTTTTTTTTATATTTTTATGATTATATTTGAAACAAAGAATAAAATATTTACAACTTTTATTTTTGATATTGTTTTATTAATTTAATATTTAAGAAATTTTTTTTAATTAAATTTTATTGTAAAAAAATAATTTTTGTATTTAAAATTATTATTATTATTATTATTATTATTATTATTATTATTATTATTATTATTATTATTATTATTATTATTATTATTTTAATTTTTAAAATATATTTGGAAAATTATTTTATGCTTAATTTTTTAAATTTAAACAATTTAGTTATTTTATATATATATATATATATATTAATTTTTTTAAATAAATGAATAATTATTTTGCTTCTCTTCTTGATTGGTCATGATGATCATCTCTCAGAAATGGAAGAGTGTCGTAATACATCAAATATTAAATTTCTCAACAACAATAATAATAAGGAGTATACAGGATCGTAGCACACTTCCTTAAAACCACTGTCTTAATTCAAAACTACTTCATCTGATCATACTTTCCTTAGGTAAATTACTAGATTTCCTTCAAATTTCTCCTTTAAATCTTTGCATCTACCAAACCAAAACACACGTTCCTTTTCACGTTGCTAAATTTTTGAGGGCAAAATAAAGATACTCTCAGTAATAATAATAAAAATCCTCTTTCCTTAAACAATAATACTTGAGCACCACCGTGTGTATGCATATGCGTGTGAGCACGCGCGATTTGGTGCGTTTTTGATCTTGCAACAAATAAAAAAAACTATAAATTTAGAAATCCTCCAAACTATTAAAAACTCTTCAACAATAAAATAAAAATTTGAGAGATGAGTGACACCAAATTAATCTCATCTTTGATTAGTCGGATTGGATTGAAGGTGATTATTTTTTCTCCTTGCTCTTCCAGTTTTCCTTTTTCTTTGAGAGTTCAAAGAGGTGCATAATAGGTTAACTCTCAAATGACAACTATGAGTTTAAAACTATCAAGTTGATCAACATGGTGAATGAATGAATGAATTAATGAATTAATGAATTAATTAATATCCAAATTAATTCCCTCCCATTTTTTGGGAACTCATCGAAACTTTACTAATCTCAGACTACTTTGATTTTCAATTCTTCAGTTACCATGTAACAGCGGTAAAAAACTAGAGGCATTAGAGGCGGATCCGCTGGTGCAACAAACAGTAAATGCAATCGTTGATCTTTCGCGTTTTAGGCTCACCATAATTGCAAATCATTTAACGCAATTATTGGAAAATATATCAAAGGTTAGAGTTAAAATTTTATGGGTAAACTAGTGGGGAAGAAAAAGAGTTAGCTTCAAACTAACTCAGGAGATATACATATTAGTAGTAGTAGTAGAAAATTTTATAAATGGAAAATTGGACGTGTAAATATGGTAATATTCACTATTAGTTTTTAAAAAGGAAATATTTAATTTAGGTCATTTTAATTTGGGAATTTATTATTGTGAAATTAATGGATGAAACGGGATACTTAGTTTTAATATTAAAATTTTTTTAAGATTTATTTTCTCATGTCAATTATTATTAAAAATTTATTCAATCAGATTAATTAAAATATTTTAATTCTTTTTTATTTTTCATTAATTGAAAAACACTACAGACATCTTCAATGGTCTTGGAAGAATATGTTCCTTTTGATGTCCTGCAGTCGCAGTTGTTTATTTTAAAAATACTTTCGGCTTGCATGACCCATCATTGGAAATTTTATCGTGGCTCACAAAAAGAGATGCTGGAATATTCATCGTCAATTACGAAAACAAACAGTGATATTAGAAACCCGACCCCTGATGACTCTTCATCAATAACTCTTGTGAACAATGGTATCAATCAAAATAAAAATCATCATCAAAATATCAATGGTGATAATTTATCAAATGAAACATCAAATCCTAGCATTCACACAATGCTATCAAGCATCAATCAAACTACAAACAATTCCAATCATAAAAACATTATTTCTGGTTCATCTTCAAATAATGGTAATCAACAAATGTCTCAAAATAATATCAATAATAATAGTAATAATAATAATAATAATAATAATAATAATAATAATAGCAATAATAGTCATAATACTCATAATAATAATAATAATAAAAATAAAAATAATAATGATAATAATAATCATAACAACAACAACAACAACAACAACAACAACAACAACAACAACAACAACAACAACAACAACAACAACAACAACAACAACAACAACAATAACAACAATAACAATAACAATAACAATAACAATAACAACTTAGGTAGTAATAGTGTTAGTCAACAGCAACAGCAACAGCAACAACAACGTCCATTTAAACTTCCAAAATCATGGGAAGATCCACCACAATTAGACGACTTTCTTGCCAAATATATTTTGAGCGTATTATCACGATTTCTTCATCAGATGGCAAGTCAAGAAGATAATTTACCAAATAATCAACCTACTCCTGGAGCGCCTGGGACTAGTTCAGCAGGGGCTGGTGGAGTTGGAGTTGGAGGTGGAGGTGGAGCATTTGGTGCTGGTGTTGGAAATAATGGAAATATCACGCCTCATTCTTCAGCTACTCATGATGCCATTTGTGAAATTTTCAAAAATGCTGGTCGTGTGATTTTTTATATAAGTGCTTCCAATTGGGGTGTGGTATTTTCAAGGATTAAGACTCGAATTGGTTATTTAACAAGTACGAATGATGAGTGGCCCGAAACTGCAGAATTGAAATTGTTGGAATGTTCTGATTTAAATTCAAAACGTTTATCAATGATACTTAAAGGTATGGAAGATTTAGAAATTTTAATAAATTGATTTTATTTTATATTTTAAAAAAATTATAACTTGAATTTTTTACAGAGCTATGTGGCTCTTTTATGCATTTGAAGAGATCAGCGCAAACTGTCATGGCGGTTGTATTAAGAAAAGCCATTTGGAATTGGATTGAAGTGTTCCCAGCAGAGTTTGTCGCACTTTGTCAATCACAAAAACGAATGGATGGAGGTCCAGATATTTTATTCAAGTTTTGTAATAATCTCGCCGATAATACTCGACGAAAGACCGTTTTCTGGCCATTACAGACCATGTTATTGATTCTTTGCCCCGATATTTTATTGGATGCTGCCATGTCAGATACAAGGATGATGTCCACGTCAAAAGAGGTATGATTTCAATATGAATCATGGAAATTCATTAGAAGAAAACCATTTTTATTCGGTCTATTCAAGAAAAAGTGACAACTTTCGATAATTAAAATTTTTAGGCATTATTTCTGGATTCTTTGAGAAAATCTCTAAGAAGTACTCGATTGGCTGATGTTGCCGCCATATGTTATGTTGACATTTGTAAAGCGTCAACATATGTATCGAAAAATGATTCGTCTGCATTACGTTTAATCGTTCCTGAGATTGAGAATGAACTAAAAGTAAGGAATGAATCACTTGAGTTTTCTCTAAATGGAGTAACTACCACCTATTTTCTTTAATGGTAAAATTATTTAATATATCTAAATTTCAATACATCCTTTCTCTCTCTCTCTCTCTCTCTCTCTCTCTCTCTCTCTCTCTCTCTCTCTCTCTCTCTCTCTCTCTCTCTCTCTCTCTCTCTCTCTCTCTCTCTCTCTCTCTCTCTCTCTCTTTCTTTCTTTCTCTATATATATATATAGGAAAAGTTGTTTGATCCAAATCGACCTTTTACTACTGACGCACATTCGGATCAACGTCTGATGACTGATTGCTTGACAGCTTTATTTCGCCTAAATCACAGAAACGCTTTGCGTTCCTTGATTCCAGTATGTCTGCAAGAGAACGCACCAAACACTTTCAAATTGGTATTAGTCAAGAGTTGCTTTACCATTGCTTCCGAGGTTTTTATTAAATTTTTTTCTTCAAACTGTTTTGATCTATTCCTCTTATCAAATATTATACTTACTTATCGGTTGATACTAATTTCTTTTTCAACTTGAATTTTGATTAGGAAAACCAATTGCCATGGAATCCCACCATCACCTCAATGTACTCTATTCTAGCATCACCGTTACGAAAATTGTTTCAAGAACATATCGTTAATCGTGATTCTAATATAGAACATGGCAGAAGACGTGTGGCAAGAGTTCGATGGGAAGAGGCAAACGAGAAAGGAGAAATTATTTTGAATATTTTAAAATTATATAAAACTGATCCTATGCTGGCAATAGTGGTATGTAATTCCTATATAAATAAATTCTGCAATATTAGTCTTTTAAAAAATTAAAATTTCGAGAACCCTTTTTCATTAAAATAGAGTGATTCACCTGATCAACCAGATGATAATAGAGCCATAATTTATGGAATCACATTGTGTCTCAATGACTCTAATTCAAATATCCGAACAAATGCCGCTGAAACATTGTTAGAATTACATGATATTGAACATATCGAAAAATGGGGTCCTGTTGAAAATAAAATGTATAACTTTTGGTGTATCAGGTAATTGATCGTCTCATCATATTACCTTAATCTCCGAATAGGTGGAATTATTAAATGCTGATTGATCATCTTAATCACATTACTGTTTATTTTAAAGTTCTCAAGTCATGTTGGCTGTAGCCAGGCAAATTGTTGGTTCGAAGGAACGTGAAGAGGGAGCGAGATATATGTTGGAATTATTACTCCAATTACTAATTCGACGAAATGAATTTCTCGCGGCAAATAAGGTTGATTTTTTTATAATTTCAAAAAAAACAAAAAAAAAACAAACTATCGTCTTACTTGGAAAATAAATTTATAGGAACGTGCCACTCTTGGCATAAATGTTCCTGAACGCCTTGCATCCAATGTTGCATTAGAAATAGCTCTATTGGTATTACTGTGTTCTGCCGACACTGAAATATGTTCCACGGCAGTCACGTGTTTTGGGCATTTATGTACGGAAGCCCAATTAACTGAAGATATGGATGAAGCACCACCATCGCAGTTAACAATCGTCGAAAATATGAACGTTTACTTGGAATTATCATCAGCTACTTACATGGTTACTGGTAAGAACGAAATGATCCTTCGCTTGATGGTTTGGTTGATTTTTTCAAAATCTCTATGTCAATAAATTAGGTCGAATGGCTCAGCAAAAAAGAACTCGAAAATTATTACGTTTGATGAACAAACCAACTCCCGGCAATCTTGCCGCATGGGAGGAAGCATGGAAACGTTGGAAATTGTTAACATACATGGTAGCTAGACCGGCAGATGATAGTAGTTTTGATGAAAGCAAAAAACGCGGACTTATCTCGACATTATCAAAAATAAGTTCTTCAAACGTGGCAGATATTACAGAGGTAATGATATGAAAACTCATTCTTAGATTTAAATTTTAACAAATTAATTAACTTCTCAAAAATACGTTTTTTTCTTGAAATAAAGGCACAAACGGCAGAATGGCATAATTATACTGGTTTTCTTTCAGCATTGGGTGGTTGTTGTGTAAGCGATAGTCAAAATTCTCCAAATGGGACAAGCAATGGTCGAAATCCTTCTTTTGCTCACGAAGCGAACAATCATCGTGTTTCAACGACACATCATGACTCGAATTATCATGCAATGGTCGAAACATTTGTTTCAGAAATGGTAGACCTGCTAGTATGTGATTCTATCTACGTTCGAGAGACTGTCAAAGAAACCCTTGGCGCTGATTTGAGTCCAAGACTATATGTCATCCTATTTCGTCATCTGGAATCAATTGTGGGTCGTTTCTTTGATCCTGATGGAGAGGCTACTTGTACTGAACGTTTTACTTTATTCGTTGAGCAAGCAATATCTGTGTTGAAATTGATTCTGGATCGTATTCAAGACGCATCTGAAAATTTATACACAGTTGATTTCGGTGGATTGGTTCTCTCTTTTGCACGTTATTTGCATCGACTTGGTACTGTTCACGATGCACTTCGAATCAAAATAAAAATGTGTGTGCTTGGAGAAATTTTGATGTTAAAAAAAGATTATGTAACACTTCGCCAGGAGATAATATTGCGTAATAATCTCTTGGAGATTATTATTGAATGGACATCGGATTTCGCTTTGGTATAATTTTGAACTTTTTGATTGAATTTAATTACTGACCCATGATTTCATGTAATTATTAAACTATACCTTTATCATTTGTTTCATTTGATTTTTAGAAAAATGAGAGTCAAGGAGGCAATGAAAATACCCTTAATAAAAATGAACGCTTGCATCGAGATTTAGATCAAGCATGCTTGAAAACCATCGTCGCTCTGTTGCACCAATTACCTCTTCAACCATCAGATTCAGTGCACGAAGCCGATTTAAGTCCAGTGAAGGCGCGTCTTTTTTTTAAATATTTTTCATTTTTTATTAAACTTTTAAACAGATGCCGTATATTGGAGGTAAGTTTTTTTTTTTACTTTTGAGTAATGTTAAAGTTTTTATAAATGTCATTTTCTTAAACCTGCAAATTTTCATATTGAAGGCAATCGATAGTGGAACCCACTCATCAAAGAACAATCAAGATTTACAAATGTTACTATCTAAGGTGAATAATGTTCTATCAATGATTCTTTCGCATAATTGCCTTTACTTGAAGGTTATAGTCAAGCTTATCCTTAATATTTATAATAGTCCAAAGAATATGTTAAAGATCTTGGCCCCTTGAAAGATTACACGATTCAAGCTCTTTCAAATGTGCTTAGTGCTAATGTTGATTCTGGACTCAAATATTCCCTTTCGATGGGCTACCATGAGGACACACAGACTAGGACAGCATTCATGCAAGTACTCACAAACATTCTTAATCAAGGAACTGAATTTGAAGGTCTTGCTGAAAATGCCATGAATGACCGTTATGACAAACTTGTGGAGGTATGTGTATATAGGATAGAAGACTTGTTTTTAATAACTGTTCTCCTAGAATTTGTACGCAAAGATTGGTTACTCTGATTTACTCTTCCTTTCCTTTAGCTTATTACAGATTCGGATCTAAATATTGTAATGTCTTTATGCGAAGTTTGTCCTGTTTCAGATATTGACGAAGTGGCCCAAGTTTTATTGAATGTCTTTGAGTCACGTAATCGAACAATGCCTCTGTTGAAAGCTGTTATTGAAAAAGAAGTCATCAATACTGGTATATATCTTAAAAGTTAATTTTTTGAGATCAATTGTTAACCTTGCTTTAATTTTACTAATATTTAATTTTTAGATCATCAAACGGAATTATTCCGAAGGAATTGTATGACGACACGATTGTTAACAGCGTTTGGTAAATTATACGGTGATGATTATTTGAGGGAGACTCTACAGCCTTTGTTACAAGACTTTCTTAAAAAGTCCAATGAATTGAACTTTGAACTCGACAAGGAAAGAATTAATCCCGGGGAAAATGCTCAGAATAATCTTTCAAATGTTCATCGAATGGCGCAAACCTTCTTGGATGAGATTTGTGCATCCGCTGAGAATGTCCCAAGGTAGTTTTTATTAATTTCGACAAAAAACCGTTAGGACCTCTGAATTACTCTATTAATTTTGCCTCATGAAATCTCTCAACAAAGACCATTTCGAGAGGTTTGTTATTATATTGCCACCGCGGCTGGCGAAAAATTTCCTGATGCAACATATACAGCTGTTGGTGCTTTTATTTTCCTTCGATTCTTCTGTCCGGTGATTGTCGCCCCAGATTCCGAATTAATAAATCCTCCCCCGAGTAAAGAATTTCGACGCGGTCTCCTCTTAATCACCAAAATTATCACTAATTTAGCTAACAACGTGTTATTTGGCGCTAAAGAACCCTACATGACTGTGTTGAACAAATTTCTTCACGACAATATAGTCAAAATCACTCGATTTTTACAAAATATATCGGTAAAGAAAGTTTCGATTTTACTATAGTCTATTCAGAAATTTATACGTTAATTATCTTGAATTGAATTACTTCCAGGTGTTAAATAACGACTCAAATGTCGTCGAAACAAAAAAAGTCGAAGCCAAACCTAGCTCAAGATTAGAGGATACTGATCGTAAAGCGCTTCACAAGTATTTATTTCTCAACTTGGAACGTATGGGTAGAGAGCTTGTTACCCGACGTGTTAAATCAATCAATCCAAGCAATGGACTTTCAGAAATAGATCAAACTCAGGCAAATAAGAGAGCCTATGATAAACTATCCACTCTTCTTGCAAAACTCGGCCCACCTTCTGAAAATCAGAAGAAGGAGTTTTCAAGTATTAGTAATCAACATTTTGAAACAAATCATCATTTATTTTCCGAATTCATGCGACGATATTCAAATCGAAATCTCGAATCAATATCTTCGAAGGGACTGTTTTATGGTGGGGGTGTATCAAAGGTTAATAATAAATTCCTGATTCACTTTTGGATTGGTTGATGATATCTAACCAAAGTAAGATTTTACAGGAAAAAAGACCTGTATTTTATTTTATTGCCCATCGATTAAGTGCCGAATCAACTGACATGGAACTCTTAATGTATCACATACTTCACGTAAGATTTCATGAATTTCACAATGGTATTATGTAACAAGCATTCTTTAGATGATTTTTTTGACTGACTTGAACCTTAGACCATAGAATCATCGATGGGAAAGCCATATGAATTAGTTGTCGATTTGACACAATTTGGACATGCCAATGAAGTACAGTTACAATGGATACAAGCATTTATTCAAATCCTTCCATTTGATGCGGTCGAGAATCTATGTAATGTATATATGTATAACACCAACACCGCATTCAAGAAATTCTCGAAAAAACTGCCACATATCCTTTTCAATAGGAACGAAACTTGTTTTCTTTATAGTATATATGTATATGGTTAATCAATAGTAACCTTGACAATTAAACACGTCCCTTATCCCATAAAATTGGAAAGAAGACAATTTTTATGTGTAGCTTGAGCGAATTACACGAACATATTTCTCCTTCAGAGATTCGGCTACCCAAAAGCACAAGTAATTTGAGTTATTTTTTTCGATATTTTATCTTTTTATTACAACACCAGTTTAACCGGACTCTCTCATATTTTCTCAGCCGCACTGGACACTGAAGCAAGTGCACAATTTGCGCCTGTAATTAAAATATCTCATTATCGAGTTACCGTTCCTGTCATAATGAAGATTAGCAATGAGACGATTCAGGTTATAACGGTGAGTTCTCTTGCTTTTCTGATATTGCTCCTGTTGTGAACCTGAATTTGAACTTTAAAAATGACCTCGACCATCTATATGTACATCCAAAAATTTAACAGTCGAAAAAACAAGATTTATTCTATGGACAACAAGTTACTTTAAACGATGTATACCATATTTCTGAAATCGAGGATATCAGCTTATCATCTCACAAGAATGACGATAATGAGTTTGTTATTAAACAAGATAATGGTCGTTCCTCCATCGCTTTCACTAGTCCAAAACGTGATCAGATCATGCAGGTATGTCAGAATTTCTATCTGAAAAGTATGAATCTCGAGTCTTTGTTATTTTTAACATGGACATTCATTTTATTGTTGCTTTTAGGCTATACGTGCATCTAAGACGAGATTTCAACTTGCAAAACCAGCAAATGTGAGTGAGAGAGTTATCCGTCCTAACGATGTACCGGGAACACTTCTCAATATGGCTTTGTTGAATATCGGCAGCGATGATCCAAATTTACGGCTAGCTGCTTACAACCTCCTGGTAGCTTTAAGTTTCATTTTCAATTTTGATGTGGGCAATCAGTTGCTCAGTGCTAAAGGTTTGTTGCATCCATTTTTTATGAGATAGGATCACCTGAGAGGATTAGTGATCATTAGCATATATATTATTATTATTAATTTTTATGAATTCTTTATTATACAGGCTTATGTATTCCAGCTAATAATAGTAATTTTGTGGTGGCGTTAAGCGAAAGGCTTGCAATGACCGAACCACATCTTACCATTGAATTTTTGAATGAATTTTTCGCTGGTTTCAAAAGATCCAGTACACAATTGAAGCATTTATGCCTTCAATATATGGCGCCTTGGCTGATGAATTTGGCTCATTATAGTCGAAGTGCAGGCGAGAATCAGCCGAGTATTGGGAAAACAAGAGAAATTTTAAGGCAATTGATCGAGCTAACAACTAAAGAGTCTGAGGTAAGCTTTAGTAAACTACTAATTTCTTGTATTTAAAAATTTATTTTGGACCTTTTTTCTTTATCAATCAATAATAGATGTATACCTCAGTTCAATCAAAAATATGGTCCACATTAGGAAGGGTTGATGAAGTTATCAATCTCATTATTGATGAATTTGTGAACTATGCCGTGGAGCACGGAATCAGCTCAAGTCAAGCTGAAACTGTTGCAAATACCATTGTAACTCTATCTTCGGTAAACGTTAGAGGAAAAATTATTGCGCGACTTCGTAAAGTAAGTTAAATTTTTATCTTTTGTTGTTTCCTGGTTTTTTAATATAAAATTGGTTTGAAAGATACATTCTTTATTAAGGTTATCCTAAGAACATCATTAAAAGCTACCCGAACTCTAACAGACAATCCTGCCTGGCCAGAAATAGCTGTACTTGTCCGCTTCAATTTAATGCTCTCATTCAATAACCGGCTGCATGTGCAGCTATATCTTCCTGAACTATTTTATGTCGTTTCTGTTCTTGTCGGGACTGGGCCTCCATTAATTCGAGCCTCGATTCATGGTCTTGTCGTGAATCTCATACAATCATTATGCACGGCAATGCCGCTCGAAGAAAATAATTTGAATCGACTTAACCTGTTACTGGGCGAATTTTCCGAGCCAAAATTCCGATTACTTTTTGGCCTAAATAATGTAGCTGGAAATGCTTTTCTAATTTCATCGGATTCCTCACATGAGATCGCAGAAATGATGCCTCTAAGTTCACTAGAGCAAATCGTCCAGGCTTTATTGGAAGTAATGCAATGTGGAGCACCTTCAATCGGTTGGTATCTTTGGTGAAGTTTTTCATCTAAATTCTGCCTCTACATTCGAATTCTTTTACCATCTCTATATCATAATATATTCCAGATATGTCAAATATATGGAAGGCACGTTGGATGAGCTTAGTAGCAAGTACAGCATTTCAGCATAACCCAGCAATACAACCAAGAGCATTTGTAGCACTTGGTTGCTTGGCAAGTGAAGAAGTTGACGATGATCTTTTATATCAGATCTTAGTGGCGCTGAGAGGTGCACTCTTAATGTTCTCTGAAAATGATGTCCAACTAATTGTAAGCATAATTATGTGCTTAACGAACATTGTGGAGAATTTATCCCCGGAATCGAGATATTTGCGACCAATGTTCTGGCTGGCAATGTCATTGGTACAAGTTGGACATATACTGATATTTGGAAGTGCGATTAAACTTGTACAAGTGGTTCTCCATAACTTGGATGTTAATGGATCTTTTGAACATGAGGATATCGCAACCTTTCTTTTAAAAACTCGACAACCATTGGCAGAAGTTGCTATAACAATGGATTCGGAAGCTGGCATTAGTTATGATCATTTTTCTTTTGCTGTTGCCGCGGCCCTATTGAAAGGATTGAAACAACCGGCAACAAAAACCGATACTCAAGCTGTACTCATTACTTTTCTGGAGATTGCATCTAAAAGTATTAGTCCGGAAGAAACTACGGTCAATTCAAGCATGTTAGGCTATCTTGCTGCCTTATTACCGATATCGGCAAAAAATGCTGAAATGAAGGAACTACTGTGGCTATGTGGTATTTTCGATATGGAGGTGGATAATTCTGAATTGGCCACAACATATTACAAAATTTTCCAAAAACTTAGTATCCCTGATGATGCTACAGCCCTTTTGCTAATCTCTTTGATGGTCGCAATGCTTCAAAATGCGGAACACGAACCTGAACGTCTGTTCTTGTACGGTTTTTTAGCTGAGGCCGCTGTGTCAAGGCCTGAAATCTTTTCATTAGTGTATCCTTTTTTTTTTCTGATCTTTTCATCGTCTTGACTTCTTCAATGCAAATTTTTAATTTTCCTTAATATTTAATGAAATTTTTCTGATTCATGATACAGTTACGATAACCTTCAAACCAAAATGAACCAAATTGTTACCGCTAGTGATACGATCCCAATACTCGACGCGGTACAATCAATCATATACACGGTTGTCTCGGAATCAACATTTTCCAAACCACGCGGAAATCATATTGCATTCTTGGAGGAAATTGGATTTAAAAGTTTAATGGACTGTAGCTCATTTCACGTAGTGAAAGACAAAATGCGAACAAATGCATTATTGTCGAGTAATTTAGTTGATAAAATTATTGGATGATGAGATTGAAAAAAATTTCCTTTTTAAAATTTCTAGTATTACCTAAAAACAAAATCTCTCATTTTTCTTTACCTCAAATCACACCTTTTTCAAAATTACAAAAATTCTAATTTACATTTCATTCTATAAAAGTATTTATTAAAAAAGGTCTAGTTTCACTGTTCCTAAATAATTATGGTTTTCAATGACTGTAATTCATTTAATTGTTGTAGATAGAGAGAATGTTAAAAGCTTTGAATATTGATTCAGTAGTTTCAAAGTTTTTTAATCTCTTTTATTGTATAATTGAATTTCAAAGAAAATTAACCACAGTTCAACAAAGTAAAGTGGCGTTATTAGATTGTTCAGATTTTGATGTTCTATTTAAATTCAGAACAGGGAATGTTTTTAATCATGAAATTTCTTCGTTTCCATTTGAGGTTCAAAAGATGTAATACTTTCGGTTTCTAATAATTTATTCTAGTTATCATTTTGATTATTAAGCCAAAAAAGTAGATAACATCATCGTACCATGCCCATTTCGTAAAAGTTTCAATTAATAAACTTGGAAATAAAGTATATGTATATATATATAAGATATTAAAAAATAAATTTACCTATCTGCCTCCAACCAAAAAAAGTCAACCTCTTCCTTGGCTTATCAGATACAAAATTTCATTCTTTTGTTTGAAGAATCACCAAGAATCAAAAGTTTCATCTTATCAACATATTTCTGCTATGGACGATCCGAATGATACTGTTTCTAATGTTAATCCTTAACATAATTTCCCAAATAATATTTCAAAAAATCCCAACATATCCAAATTTTCTTTGAAATGGGTTACTAACCGCATTTCTTTCATCTTGTGTTGAATCTCATCCCTATAAAATCTTTTTACGTAAAATCAATATAATTGTAACCTATCGTTTATCTTTTTAAAATATTAGAATTTGTCACATCATGTAAATTTTAATTCATCTTCCGACAAATAGTTTCATGTTAGAATTTGGTACGTGAAAAATTAAAATTAATAGGTTTAAAAAAACAACATTATAAATAAAATTACATTTAATTATTTAATATTTAAATAGATTGAATTTTCATATGAAGATTCTTAGACTGGTCAACATCCAAATATTGTCAAAATAAACTTAGGATGCGAATTGATCAAATTTAAAAATTCTTTTTGAACTGATTTCTTTACAATTAAATAAATGATTCCCATAGTGTGAGATCTAATATTACTCGATAGCAAGGATTATAAAATACAGATAAATAGTTAGATTAAGATCATTTTAAAATCATTAGATATCTTTTAAAACTGGATAACATAGAATAAGTTTATCCGAAATTTGTATCATAAAAATATTTAATCTAATGATTAATAAACGAATAATAATTTGTTGTCACTTGCCATCAGGAAAGTTTGTTTTCTTCGGATAAATTGTTTTATTCAAATAAATTCTATAATCTTTTTCTTTTCTTTTTTGTGTTTTTTTAGTAATTTAAATTATTAAATAATATATACAAACTCAAAATCAAAGTCCAAAATTAATTTTGGTTGTATAAAAAATTTATTATCAATCATTAAAGATCTTGAAAGTAACAGCAGTATTAATTCTTTCATTTTCTTCTCTAGTACAATTATTTGAATAGTAATTAACTGGAGTTTTGTGAAAAAAAATAAATTTTTCACCTTATCTTTGATTTTTCCGTAAAAAAAATTTATTAAAATTTATTAAATTAACCAAATCAATCAATCCCCAAATAATGGCATATACTTACAAAATCTTTGGAGCTTTATTTATGTTAATAATAATAAACGAGACTGTCTATTCTAATTTGAATTGGAGATTATTTATTATAATGATTTTGGAATCATTTTTAAATAATAATGCTGCTAATATTGGGTGTTAACCTACCTGGAAATGCTCTTTTGAAACTTTTTTCCAAAATAAAATGTAAATTTTCTGTATTGTAATTAAAAATAATAATAATAATAATAATAATTAAAAATCAGGTGCATTGCAATTAATAAAACAGAAAATAGCTAATTATTATTGTCAGAAAGTAGCTAACAAGAACTTTTTTAAACAATAACTTGAATTATTAACATGTTTAAAAAAAAGTTCTTTTGCTTGACTACACTTATTATTAAAATCAGAATAAATTTAATTTATATTCTTATTATTATTATTATTATTATTATTATTATTATTCATAGTTATAAAAATATATATTTATAATAACTTACAAAATAAAAAAATGTATTAAATCCGAATTTATCAAGATATTTAATCTTAAACCCATATTTTTAATTGTATAATATAGTAAGTAAACTAAAAAATATTTTTTTAAGTAAAACTTTTTAAAAATAATTAAAAACTTAATAAACTTGGAATAATTTAAAGTTTAAAATAAAATAATAATATTTTAATTTATATAATAAATATTTACAACTAAAAACTCATATTTTTATTAATATAATTAAGATAACAACAATTAAAAAAATTTTCAATTTTAAAAACAGCTTTGTTTGATTAATAATTTATTTTCAATTAAAGTTTCTTTCAAAAAAACATTAAAATTAATTTTAGCTTTGTTATTATTATTATTAATAAAAATCTTAAAAATTTTTAATTTAAAGTTTGTGTTAAAGTTTTTGTTTTTTTTAATAATTTTTGCATTAATTATTATTATTATATTTTAAATAACCAAAAAATAAAACAAACCAAAAATAATTACTAATATTAATGTTATAGCAATAATAATTTTCTAGTAATTTAAAAAAAAACTTTAACTAATAATATTTTTAAATCGAAAATAAGGCTTTGTTTTTTTTTTTAAATATCAATTTTAATTATAGCAATTAATCTTAATTTAACTGTAAACAATATAATTTAACTATTAATGTTGTTTATAAAATATGTACTTAATTTTATTGTTAATATAAGAGAATTTTTAAATTTTTAAAGTTAATTATAACTACCCAAAATTAAAATTTAATTAAAAAATTTAAAAATTGAACTTGTAAAATTACTTTTTTATTATAATAAAGATTACAAAATTTATTGTGGTTTTTTAAATTTATTTTTAACTTTGTTTTTATGTAGTTTATAATTCTATTTAATATATTTTTTTAATTAAGTTAAAATTCATTAATATGTTGTTTATTTTAAAAAAAAACCAGTATTAAACATAAACAATTTAATATTTTAAATTAAGGTTTAAATTATTTTGTTCAAAACAACATTAATACCTTTATTTATTACAATAACATTATTACTTTCAATAAAAGAAAAAGGAGTATCACAGCTTTGTGTTTTTGGACAAGAGTTTAGTAAACTAAAATTAGAAGATTATTTCTAACAGTAAATGTTTCTAATATCTTTTTCGATTTTCCAACGGATTAATCAGCGTAAACGATCCTGTACCACATTCCACCACCTTACCGACAACCAATCTCGCTGACGGTGATTTCAAATTATCAAAATCACCGTGCAAAGTGGCTTGTGTAAGAAAGTGGCACGTGGTCTCATAACTCATTTTTAAAAATGGCGAGACATTTGATTCTATCCCCACTCGGCTAAAGGGCTTATATCCCCCCTCAAACGTCTTAAAAATATATATATATCAATAAGGAAAAAATCATAAAAGTGTCGGTAAAAGAAATAAAAATGTAGGTGTCACTTACCATGTAATCAGCTATTAGAGAAATATGTCGATTATCGACACTTATTCCATAAACACCGAATACATTAGAAATCTCCTTAATAATAGCAGCACGAGCAGCCTCAACACCATAGGTGTCCAATATTGCGGCAATATCGTTTGTATATATTTTGTTGACGTCAATGATATTGAAAAAATTCCATACGCCAGGGAGATTGATACCCTCGGCTGCGACTGTTTTCTAAAAAAACAAATTAGGCCGATAATATCAGCTATGATTATCAGGTAATGCAAAAAATTTCCGGAGATGAAAAGTGAGAGGCCGAAATATTTACAGGATATTCATTGGGGATGACATAGCATTTGTTAACCCCACGAATTTCTTGCAGGGGAATTTCTGACGAAATCTTCTCTGCCAAGCCCAAGAGCAAAAGTTTTTTGGTGTTTACAGGGAACTTTTGAAAAATAGTATGTCAGATTTAATTACAATTAAAATATGAATTCAAATAAATTGTTTACCTGCATATGAATTTCACACCAAGCACCATTTTGGCGATCAAAAATATAATTTGTCACGTAAGAACAAGATCCAGTGATCCTCTGGGCTCGAGCTGCATCTCTTGCTTCAGCCTCAGCCTCAGCTTCTGCTCTATTTCCTTTTAAATTTTCATGCAGATCACTGTTCTCTTTTGATGGATCTCCGAGAAACTCATCATCATGATCTAATGCTTGATTGGTCTCTCGAATTATTTCCAAATCGTCTTCGTCTGGTTCTTCATAACTTGCAAACTGTTTTCGCCTAACACTCATTTTCTCATTTGTTGCATCTCCATCTCCATCATCGGAGTCTAGATGAAGCCATATGCAAATTAATTTAAGGGAGAAATCTTTAGTGAAAATGTTAAAAAAACGATTACCATATCCAGCGCGAGGGTCCATGGCAGCGCTGTCGTCCACCGCATCTTTTTCCTTTCGAGAATCGGAAGTCACCGCATATGGTACTGCGATATCTACAAAGTCTTGTTCATAATGTAAAAAAATCAATTAAAAAATATAAATAGTATTCGAATTTCGGAGTTTCTAAATTCAATAATAACTTACCAGATTCATCCCCTTGATGGGTTTTTTCTTTACCCTTCAATATTTTCTTAATAGAGCTCTCAAGCTTTTTTAGGAAACTTCGCTCAATTACTGTTTGGATTTGAATCGGCTTAATATGGTATTCTTCCATGTACTCTTCCTTTGAGAAGAAGTTGAGCCTCACAATATATAACTTGTACAGCCTTCCATAATTCATATTCTCAGTGTTCGGCGCTCCTAGTCTCTCTGTTACGGCAATCTCTTCCAAAACATCTGCCAACGTGAGCCTAGACAAACCACGAGAAAATTTATTGGCTTCTGAATCATTAATATTGGAACGCAATGGAAGATTCATTATAGGGGTCTTTATATGTTTTGAAGCAGTCATAATTATTTCTCTAAGACGAGGTATTCCCAATGTGACATTCTTTGCGCCGAACCTGAGCAATATCAGAAAAAATTCGATAAATATGACCTTCTCTTATCGATGTTGTAATTAAAATGCAGCAATGATATCTACCCCGCGAAATGGAAAGTATTTAAAGTCATCTGCGTTGAAGGCTCGCCAACACTTTGAGCTGCAAGTAATCCAACAGACTCCCCAGGCTCAACCAAGGAATACATATATCGTAAGCGCATTAATGATTTAAATTCATTTTCATTTATTTTATTTTTATGAAATTGCTTCAGATAGTCCAAATTTTCGTCCACATACTTTTGCAAATTAAACATCAAATAAACAATGTATTTAAGTCGTTGACTAAAACACAGAAACATTTATTGATAAAAATACCTTATTCAGAGCTTTTTCGAATTTTTCTGATACACTACCGAGGTGCCGACTTGGAGGGAATATAGATAATACAGGATCATATTTCTCTGGCCTTTTCAAAGCTTTCTTGGAATAGGCAAGAGCATGCTGAGTATCAAGAATTTTGAAAACCTCCGTAGGCTGATATTTGCGTGAAAACGCTGCATAATTTTCCAAATTAAATTTAAATTGGTATAAATGCTTTTTTTTAATTATATCCAACGAATCTTCTCCATAGTGGAATTGAATCACTGATCCATCACTATCACGGACAGTGTGATCATAATGTACCCGCAAGCTTTCCAAGTGTTTAATAAGGCAACGCTGCAGATAGCCTGACCGACTAGTTTTCACAGCTGTATCAATGAGCCCTTCACGTCCAGCCATACAGTGAAAGAAATATTCCTATATCCCAAACAAAATTATTAATAGAAAAAAACACAAATAAACTCAATTAAAATGATTAAACAAAGACCTGTGGTTTTATTCCAGTTAAGAAACGTCCACCAATAAAACCTCCGGCACGCGCAGATGTGTCGTATGGCAAAAAGGATGGGAGTGATTTACCGCTAACCATTACAGGTACACGGCGTCCTTCTAGTTCTTGCTGGCCTTATTTAGAGATTACATAAATTAGGTAAATTAAATAAGCTGATGTTACATGCTTTTAATTTTTTTTCCAGAACTATACCAAGTGCACATGATATTTGGGCGACATTAACATTAGTGCCCTTCGCGCCAGAGACTGTCATCATTTGCATATTGTTGCCAGGAAATCTAATAAGCTAATTAAAAGAAAAGATCACATTCATTGAATTGTTAAACTTCTTGAGATTTGAAGTAAAAAATATTATTTTATTTAAGGGGATTAAAGTTGTTTTACCAATTTATCCGGTATACAATGCTCGATTATTGAGGAAGTCAAAATATTCATTTTCGATTTCATTGCGGCGTCCAACCCTCGTTGTTTTTGGTCATCATGAAATACCTCTTCCATTCTGTATTTGAACTCTAGTGAAGAGTAAAAAATATTTTTCAGTTAAAAATAAAAATCAGCGCCTATATCAGTTTTCACTGAAAAGGAATGCCTAGATAAATTTTAAAGAGATTCGTTATAGCCATACCTATTTTTACGCGTCTTGATTCTTTTTTATTTGAAATAGTGTGATCCAACCCAACAAAATCATAAGCAACATCTGTTCCATGATTTCGGGCATTTTCTATTATTGTGTTCCTGGCTTGATCTCCTTCTTCGGTCAAGCGCAAATCGTCCATACAACAAGAGAAACCCCGCACTTGGGAGTAAGCTGTAAACAAGCGCCCTAATATACTAAGAAGTTTGCCAGCAATAAATGGGCTGTAAAGTTCATAGCAACTATGAACAAGGCCAAAAGCAGTGGCACCAAATTGTCCTTTATCGAGAACACCAGTTAAAAGTTCACCGTCCTTAAATATGACAATTGATTCTTCTCGAGCACTTCCACCCCAAAATCTTTGAGGAATATTGGCTTTAGAAGTAACATTTAGAGGATGTTTACCAACAGTCAAATTTTTCAAAATTGTGGTAATCTGAAATGTTCGAAATATGATGTAAGAATAAGTTTATAATACACAGCTAAATATAGAGACTGAAATATAAAATTACCACTTGTTTGCCAGTCCATATTTTTTGAGGTTTTAGAATTGCTGGCGGAACCGTTAATACTTTAAGAGCAAAAGGTTCATTACCGGCCTCAGGTCTCATAGCATTGTAAAGTATTTGGTGGTATTCTTCTTTTCGAAAGAATGTGTCTTTCAATGTCATCCATACACCCATCACCACGTGATCTTGCATTAATCCTCTTAAAGGAGCACCAGTGGTCGGGACAAGATATTGTTCGTTAGCATTCCCAATTATTCCAGCTTCGGCACGGGCCATTTCGTTTTGTGGAAAATGCATATTCATCTCATCCCCGTCAAAGTCTGCATTATAAGATTTGCAATTGGCATAATGCATACGAATTGTCATCTCTCCAGGCAATACTCGGGCACGATGCGCCATTATAGAGGGTTTATGCAACGTGGGTTGACGATTTAAGAGCAACATATCGCCAGTTCGAAGATGGCGAAAAACTTTTTTGTTTGCGACAGGTGAACGAATGGGATGCTCCACAAGAGCCGAAGACGTGTTAGCGTGTGGAGTGAGAAGCTGATTTGCAAGAGCAACACGAGATTCAAAAGATAATCTTCCCAAATTTTGCATCATGCCATCTTCGTGTTGAACTGACACGGCACCAGGCCATTTTTCCGGTCCATTAATCACAGCTTGCCGCATTTCATTTATATTGCATTCGGTAACGGGCTCGGGATAAGTCAAGACTTTTGCGAAAGCGACTGGAACCTAATAATTGTTAAAGCCGATATAATTAGTCAAGACATCCATATATCTTTCAGTACAAAAATTTAAAGAAATATCTCACGCCAATTTCATCCGTCTCAACATTCGGATCAGGGGATATAACTGACCGTGCAGCATAATTCACCCGTTTTCCCTAGGATTGAATTGACTTATTTTAAATCCTTTCAATGTCCCTGACATATATAAAAATCGCGGCTCATTCCCCAAAAGATTACGAACCATCATATGTTTCCTGAACAAACCTTCTTTTTTTTCCAGTATCTGTTTAATACCAGGGGGTTGATTTCTCTGTCCATAAATTTGAGCTACCTTGGAGCTATCGATTAAACCATTTACAGCATGTTGTAAATTAATCCAGATATTGATCAATGCATCAAGATTTTTATCGGAAGCTAAGCTATCAATGTTGTCCATTTCTTTCAATTTGTGCGAAGAGATAACATTGAGATCAGAGAATTGTGCGCATGTCTGAATAACTTTTCTGAAATGTTGATTTTGCGGATTTTCCATTTTTGAATCACCCATAACCGCAGCAGGACGAAATCGCACCGGAGGAACTGCAATCATTTCCAGAAAGAATATATCAGCAGTCATAAGAGGTCTTCGGTTTCTAAACCTCAATCCATTTTTGTTCTCGTAGGATGATAATTTAAAGGTAAAAGGACCGTGAAGGCCATATAATAAATGACATATTTTTGTCTCTTTGCTGAACAGAGCACGTAAATGATATCGGATATCGAGAGGTGTTAAAAATTTAGGTTCTTGTTTGAAAGGCATCTTTTCATCTTTGATTATTTCACCAAATTCCTGACTACTTTCTGCTCCTTGTTCGTTATTGATCCCATTGTCACTCTCTGCCTGCATTTTTTTGATATATTTTTTTGAAGGAGGGAGTTGAAAAATTTTAGCGGAGCCATCTTTCCTAAGCTGTGATGCGGGTCTAAATAAGTAAGGCATTAAGTGTTCAGATCAAATAACACAGATTTATTAAAAA
This sequence comes from Geosiphon pyriformis, assembly GCA_016748015.1. NCBI lineage: Eukaryota > Fungi > Glomeromycota > Glomeromycetes > Archaeosporales > Geosiphonaceae > Geosiphon > Geosiphon pyriformis. Next base: position 56,498 of record JAAOMT010000571.1, on the reverse strand, counting down.
GCCATTAAATGCAAGAGGCTACTTACGAGTGACAATTTTCACATCTTTTCAAAGCGGAGCAGGCTTTAAGGAATTCTTTTATAATCCTTCTCTTTTCCGTTTCTAACGTAGTTGTCTTGTGAAATTTACCACTTGATTTGCGGATGGTATTCCTTAGAAATTCATCTATTCATTTAGATGTGAAAGGTCAGGAATTATGTGAAGTGGTGTCAATAGCCTACAGAAAATTAGCAAAATCCTTAAAATTACAATACCCAAAAGATTTAGAGCTGCTTCGAGCTTTACCCCATTAGGGATATCTCCTTGTTCCGTTTGATTTTCAACTAATAAGTCTTCATCTTTGGCTAATACCATTATTGCATCAACTTTCATAGATTCTATCAAAAGGCCCCTTTCTAATAATAACAATTTTATGGCAAATCGATATGACTACGAATCAAAATGCCCAGACTTAGCATTAGCCGTGTAATCTTATAACTAAATGACTACTTTACCTGTAAGTTGTGCAGCTTGAAATTGTGACATTTGAGGCAAGTGCCTTTCAACAAGCTGTACATATGGGTAAAAAATAAAGTATTGTATACGGGACATGGGAGTTCAATGTGGCCGAAGTGGCCAGGACAAGAATAATAGTCGAGCATGCAAGTCTGGCAACTGATTTTTGCGACAAATCAAACCAATGGAGTAATGGTTAGAGCTTTGTAAGAATCCATTTTAAAACCTTACGGTTGCAAAAGCATACATATGACCCCGATCAAAAGGTCCCAAAGCTAAGTCATATAGACCTCCTGTGATGGGTTGACCAAGACGATCAAAAAGGTCGGGATTGGAGATTTGCTTGACCGATACCTTCTTTATCTCGTCAGGTGTATAGCAGGCAAAGGAGACCGACAAAACTTCTCCACCAAGGGGGTGAGAAATATTCATTTTGAAGAAATATTTGTGACTTAAGAAAAAGTGTAATAAAGGGTAAACATAGAAAAGGGAAACTTTGCAGTAGAGAGACTCGAAATTTTTTAAAATTTTTGATACATCCAATGGAATTCGAGTTGCCACCCTCCAGCCTCAATAATTAGAAACTAGCCTCGAATAAAAACAATTAAAATTGATTTAGAACAAAGTGGTGAAAAGAGGTGATGTATTTTCTGTTTTAACTCATAAGTGAAAAAGAGTACTATTCATAATGAGCACTCCTCTTATTTATTCCCACAAGCCAGAGCACGCTCATATAAAATGTGTTAAGTGCCAGAAAGAGCTAGAGTTTCCTCTGAATTCAACTCTCCGCCCTTCTAAATTAATAGTACAATGTTACTCTTGCCGAACTAATAATTCTTATGACGGCTTGTCGGCTACAAGCTCAACAAATTCCGCTAATGGAACAGGGCCGAAAAAGGCTTCTTCGAAACTTTTTGGAAACGGTTGTTAATTGAATCAGTGAACTTCTTTGACTCTATTGATCACACTTGATCGTCTTTGTGATCATTCCGCTTACTTTTGGCTATTAGACCAAGAACCTTTGGAAACTGAATATTACGACCTTTTAGGCGTATCACCTACTGCAGATGCAAGTGAAATCAAAAAGCAATATTATAAGCTTGCTCTCCAATTTCACCCAGATAAAAATAACACTGATGAGGCCGAACAGTTGGTAAGTTGAATTCTAAAAATGTATTGCAATGATGAAAACTAATAATAATAAGAATTTGACCTGTACCTACAATTATCACTTAGTTTAAAAAAATTTCAGTCGCATATCAAGTGTTGTCAGATCCCGAATTAAGGAAAAAATACAATGAATTCGGGACAAGAAATGTTGAACCAGAAGGTGGCTTCAGTAAGCAGAAATTTATTAAACACAAATAATTCAATTGTTTGTCATTTAAATTTGAAGTTTAAACCTATTTATAACCTTTTATGTAGTTAACCCGGAAGATTTTTTCAGACAACAGTTTGGTGGCGATCGATTTGTTGATATTATTGGCGAGATATCGATTGGTCGTGACATGAAAGAAGTTTTACAAAATGCAGCGGTAGATGAGTTAAACAATGGAACCTCTATTGAAGATAAAGCACGTCGGGAAGCAAACAAGACCAGCCTAGACGAAGAACGTGAAAAAATCAAGCAGCAACGGATTCAAAAGTTGGTTGAAAATTTGATAAAAAAGTTATCATTCTATGTTGAAGCTAGTGAGAACTCTGGTGCATCCGAATTTAGAAAAAAGATAGAACTTGAGGCAGATGAGCTCAAAACAGAATCATATGGGGTGGAATTATTGCATGCGATTGGGTTTACCTATTCCTTAAAGGCTAAACAATATTTAGGTTCAGAACAAATTTTTGGGCTGCCTCGTTTTGGCCACATTCTCAGGGAAAAAGGACATGTGTTCAGTGAAACCATTTCTACACTGAAATCAGCTATAGATTTACAGCAATCATTTACACAATTGCAAGAAGCAGAAAAGAAAGGTCTTGATGCTACTGAAAAAAGTAAATTGGAAGAGGCAACTGCCACCAAAGTATGAATTTTTTTTACTGGTATTAGCTTCTTTAATTTCAATTTAACATTCCTTATGTACTCCCAAGGGTCTAATGGCATTATGGAAAGGATCCAAACTTGAAGTTGAAAGTATATTAAGGGAAGTATGTGATCGTGTACTTTCCGATTCTAGATTACCAAAACCTCTTTTAAAAAAACGGGCACAAGGGTTAAAGATAATTGGTGAAGTTTATGAAAGCGTTAAAGAGGACATTGTTTCATAAAAAACATGAACAACAAATGACCCAATACTGAAAAGTGACTAAAAATCCTACGGAGATTGATAGTAATCCAGTTTAAACTTACTTTCCGTAGCATTTTCTTTTGATCTAACCTCAGTATCTAATCTATCTATAATTGTAAAAAGGTTAATATGGGAAAGGATTAAGTTTTCGAGGTCCAAAAAAAGCTAAGATTTTTAATATTTACATCAACATAGTGAAAGAAAACGATTTTTTATCAAAGTTCACTTGTAGTTGTCGACATTAAAAACAAACTGACAAAATAACAAAATATAAGTTTTTTTCAAGTTGAAATCAAATTGTGTGAATATAAAAATGAATCTAAAATTTGAAACAAAACTTTAAAGCATTAAATTTAAAAAATTTTTAAAAAATATTATTTTTGATTATAATTAATTAATTAAATTATCTACACAAAATTATTTATTTATTTATTTTAATTATAATATTAATTTATTGTAAAATTATAAATCTTTTTTTCAAATTACAAGTACAAACAAATAACTTTTCAAATTAATTAATTAATTTTTTTATTGTTTAATAAATAAAACATAATTATTATACAACACAATATATGTTTTAAAATAAATATGATTTAAACAGTTTCAATATATAATCAGTTATTCAAGCCAATTAAAAGTATATTATGTTGAATTTAACAAAAAAAACTTATTTAAAATGCTTATTTTATGTATAATACAAATTAAATTATTGTTATTTAAACTTCAAGCTTTTACAAAACTATTATCTTAAAAAATGTTTTATTTTTCATATTTATTCAATTAAATAAATTATTTACATTATATTTTATCTTTAAATTAATTATATTCTTACTTAATTATAGAGTCAAGTCGACTTTTTTTTTTAACTTGAAAAATGACAGATGATCAGTCATTATTTTTTCTATTGGTCGAGAATAAAATTTTACCCAATAATATTTTTACACGTGATAAATAACGAGTCGAATCAGGTCATAGGCTACTAAACTTGACTCGATTTCTTAAAATGAAAACTCGGCCCGATTCGACTTTACTTAATTATATACTAGTTTTTTTTTATTTTAACAATTTTAACAAATAAAATATTTACCAATATTATAACCAAACTAATTAATATATTAATAAATTTTACAACAAATTTAATTAACAAAAACAAATTTATTAATTAAAATTTTAAAAATATTATTATGAATAAATTTTTTAAATAAATTTTTACAATTTGGTGTTTTTTATAATTGATTAATTTAAAGTTTTTGTAAATTTAAAGATTTTTTAATAAAGTTTATTATTATTATTATTATTATTATTATTATTATTATTATTATTATTATTATTATTATTATTATTATTATTATTATTATTTACAAGTGTAGTCTTATTATTATCTAATATAAAAAATTAAACCAAAAAACTTCAACTAAATATGACTTATATACTTATTATATATAACTAAATACTTAATTTAATTAAAACTATATTACATATTAATCTAAATTATTACACTATTATCTAAATTAAAAAACAAACAAACAAAGCTTATAAAAACCAAAACTAATAGCAAAAATTTTATTAATTCTAAACAATTATACTATGTTATTTAATAAATAAAAAAACAAAAATTAAAACAATACAGAAATTAAACTTATATTATTAATTATGCTATAATGTTTTATATTTGTCCTAAACTTCAATTTACAAACTTATATTACTATTTTATAACATTTCACAATTTAATAGGCAAAATTTACTACCACTAAAGTAGTCTTTTTTTTTATTATCAAACACTAATATTACTTTCTTAAACCAATTATTTGTGACAAAATTTTTGTACAAAATTTTATACAGATCAATATTTGATAAACTTAGCAAAAAATTTTGTATAATTGCTAATAAAAAGAACAACTTAATATCAAATAAAAATTTTCATTTAATAATTATTTTTTGAATTATATTTACATATAAATTACTATTTTTTGAACAAGTAAAAACATGATTAAAAAATTTTTTTGTTATACAACAGACACAATACACTAGAATAGCAGTTGTTATAAAGTTTTTTTTTAATAACAACATTTTTTATAAATCATTTTTATCAAATAAGTATATAAATTCAACAAAATCTTATTAATATATTCAAAGAACATATAAAAATCTAAGTGTTAAACAGTTATAATTAGAATTCAAATAATATGTTAAATAAAAAAATCAATCACAATTTTTGAACCAAAACCTGTCTTTAGAGTTCTAATTGAACCAAACCAAATCAAATTTTGAATGTTGTTCAAGTTTAATTTGAATTATGAATTGAACTTAAACCAAATCAATTTTTTAAAATAGGTTTAAAATATCAAATAAAATTATTGTTTATTATCTAATTTATGTTACTTTCTTTATTAAAATAAAATTTTTATTCTTCAATTTTATTAGCAACTTATATTAATAATATTCACTACTTAATTATATTAGATCAATAATTTTTGATTATAGCTATTAATGAAATACTAATTTCTTATTTTCTTTTTTTTCTTTTTTTTTGTTTTATGTTGTATACTAATTAATTAAAAGATTAAGCACTAAGATATTAATATTAAAAATGGTTTGATAAAAAACTTATAAAACAAGAGTGAAAACTTAAGAATAACTTACCAAAAAGACATAACTGTCAAATTAAACCAGCTTTTACACTGAAGAAAAAAATTTGGAAAACAATTACTAAGTTTATATCTGTTTATTATATAAAAAACTCAACTAAATTCTTTAAATATTAAAACTTTCAAAAACTATTAACCACTACTTTAATTATTAAGTATCAAATTATAAATTTGTTATTTATTCCAGTATTCCAAATAATTATCTGTAATAATAGTCTTATCAATTTTACAAAATAGATTAGTAAGTTGGCTAAAAAATTAAATATATTTATATTAGTGATTTTTTAATTTAGTCTTAAATTTTATTATAAGTAAATTTTTTGAGTAGATTTAGTTGGTTTTATAACTTGGTATTTAGATTAATAGTTGTTGTATTCTGAAAATTTTTGTAATAGAGTTTTTTATATAATATACAAAAATTTAATATAATTATAATTAATAATTAATATAAATTTTTTTTTGGTTTAATAACTAGTTTATTCTGGTGTTTATATTTTTTTAGTAAATAATTCTAATTTTTATAATTATATTTATGCTTTGTTTTAGTGTTTTTATCAAACAATTTTTAATGTTGTAATTTCAATACTTTTTATTAATCAATTAATAAAACAAAAATAACAACAAAAAAAAAGAAATAATAAAAAAAATTAATATTTTATTAATAATTATAATTAAAAGCTATTGTTTCAATGTTGTTAAGTTAATATAGTTAAAGTTGATAATATTAAATATAAAAAGTATTTGAATTTTAACAAAATAAATTGAAGTCTATTAATAAATAATGTTAAATATATTTTAAGTAATATGTTTTATTAAATTAATTATAGTTTGATTAAAATAATAATAAAAACTAAACTAATATTAAAATAAATTTGTCTGATTTTAAAATATTTGTTTTTTTGACTTCTAATTTTTTGTTATATATACATAAATTTTTATAATACAAAATTTTTGATATTTCTACAATTTTTTTAAATTATTGTTAGAATTTCTAATATTTCTAAAATTTTTGGTATTTTTATTGGTATTTTTGAAATTTTTGAAATTTCTAATATTATATGTTTTATTTTATTATTGGCTGTTTTATGTTATTATTATTTTCTGTTTTTTTATACTAATAATAATGTTAACTATTAGTAATTTTTTATTATAGAATTTAGTAAATAAATAGTAATAAAAAAATTTAAGTATAATTATTAATAACAAGATTAAAACTGTTTTTGTGTTTAGTTTTTGGTATTTTTGGATTTGGTTAAAATAAAATTACAAATAAAAAGTTTATTTAAATTTGTTATAAAACTAATAACTAAAATTAATAATCTGGTTTTGGCTTTTACTATGATTTTTTTTTTTAATAACTAAATTTATCTAAAAAATTGCAATATATAATATTAAAGATATAAATAATTTTATAAAACAGAAAAATATTATTAGATAATACAAAAAAACAAATAATTTAATTTTTATTGTTATTAAGACAAAACTGAAAAATAAAATACATTTCTAAATTATGAATAAATTTAATAATATTTGAATTTATACTTCTAATTTAAAGTTTAACTACTTGGATTTTAATATTACAATTATTATAAACAATTATTTAACTAAATATATATGCAAAGTTTTTAAAATTGCTAATTAACTTTTGTTAATAAAATTGTTTTTTAAAAACAAACTTTTAATTATTGTTTTAAAATTTTATATTGGTATTATTTTAGTTATTTACTTATTTCAAGCTATAAAAATTAATTTTATAATTGTTAAAACTATAAATAAATTGTTATTTGTAATTTTTAAAAATATGTTAATTTTAGAAAATATTTTGATTTAAATCAAGTTAATTTTTTAATAAGAAATTTAATTATTAAAGTATTTACTTAAATAAATTCTAAAGTAATTAAAAAAACTATAAACTATATATTAATTTCTGTAAATCTTATTAATGCTGTAGTTAATTATAATATATTAGATGTTAAAAAAATTTTTAATATTAATTATAGATCTGTTTTTGTTTTTATAAACTTAGATGGTTTTTTGAAAATATTATTAAATACTTTTTATAAATATATTTAAAAATTTAACATTATAAATATTAATATTATTAAGTAGTTTTATTTTAAAGATATTATATTAATTACAGTTATTAAATTTTCTAAGAAGTTTTTTGTTTTAAAAACTTTATATAATCTAAATAAAATATAAAATATTTGAAAAATAATTTGTTTTTTAACTAATAAGATATTTACCAAATCTTGATTTAAGAATTTTAATAGTATTTTTACTAAATATTTGTTTAAATTCTATAAGTTAAAATTTTTGGTTTTTATAAATGTTAAAGTTTTATAGTTAAAGCCAAATAAAAAGCTTGCTTTTTTAATCAGTTATTAAATGTTTTTTAATAGTAATAAAACTTTATGTATTTGGATTTAAAACTAGTTATAATAATATTAAATATATTTTGTTTAATATAAAAAAGTTTTATCAAATATTTAAACTTGTTAAGTTTTAAAAAACTAAGAAATTAAATATTAAATCTATTATTACTAAAAAATAGAAAACTTTATAATTAATAAAGCCTATATTATCAAAAATATTTTGAAATATTCATTTTAAAAAATGATTTTAAATTATTTAATTATTAAAAAAAAATTAGGTTTAGATTCTAATAAGATTAAATTAAAAGTAGATAAAATTATAAAAAAATAAACAAGAAAAAAAATTTTTAAACAGTATTTTTAGTATATAATAACATTAATATATGCTTTTAAATTATATTAATAATAAAGTTTTTTTTAATATTATAAATACTATTGGTGTTTGTTTTGGCTTTTGTAGATTTTGTTTATTTTTTTCAAATATTGGTGATTTTGTTTCAGTCTATATAGCTGAATAGTGTTGTTCTAATCGGCCTAAGTGGCTGATTACATGTAAAAAATACATGATTCACATCTAGTTTAGATTATTTTTTTGATGTATAGTTCTAGACAGTGTTTGAACCTCACTCATAAAGTATAAAAAAAAAATACTATTAAATATAATAAGATATTAAATATAATTAAAAACTTATCTAAAGAAAAAACCACTAATTTGTTTGAAATTATTAATAAACTTTGGAAATATTATAATAATTTTGTTTTGAATATGTTTTTAAATTTTTTAAATTTTTATTTAAAGTATAATTAATTTTGAAAAGAAATATAAATATCAATAATTTTTAAACTATATAAATAAATAAAAATTTAATTAATATTACTTAAAAAATTTTTCAAAGATTTTTTTTAATAAAATTTTATTTATTTACAGTAAATTTAATGTTTTTTGTAATAATAATTTTTTTGTTTTAAAAGATATTACAATTCAGTCTCCAATTTTTGCAATTAAATTAATAATAAAAAATACTTTGAAAAAAGATTACAAGTTTTAACTAATCTTATAAAATATATGTAAAGTTTATAATTTTGTTAGTTAGTATTATTTAAAAAATAGTTGGCTTAAAATAAAAATATGTAATAGGTTTATAAATCTTTTTGACAATATTTATAATAATAGAATTAATCAAGTTATAATAAATTATAAATCAATAAACAAATACCAAATACATAATAATTTAAACTAAAATAAAATTTTTTCTAAAAAATTTTTTATGATTCTTTTTTATATAAAATAAAAAGCAAAAAAGTTTTTGTAAATACTAAATTAATATTAAATTTTTTACTAAAATTAAAAAAATTAAAAGTTAAATTGATTAACTTTTTTTTTATTACTAAAATTTTTATTGATAATCTAATTTAAATAAAAATTATTTAAGCAATTACTCAATATATTTTAAATATTATAAATATGTTTTTTTTAATCAATAATATTTTAATTAACAATAATAAAACTATAGTCATTTTTATTAATTAAAAAGTAAGAGTTCTATTTTTGTTAATCAATAATTTGCTAATTTTAATTATAAAAAAAAGTCTTATAGATATTTAAGTATTTTTGTTATTGAATAATTTATCTAAGTTCAGTTTGATAAAAACACATTTAAATATTTAATTTTTTACTAATATAGTTTCAAAAAAACCATTATAAACAAACAGTTTTTTTATTTGGTTTTAACTATATTATAATCTATTATTAATTATAAGATTTAGCTTAGTTTTATCTTTAAAAATATGTACATAAATAAAACACTTTAATTAAAAAAAATTTGAAAATAAAATTTTGTTTACCAAAAAACTTTCTAAATAAGACTGTTTATTATTTTTTTTATATGGCTTAAAAATATTTAAACAAAAAATAAAATGAATTTAATAATAAATTTTTCAAATGCTAATAGTATTTTTAGTTATTTATTTTATTATAAGTTTTTAAATTTGCAGATTACAAGTTAAAATTAGAGCTAAAAATTCGAGAAATGTTTAATTATCTTTTTTAAATTTCCAAAACTATTTAAGTTTTTTCATTACAACTAAAACTATCATATTTAATTATAATATTCAAGGCCACAACATAATTTTATTCACAATTATTATTGAAAATAGCATACTTGTTGCTATTTTTCTATTTAAATTAAAAAAAAAACTGTTATTTAATAGAACAATTTTAAACTTAACACAACTTATTACTATTATATACACAAATATTAAAGTTAATAATCAACTTATTAAGTTTATTTTTAATAATAAGTTAGCAAACAGTATTATTACATGACAGTTTATAAACTAATTAGATTATTAAGTTGATCAAATTGTTAATACATATATTATTATAACTAATAAAATTATAAAAACTTTAATTAGTAAAATTAACGACTTTTTATTTAAAGTTAACAGCATTATAGTGTTAATCAAAGCTCTTATTATGAAAGTTATGCAATATTAAGCCATTATTAATAATAATTAACTGTTTAAAACCAATATAATACTTAATTAAAACATTTAAAAACTTTAACTAAGCTATTAAAAACATTATACAAAAGCATTAATAACATATAAGTATTTTAAAACAACTAGTAAAACACCACTGATTAAATTAAAAGAAAAAAAAATTATTTTGGATATATACCAAGTTTTATAAACCAATAATTTAAGAAATAACTTATCTGCTATATTAACTTAAAAAAAAAGTGGAGAAATTACAAACTACTACTTTTATATATATACTATTATACTAAAGAAAAAACAATATAGTTATTTTATAACAACTATATAGTACTCTTAGAGACTTATATTATTAATAGCCAAAATTAATTTGTATTAACTATAAAAAAAAACTCTTATTCATAAATGTTTATTGTAATAATAATAAAAAATATCCAATAGTAACCAAATATTATTGTTATTTATGTATTTTTGAATAATTTAACTACTCCAAAAGACAAAAAAAATAAAACAAAAAATTATGTTTAATATGTAAAAAAACTCTCTCAAATGAAAAAATATAAAATAACATTTTAGAAAAAAAAAAATTATATAATAAGTTATATTAATATATAATCTTCATTTATAATTAAATAAAAAAAACATTATTACAAGCTATATATAATCATGCTCTTACTTGATTAAATAATTGTTTATATAACAAAAACAAAATCTGAAAAATAGCAACTATTAAATATAATAGTACTATTAAAAAAAATATATATAATTAAAAACACATAAAAAAAAATTTATTTTAAGACTTACTTTTTATAATGCTTAATAATTCAGCAGAATTTAATAAATACTACTAGTTATTAACATCTATTCAAAAAGAACAAAAACAAAAACTTGTCAATTTTAAAATCTAATTATGTAAATATTGTTTTATTTTATATTAATTCAAATATTGTAACAAATATAATATTGTTTATAATCTACTATCATGCATTATTTATTCTAACCTAAAGTTTAACAAACCAATTAGCAAAGTTAATAAATTAAAATTAAAGCTTAATCCCAATTTAAACATTATTTTTAAATTTAATACAGATTCAAATACTATTTTTAAAGCTAAATAATATATTATACTTTTAAATTTAATACAGATTCAAATATTACTTTTGAAGCTAAATAATATATCACACTTTTTAATATATTAAAAAAACAAAAACTGAAATAGTTTAACAAAAACAACAAAAATAATATGCTCAAAAAAGCACATAAAACAGATATTAGATTTAACTTTAAATATTTAAGACAAGTTTTTATAGTTTTAGAACTCTGTTTGCTTATTAATATAGATTTAAAATTAATATTAGAAGTTTTAACAATTACTATAATTCAATTAATATTTAGATCTAACTTAGCTAAAAAAAATTACTATAAAAAAAGAAATAGTTAATGTTAAATACATAAAAAAGATTGTTATTATATTATAAAATAGAACTAAAAAAATAATAATACAAGCTATATTTCTGTTTTTAATTAAAATAACAAAATTAAAAATAACTGTTAAAAATATTAAAAAATTTGAATTAATAGAAAAAATTAACTTATTTATTAATATAACAGAGAAAATTATAAATCAACAAGAAATTATTTTAACAAATTACGTTTCTATTTCATTATATTATAAATATTTATTAGAAATATCATAAAAAATCAAGAATCAACCATAAATTTTTGAAATAGAATTTGAAAGATGCCAAAATAAAATTATTGTCATTATTAACTTATACTTACTAGCCAAAAATCACAAAAATATAAGAATCTCAATTTTTAATAATACTAAAAATCATATAAAAATATTAGCAAACATTATTATTAAATATTTGAGTCCAAAAATTAAGAACCAATTATCAATCATAGAGTTATTTTTTTTTGCAGGCTTAATATTATAATATATATAGATTAATTCATCAAAATTGTACACATCATCTTCAAAAGCTTTATCCAAGTTGTTTAACATTGACCAAAATTAACATACCTGGTGTTACCAGTGGAATTTTAGCTATTAATTAGCACGAAATTATCTTCATAATTCCTATTATTAATTAGCATATTATTATCATTTCGATTATCACTTATTAAATTAGCCAAATTATCAAATATTATTACTCAATCAATAATTCGATTTGTACTCTAGAAATTAAGATGATCAAATTACACAATACCCTGAACCATTTAACATAGTCAAAATTCGCCGAAATTAATAAAAATTCGCCGAAATAATCAATAGTTCAGTGAAATAACTTGTAAATTTGCCGAAATGTATCTTTAGTTCACCCAAATTGTAGCAAAAAGAAAAGTGCAAGTTCAAAGACTAGTACTACAACAAGTTGTATAAAAGAAGAGCTTCTTTCTTCAAGAAAATGTATCCTTCCCATATCCTTCTCATATTTTACCATAGTATCTTACTTTAGATATCTTAATTAGAACAAATCACTTTTTACAAAAATTAAATAAAAATTAAATATTCGAAAACCAAATCCTTAAATTATTACACTTGAAATTCCCTCAACACAACTAACGTTTTGAAATTGATTAGCTACCAATTTCAATAAACTGTTAGTGACTCCAGGCCTGAATAGAAAACGTTTTCCTTGATAAATTCCATTTCTTTTACATTTTTTTTATTTTTTTTTATTTTTCTTATCATAATCGTTAGGGTAGCCTACAGACGAGATTCCTGTAGAAGAGTTGACTTTCACAGCAAAGTAACTACACATTTTTAGTGAGCTTCCAGATGAGCAATTCCTGGGAAAGAGTTGACGTTTACTACAACGTAACTACACAAAGTAACTGGCACAGAATTGGCCATTCCACTTATAAGCCCAGTAATTCAAATTATAGGAGATAATTTGAAGATAAATTCAGTTACTGGAGGTTCAACTACTTCCTAAAAACATGAATTCACAGCAAATCAACATTAACAACATTCAAGAAAAGAGACCAAAAACCTCTGGTAACACTGGTAGAACAATTCAATACATAGAAAGATGTGCTTGAAGATTAACTGAATCAATAGTATAAACCACAACTTTTTCCAAATCTAATCTAAAATAATAATCCTAAAGATTATTTCGAGTTAATATATCTTTACTATATCTGAAAATATCTGGTCAAAACTCCAGTTTAAACAAAAGTAATTTGCAATGGCCAAATAGAAAAGAATCATGCAAAGAATGATTATGAGCAATTGCCACCAATTTAGCCATAAAAGCTTCGACTTCTCTAGTTCTATGGTTCACATTTAAAACAACATAACACTCATAATCTCCCAAATTTGCAAAATTACCCCAAGTTGCATGAGAATTAATCAATCTCTTAATTGTGATCAAATTCTTTTTAATGATGAAAAAGTTACTGTTTACAATGTGATTTTTGCATAACTTATGATATTCTAATTTTATGAACACACAATCATCAGGATTAGATTTGACAGCAATTAGATAATGTTGATTCAAAATACTATTCTGTTACAGCAAATTGGATAATCAAACAAATTGCATCTTCAAAGCATTTAATATTGTTCAATACATTTTGTTTTTATCTATATGAGCCAAATAGATTCCTCAAAGCATTGACAAACTAACCAAAAACTTTTTAAAAAGAACTTTCTGCCCATTATCTGTGCAAAACTTATGCAAAAAATTGATAATATTAATAAACTTTTGATGTTTATAAACTGGTGGTTTAGTAACATACCAATTGAAATCGTTAAAATTTTTTAGCAAGTAATTGACATGAAATTTGTATCTAAATGTGTGAATTTTATTTATAATCTTTAATGCAAAGATCAAATTATTATTGTTTAAAGAACTGGAACTTAAAATGCTGAATTTATTGTTATTAAAATCTTTTTGGTCATTATTTTTATCATTATTATTATTTTTAAATTCATTAAATTCATTAATCATTAAATAATCAATAACATTATTATTAATTAAAGTCATTATTGTTTATTTAGATCAATATAGTATAATCCTAAACTGAATTATTATATGTCAAATCTAAGCACAAATTTGAAAAGATAAAATTCTTCTTAACCAAAATAAAATTTACTTAGCTTATGCTAAATGTTTTTCCAATTTTGCAGAAATGTAAATTTGTTACTGTATTTTTATTTTTTGTTGTTTATTATTTTATTGATTGATTTATTTAAGGTCTTTGTACCATCTTTTAAAATTTTAGGGACCCACTTGGAATATTATTAAAAAAAAAAAAAAAAAAAACTCCGATTATTTAAGATCTGATTATTCAAAACCCAAACATTTGAACTTAATAATTCTAATTTTGCTATCATACAAAGAAACTTACCATTAATAAAAACTTATTAAACCTCTAACAATTCAAATTCCAGAAATTATTCAAAAACCTAAACATTCGAAGTCCAATAAATTCCAAATTCTACTATTATACAAGAAAACTTATCTCTAATAGCCCAATAAAACCTAATTCTCACAGTACCAATAAATCAGTAAAACTTATTTGACAGCTCTGAGTCAGAATATTGGAACATAGTTACAATCTACTCTTATGTGTTATATATTCAAATAAGAGCCAATTAGTGAGAACAAATCGAAATCAGAATCAAAACTTAATCTCAATTCAAATTCCATTAATGATGACAATGATTCAAACTCCACTAAATATCAACAATGATTCAAACTCCACCAACAATAATTCAAACTCTACTTCAAACACCAAACAATATATTATGCTTCTAGATCTTACAATGGGGCAGAAATTAACTCAATTCAGTAATAATAATAAGGGCATTATGTCTGAACATGCACATAATACAGATGCAAAATTTGAACTTAAATATTCTGGACAGACCAATATAGTTAAAAGCCCCAGTCATGTATAAAAATTAGATTTAAAAATAACAATAGAAATTACAGCAACAACATTGATACAAAAGAAAAACTTAGAAGATTTTACAGAAGCTCAATATTAAAGAAGAGAATAATGTTACTCATAAAATATAGGAATTAAATATTAGTACATAAATTAGCCAATCAAAATAGACATAGTAAAAGTGAAATTTCAGGATTTTTTTCAAAGGAATTACAAGATTTTTATATGAGAAATTACAGAATTCCAAGAATTTTAGAATTCCTGGCTAGAGAATTGAGGAATTCAAGGAATCTTGTATAATATAAATTATATATATATAGTAGTAGTATTAAAAGTTAGAAAATAAGTGAATTAAATTCTTAGAGTTAATTAAACTCACTAATCATAATTATTAAATACAAAAAAAAAGAGAATTTCTAGTTAAGAATCTTTAGATATCTGAGTTCTATTTTCTAGTTAGCATCTATACATTCACACCATTAATAAATATACTTATTAATTATATCAATCCAATTATCTACTATTAATACTTTATGTTGATAGTAAATTATACTTGACCATATTGGAACAATAGCTCTTAATTATGACTATTAACAGAATACTAACTTGTCTTGGCTTAATTTTTTTAATTTTTTAATTTTTTTATATTTTTTTTTTATATTTTTTTTGTTGTTTACTAAATGAGAAAGGATTAAGCACTGAATTGTTGACATCAAAAGACTGGTAGAAGACCTAGGAACAAGAGTAGAAACTTATTAGATTAAGGATAACTTACTAAGGGATTATTGGCCATTATACTGAGAAAGAAATTTGATGGAATTGCAATTCCAGGAGGCTAATGAAAACAATTATTGAATCTCTGTTCATTATACAAAGAACTCAAACTCAAAATCTTTAGATTACAAAAATTTTCAGATATTACTATTATATCAGCTATTAAGCACTAAATTATGAATTTGTTATTTGTTTTGAGATTTCAAATAATTACCTATAACACTGGTTAGTCAATAATTCCAATAAGCATTTCAAGAAAGCCAATCAAGCTTTAATTAACAAAACACATTGTGGAGAAGAAAAAACTTTTATAGTGCCTGAAACACTAAAAAAAAACCAAAACCAGAACCAGAGAAAAAGTTATTGTGAATTAAAGCTAATAACACAATCTGAGCTCATAATTTGTTATCAAAGACAGCAGAGCAAAAAATAAAAACACTTTTTTTTATGTACAATCTTGTCAATTAAAAACAATTTTTATTTAAAACAGCTCTTTTAATTGTTTTTAAAGGCTTAAAAATAGATGCAATTAGTGTATTACACTTCAAAGCAAAATATTCAAAATGTCTATACTTTTTACAAAAAACCAAATTTATTCTAGTCCAAAAGAGCTTTATATTACTTAAAATTGGTTTTGTATAAAAGACAGATTTCAATTTTTCATTAGATTTAAAGCCAATTACAGTACAGCAAATCCTATTACTAATATTTAATAATTAATTTATGATACAAGTTTTTCTACTAGCTTTTTTCAAAAGAGTCTTAAGATTATATGTAATTATTTTTATTGGCAAAATAAACAAAAGTGTTCTGAATTGATTTCTAGATGCCCAGATATTATGATCTCTTATAGCTTTGACTATGTACACAGAATTTTTCCTAATTAAAAATGACTATTTTGTTGTCAATTAATCTGTTTGTTTCAATTTGGTAAACTTAACCATAGCCTTTGTTACATCTTAATTAGTTGTAATTTAATTAACACAATTTGACTATATTTAGCAACTGTAATAATGATTATTTTTTTTGACATATCTATGAGAATTTTCTTAATTACTATAGTTCAATTTGACTTAATTTCTTATCTTTTGAAATTACTGTTTATTTTAATTTCCTTTTTTTTAGCCAATAAAATAATTTTATTCATGCTTTCTTCTAAAGTAAATGTAGATCTAATGATCTTTTTAAATTTTGAGAAAATATTAATTCTCCCTCCAAAACTATTGATAATTGAAAAAACTTTTTTAATGTACTAAGTTTTTACTATTGTAGATTTGTTTTTTATGGCTGAAAGATTAATGTCCAAGACAAAAAACTTTTTAATTAATATTTTAATTTTAGTTTTCACAATTTTTAAGTCAATTCATCTATTTTCCAAAGAAATATTGAGTAGAAAAGAGAGAGATTTTTTATCTTTATCTATGTCATAATTAATAATACCAATAAGAAAACCATACTTCAAACTGATATTGTCTTTTTTTTTGCTTTAAAAATGTTTATTGCTGAACCAAGAAGAGAGCTATTATCAATATTCATAAACATACTATCATTTTTACTATTATCAAATGCATTTGTTTTTATTTAAGTATATATTATTGCTAATATTAAGTTTAACCAAAAAGATATTTTTTTTTATCACCAGAATACTTGATATTGTCAACTGAAATCTTTTTTTTTGGAAAAAAAAAACTCCCAATAGAGTCTTAAAAAGCACTTTTAAGTGCTTTTTTTTTGATATACTATTACTTAAAACAGCCACTAAGTCTATTACAAAGAGATTATTTGTTTAAGAAATATTGTAAAAAATTAACAAAAAAAAATAAAAACCAAAAAACTTCTTTTTTCAAAAAAACACTTTTTGAGAAATTTGGAAAAAAAAAGAAGTTTTTATTATTATTATTTTAAAATTACTATTATATTATTTTATAATTAATTACATTTTTATATTATGTATAATTTTTTTTTAATTTTTAACTTATAATAATAAATCAAAATATTTAATATTACAAACAATTAAAAAACAATATTTTTAACAACTTAAATTTAAGTTTTCTTATTAAAAAAAACAAAACAAATAATAAAAGCTTGTTTTTTTATTTATATATATATTAATTATTGTTTATTAATTTTCTAATACTTTTTTTATTTGGTTAAAAACTTTTTTAATAGAATTATATTTTATAATAATATGATTAATTTGTTTATATTTAATATAAAAAGACAAAACTAAATTAATTCAACATAAATTTATGTTTTTAAAAACAAAAATCATGTAAAAAACATTTTTTAAGATTTTTTAATTTTAAAACAAATAATTATATACTTAATATAATTATAAAACACAAAGTTTTAATTAATTATATAAATTTTTTTATTATGTAAAAATCAAAAAATCAAAAAATCTATAAATTATTATATTTATTTACAAAATATAATACTAATTTCTTAAAATTTATATTTTTTGTTAATATTAATTATTATTATTATATATATTAAATTTTTTTAATTAAAACAGATTACTTAAATATTATTAATTTAATAATATTATAATTAACAAATTTTATAATTTTTTATTATAAGCTAATAATATATATTTTAATTAATATTATTTTATTAAATTAAAAAAAGTTAATTTTACAACTGTTTTAAAAAGACTAACAAAATTTTTTTAACAATTACTTTTAATATAAATATAAGTTTAATCTTATTATAAAAGTTATTAATTTATTACTTTAAGATACAAATTTAAAATTTATGTTAAACTTAATTATTTTTATATTTTTTAGCATTAAAATAAATTTTATTTATTTATATTAATAGCAAAAATTTTTAATATTATTGTTAATTTTAATTTAAATATAATAATTTTTTTTTATTCATTTAATAAGTAAAGTCCAAATGCTACCTAATAAAATACATCATTATATGATCTAAACTAGGTGTGAATTATGCTTTTACTACACGTGACCAGCCACTCAGACCAGTCAAAACAACACTAAGCACTTATAAAAACAAAAACTACATCACTAACACCTGAAAAAAACAAACAGGACTTATGAAACCCAAAACTGATGCCAAATGCATCCATGATACCTAACAACCTAACTACATTAATCGAGAGCTGCTCGGATAAACCAGAAACAGAGATGGGAATAGAGCCATCATGAGGAATTAGCCCACACTTTTCCATAAAGGCTCAGTGTTTTGCATGAACCAGCCAGATATCCTCCCAAAAAGCGAGACAAAGCCCATGCACAAAGTCCACAATCCTTTCACACCCAATCTTAGAATCACCAAAACCAAAACAGACTTACAACACCAACTACTAAATACAAAGCCCTTATACAGAGCCATGCCAATTCCAACCTCCAAAACACAAGAAACCAGTAACTGCAAAACACACAAAGAAGAGTGAAACAAACCAGAAAGAAACTCTCAAGCCAAAACATGAGCATTCAGCAACTAAGCATGACTGGTGGTATCATGAGAACAAGAAAAAACATGGTCCGAGACTTCGACATCACCACAGAACAAACACGCTATACTGAAGTAACTCTTATCATATAAACACTTGCATATAGCAACAGACAATCGCCAATAGAAGGCTTTCATAAAATATGACCGATAGCCAGCCATTTGTACAGTAGTAAAGCTGGCAGCCAAGTAAGAATCAGGATGCTATACTATAAAGGATCTGGACCAGTCAATATCACCATGCAAATTATCTACCACAACCCGAGAACCAGATCCAGCCTTTCAGTGCACACGATGAATACCACGAAAAACATCATGAACAAAGTGCCTAGAATTCCCAGAAACCGCAGTACCATTAGCACTCAGAAAACATTCATTAATCAAATAAGGCAAACACCAGACAGAGAAAGCAGCATCCTTAGCAAGCACATAATAATTAAATAATAATTAATATTAGTTATATAATAATTTGGTAAAAAAATTTAAATTTTTGTCTATTTGATTATTAAACATGTAAATATTAATACAATAATAAATGTTTTTAATAAAATATTTTGATTACTTATTTTTGTTTAATCAATTATTTATCTATTAAGCTAATTTAATAATTTAAATTAATATAAGCTATAAATCAATATTGAAATAATTAATTAAAATATTTTTACATATATAAAATATTTATTTTTAATTTAAGTTAAGTGAAGTATTATAATTATATTACAAAATGTCATAAATAGCTGCAATCATTATGGATATTTAATTGATTGCATTATGTTTAATTTTATCATGTCAAACTTTAAGTTGTAAAAAGTACCAAGTAAAACTTTAAAATGTTAGTTGATCTATTATTTGACATAAATATAAGTATATCAAATGTTTTAAAGGAGGAATTTTGACATCATACATGATGGCTTATTAATAAAATAGCTTTGCTTTTTTGAGCGGCTTAGAACCTCGGGTTTCAGCACTGACTTTGGCCATCCCTTCTGCTGCAAGCATACCAAAAAAACATAGGCTTCCCGATATTACCATAAATTTAGCAGTAATGCTTCGTTCTAACAATATTTTGCCTTCATCTTCGCCAACCCTTTTTAACACAACGAATACACCTATTTCCTCTTCAACAAACAGCAACAATAATCAGCAGCTTTCGTGGGAATTTTTACGGAAACAAGCTCGACAACTTGAAAATGAAATAGAACAAAAACTTACCAGTTATTCCAAAATAGCTGCCTCTGTTGGTCGCACTAGAAATCGGGAGTTGGGCAGCGGTAACGCGAGCCTGGCAGGTCGCGGAGGAAACAACGTTGGTAACTCTAATGAGGCAATGGAGCTAGAGCTAGATGAATTAGTGAAAAAGGTAGCTTAACTTGGAAGTTGATCTCACGGATATTAAAATAACACCTCAACAACAATCTCTCTATTTGTGTTTTCCCATAGCTGTCTATGGTAGTCAGTTCCATGGCAGAGGTCGTTGATCGACCCTCATCGACCACCACAAACCCATCCATGATGCATATGTTGCAAAGACATCGTGATATTTTATACGATTATACAAAAGAATTTAAAAAAACTAAGGTTAGGCCATTCTGGTTTAACGTGCTTCTCGTTGATTTCTTTCTTCCGGTTGCCGAGTCTTCTTAATTGGGAATATTTAAATAGGCAAATATTCAAGCTGCACGGAATCACGCAGATTTACTAAGCTCGGTTCGAGAAGATATTAGGTATTATTAATCTCTTAATATTAACTGGCAACTTGATATTGTGATGAAATTTTTAACTTTCGCGAAGTTCCTTTAAATCAGGTGCCACTAGCGAAACTGATTATTTTCTAAGCGAGCGAAGTCGTATTGAAAGCTCACATCGAATGACTGATATAATAATTGAGTAAGTGAGAGTTGATGTTTTGAGTTCGCAAAGCTTTCTCTAAATTCCCAGTTCACATTGTAAATGTCCGAGCCCTTCACATTGTTATGACGCTATTCATAACTATATTCTTTAATTTCTTTTATTAGTTGATTCCTACCAAAAAACTCATCAAATACTCTCATTTCAATTTAGGCAAGCTTATGAAACAAGAGAGGAGTTTGGGCGTCAGCGCGCCACATTACTCAATATTAATAGTCGGATGGGTGGAATAAAAGGCAAGAATTTTCTCATTGTTTAGTCCAGCTGTGATTATTCTTTATTTAACTTGGATATTTTGCAATATAGGTTTGTTTCCCAGTCTTAATTCGTTGATTGGCCGTATAAATACAAGAAAAAAACGAGATACGTTAATTTTGGCGGTTGTGGTGTCTACATGTATTATTCTCTTATTCTTATACATGAAGAATATTTGATATTAGGACGGGTTTTGAATTAGAATTAAATAAATAAATATTGAATAATGAAAACATCCCAGATTCCTTAGATCTTCCGACTACACTATACAAAAAGTTACATAAAAAATTATTCATGTGAATTTTTTCCCCAAAATTCCAAGTAAAATGCCTAACAAGGTTATTATCAGCGCATCAAGAAGATATCTTGATATGGGTGGCTGAGTTTTTGGTGTTCTTAACGGTACTACTAAATTGCGTGTTGATTTTACGGATTTATTATCCATCTGATTTGGATCTTGTATAGGGTTTATCGAACTATTAGATGATCCTGCAGACGTAACCACAATAGGTTGGCTCGTACTTTGGAGATTATCTATAAATTTGGGATTAAAGACAAAACTATTAATAATTCCTCGTAATATCGACTCACCCTAAATTTCTCACTTTACCTTTTGAGTCTGAACTAGCAGTGTTTTCGGATTTTCCTTTGTTAATTTCATCATCGTACACAAAAGAAAAAGTGGGTATACTAGGATCTTCATTACGAACTTTATTTTTCTTGTTCTGGGAAGTCGAAGTCTTTCGACCAGATGAGGGCTTTTCATTGGGTAAAGAATCAATATTTGTAATGCCACATGTCGGGCATTTCCACTTTCGAGATCTAACAGATATATAGGATGAGATTCTAGTTTGATTGCAAAAATATATACGGACTAAAATCAAGGGTAAGCAACCCACTTTACAGCCAAAACTTTTCGTTCCACTTCAGTATAATCAATACCTCCAATGGCGCCATTGGCTGAAAATTTATAATTCAAGGTATTTAGATTTTTCTCATGTTTCATAATATTCTGGCGATCTACTGACCTTTTGTTGTCATAAATCCAATCAAACCCAACAATACTGTGCGAACTATAATTTTTGGAGTGATACCGTGAAAGTGAGTGATATCTCAAAATATTCCCAAAAAAGGTTCCATCTTAAATTTGACTCACCTCCCCAAGCTGGTAGCCAATATTCTGGGTGATATCCAGTTATACTCAAACAAATTTTTTTGTTAAGTTCAAATCGGCCATTAGGCTAAATAAAGAAAAAGAATTGAGCTACATGAATCTACCATAATCTTTTGAAAATATGCAATAATTTTTGAAATATGATACAAACCGTCATTAGCATTAGATTGGGTGGTTTAAAAGGGTACTCTGAGGGAAAGAGAATTCGGCCATGATATCTGAAATAAATTTAGGTTAAAATTCAAAAAAGGTCAAAAAAAGTAGACTGAATCAATAAATCGTGCAGTATAAAATACCGGCCACCCTCAAACTCTGTACTCTCAGGTCCGCGAAGGACAAAGTGCCACTCAAAGAGATTGTCCTAGTAAAACGAAAACGTTGAGCTTTATTTCTTAACTAAAGTGAATAGGTGTCAAGAACTTACCTCTAAGGGGTGTGCTGCATAGTCACTTGACTGATCTTTCTGTAACTCACGAGCCTCTTGAAGAAGACGTTTCACCGCTTGAATTCAAAAGTTTAATTAATTGTAAAAAGAAAACAGAAGAAACGTCAATGACAGGTTTATCTCTTTTTCATACCTGGGCTCCTAAGATTAAAAGAATTCGCAGAAGCCATAACTAATAATACTAACCAAAATTTTAAGTTCGTAGGGAAACTAAATAAAAGAAGATAGGATTCCGTGGTGTGACCTAATTGGGTATTTCTCCACATGTATGATATCTGAAACTCCAGGGTAATTTCCCATGATAGGTTGTGTCACATGAAATCTGTGCAAATTGAAATTGATTTTATATCGCTTCAGATTTGTTTTTCAATTATATATCAAGATGTCACTATTGCAAAGTTTACTTTTAGTTTTGCTCTTAGTCTTTATTTTTTTACTTGTGGGCTATCAAAGCTTGATATTTGGACTTAAAAAGCATATAGCTAAGACTGTAACTAAAAACCGTAGAGTTATCCTTGAATCATTAAACCTTACTTTAGATACTAATAGACCACCTTTATTACTTGGCTTCTTTCATCCCTATTGGTAGGACCTGTTATATTTGTGTAGCTACTTGCTCAAAATATTATTTTTACATTTTTGAAAATGATAGTAACGCTGGTGGTGGGGGTGAACGAGTATTATGGACGGCGATTCTTAGCATTCAAAAACAATACAAACACGTTGTGTGTGTTGTATATACTGGGGATACAGATGTAACTAAAAGTGACATTTTAAATAAAGTCAAGGTAAAATTTAAATTCGTCTTACAATATTAAAAATTAACATGATTGAGAAAATGATAATTCGAGGGAAATGAGTATTTGGAATTATAATCATTTCGACGAAGTTTATTAATTTATTCCAGGCGCGTTTTAACATCTCCTTAAAACCAGATACTCTTGCCATTGTTCATTTGTACAATCGTAGATGGGTTGAGGATAGTCGGTGAGCGGGCCTTGCGATAAGCATTCCCCATAATTTTTTGAAAATTAGCAGTGTTTGTATTTTTGACTGTGGATCCACATTACTAGGTATCCTCGGGTTACTTTGCTAGGACAAAGTCTGGGTTCTATATACCTTGGCTGGGAAGCATTAAGTAGACTTGTTCCAGATGTTTATTTTGGTGAGTATTAGATCTCAATCTTACAGTCATTCTATTAAAACATTTGAAACAATCAAACTTTTCCTTTTTTCCGAAGATACGATGGGTTACGCGTTCACTTATCCTCTTGTGAAAAAGATTAGTGGATGTAAGATTGCGGCCTACGTGCACTATCCAACAATAAGGTGAACGCCATTTACCGTTAGTTTTTATTCAACTTTTTCCAATTTATTTACAAATCTTCGAGATATTTTCAGTTCAGATATGTTGCAAAAAGTACAAGAAAGAAGACCAAGTTTTAATAATCAAGAAGAAATAGCACGAAGTTTTATATACACTAATGGAAAATTATTGTAAGTTTGAATTACAATTTGGATATTACGTACTAATTTCGATTTTCTAAAGATAACAAGACCGTCTCGTCTTCAATATTCAGATATTATTATTTATTTGCATATTTTTATGGGGTGGCTGGCTCGTTTGCCGATGTCATTATGGTAAATTCAACATGGACCAAAGGTCATATCGACCAATTATGGAGAATCAAAAGTCGAATCGTGTATCCACCATGCGATACTCATGAGCTATGTCGAACTGAATTGGAAGGAAGGGAAAGTATAATAGTTAGTGTAGCACAGTTTCGGTAAGCGAAATTATCTTTGGCAATGCATTGCAAATCTTTTGTAAATTTGGTACTAATTATTTTGTAGGCCAGAAAAAGATCATCATCTCCAAATTAGGGCCTTTCATAGGCTACTAATAGATCATCCGAATCTACGGTGTGAGCCTACAAACATTCAATTAGTCTTGATTGGAAGCTCTCGTAATAAAGAAGACGAAATACGGATACAACGGCTGCAGGAAGAATGTAAAAAATTAGATATTTGGGATAATGTCCATTTTGAAATAAATGCGCCTTTTTCTAAATTGATGGACTGGCTATCTAGAGGAAAAATTGGCATACATACTATGTGGAATGAGCATTTTGGAATTGGTGTTGTTGAATATATGGTAAGCTTTTTTGAGAGCCTGCCGATAGAGACTTAGATGTTGCTTATTTTTTTGATCAATAATGTAAAATCAGGCTGCAGGTCTTGTAACTGTTGCTCACAATTCAGGAGGCCCTAAGATGGATATTTTGGTTGAATATAATGGAATGAAAACAGGTATTAAAGCTGGAAATTAATAAAATGTTATTTAAAAATCAAATTAACATTATTTAAATAATTCTTCAAAGGGTTTCTTGCCGACGAAACGCAAAATTTTGCTTCAGCTTTATTTAACATATTAACGATGCCCGCTCACCAATTAAAAGAAATCCAAGTCAACGCAAGAGAGCACGTAAAGGAAAAATTCTCGGAATCTGTTTTTTCAGATTCAGTCACGAATTTATTGAGATCATTACTGGAATAGAGTTCTAATAAATAATTATTATTATATTTAAATAGTTAAAATAAACAGTAATATGAAAGAGCCAACCGTTAGATGATTTTCGAACATTCCAGAATAAAATATCATTTCGTATTATTAATACAATACTGTTTTTAATTTGCTCCTTTTCATTTATATTTAATATAAAAAAAAAGTAATTTGATTTAAAACAAGATTACTTATGTACAAACAAGATCTAAAAAACATAAAATGTTGTGATAATAGGCTGTTTTTAAAAAACTGGTTATTGTTAAACACTTAAAAAAAAAAAATTTTATTCAATTACAAATTAATGTAATTTACACAAAAAACCAAATTTTGTTAGTTTAAAATATTAAATAACAATTTAATAATTTAATATTTAAATTCCAAAAAAAGTAAAAACTTTTAACAATTAAAAAATACATAAATTAACTCAAAAATAAAATATGTTAATGCAAAAATAATTTGTTAATAAACATATTATTAAAAGTTAAATTTTTTAATAGTTTATATATTTTTAAATATTGTTTGGTATTTTATAATATTGTTTGATATTTTTATAATTTTTTTTTTAATAAACAGAGCCCAATTATTATTTAATATAATACAACTATTTAGAATTCTAAATTAAATGTAATTTATATATTTATTATATATAATTAATTATTTGGTCAATTAAGACAATACTACAAAATTATATTAACAAATATATTAATAATTACATCAAAAAAACATGTGATTAACATTTAACTCAAAATTAATAACTTGTTTTTTGGCCATTTTTAATAAATATACAATATCTTAAGACATTATAAAAGATTATAGTTAAAACTCATAATTTTTATTAGTTATTATATGTAGCAATTACTAATATTATATAATTAGCCACTCTATTTTTAGATAGTAATTATTAATCTAATCAATAATCTGATTATTGATTTAATTTAATCATTAATCTAATCATTAACCTGATTATTAACTTGATTGTTAACCACTTTTAATAGCTATATAAACAATAAATTTTTTAGTTATAAAAGAACATAATCAAAATAACAAAATAAAATTCACTATTAATTATTTTCTCTTATATTGCTTATTTTTTTTCCTTATCTTTAAGTATCTAAACATCCTAAAATAAAAAATTACTTGTTGGTATTTATATATCTTATTTTTTTTTCTTAATTTGTATTGTTAAGAATTAGTCTAAGAAGCAATTGCTTGCTTTTGTAATTTATTAGATAAAAAAACAATTAAAAAACACAATAATATCTATTATTAATTTTAAAAATTGTTAAATTAAGACATAAAATAATAGTAATAGTGTTATTTTGTTAATAATTATAAACTATTCTTCTATTTTCAGATTTCCAAAAAAAATTTGCAACTGTAATTTTTTATAAGATTAATTATGCACATTGAATTTTTATTTATTTAATTCATTTTTTTATTGTAATTTTCTTTTTAATTAATTTTATTATCTTATAATTCTGATTTTTTTTGCTATCTATTAATTTGTTATTCCAATTCATAACATAAAAATAATGTTCTCTATAAGATTGTTACAATTTATTTATATTTACTATAACAATTAGAAAAACATTTTAAAGTATATAACAAAAACAATCTAGACTTTATTATACATAATTTTTTGCTTTTTTGTTTAATTTGCTTTTTTGTTGAAAAACAATCCAGTAGACAATTCTAAACTTTTTAAAACTGGTTTCTAAATAAGCATTTAGCTGAAATTTACACAGCATATACAACTTATTTCTTTGACCAAATTTATTTTGAAGACAATCTTAAAAAAACAACAATATTAATTAGCTTTTATATTCAATAACTTTTAAACAACAGTTTTTTAACTTTAAATATCTGAATTATCAACTTTATATTTGGATTGCTACTTATTAATTAGCTAAAACTTCTTTTAAAACAGAAAAAAAAAGTTATTAAACTGTTTTTGTTTTTGATTTCTTTTCAAATAAATCAAATTATTCTACACAAACAATTATCCCTGAATTAATGACTATTAATTTCATGTAAACAAATATTTTGGCTGTTTTTTAAAGCATACAAACTGCTTTAAAGCAAAGAAACAACATCTTATTATTTTTATTCAGAAATAATACATAAGATCTAATTAAATAATTAAATAATTTTAAAAGAACAGCTATTGTTAATTAATATAATACAGAATACAAGTTCCAAATCATTGGTAGCTATCTTTAAAGCTTTACTGCTACTTGGTTTTTACAAAAAACTAATGCTAATGTTCACCAAAAAATTATCAAATGAATATTAACAAATATTAAAAAAGAAAATATCTTTTTTACTACTTGGTTTAAAATTACATTTAGAACTCTCATTTTAATCTTTAAATGACATAAAATTAAAAAAAAACTCAAAATCCTGATAAAATTGTAACTAAATATGTTAAAGCTATAAAAAAACTTATTAAAAAAGTAGACTCTAAAAAAAATTAAACAAGAAAACAAAAGATTTACTCTTTTATCAAAGAATTAAAAACTAATCTCTTATATGTTTTTTGGTCTTAAAAGCTAATTTTACAATAAATATAATTATTAAACTTGCTCAAAAAATTAAACACAATTAAAAAATACACCTAAGATTCACTTTACTAATCTTTGCTTCTGCTTCTATTTTGGTTTTTGTTTCTTAAATGGCTGTTAATTTTTTTACTATTCAAACTCAAGATTTTAATAAACAATTAATAAATAGACTTACAGCCAATTTTGTCTAATTACTAAAACTCTTAGTTTAAGCAGTTAAAAAAACTCAGCAACTCTAAAGATTCAGATTTGAATCTCGTTTTAATTAGCTTTAGCAGTCTTTTTATTAAAAACAACAAAATTATGATTCATTTGTGTATTATTATTGTAAATTAACTGAACATTTTTCAAAAGATTGCAATAATTTTTTTTATTTCTATTAGTTTCTAAAACCAATAATAATCAAAACAACAGACTTAATAACAATAGTACTTCTAATCAAAACCCTAATCATGCTAATATTAATTTCTTTGAAAAAATTTTTTTAGTTAAAGTTACTGTTTATTGGTTTTTAAATTGGTAAATACACTTTTAAAGAGTAAAAGTACAAACCAACCAGAAAAAAACTTTTTTTATGCTTTTAATTTAACTAATAAGAACCATAATATAAATAAACTAGTTATTAACCTCTTTAAATTTACAAGAAAAAAAAAAAAGCCAAAATTAATTTTGTTTTAGATCTTAACAAAATTTCAACTTCTATTGTTGATAATAATGAACCACTAAAAGTTAAAGTTTTTAAAAATTTTTCAAAGTTAAAACTCTTAAAAATAGTGCAAAAATTTGGTCCTTATTTTATTGTTAAAGATCTTATAAAAACTTTAATACACATTATCTTTGGCCAATTAATAATTCATCCATAGTTTAGAAAAAATTTTCACAAATTTTTAATTCCAAAAAAAAAACACCAAAGACTAACAAATACTTTTATTAAGTTAAACTCATTAATAATAATATTTATCTTTCTGATTTACAAAGCCTAAGTGGCTAGTTACTTTATTAATTTTAAACAGTAAATTATTTGTTATTATTATTGTTAAACACTTTTTTGAAACAATTGAAAGAAAGATTGATGAATTTTTAATTTGGCTTATAACTAATATATATAATAACAAAAAAAAAGTTTTGACATAGCCAAAACTGTTTCTGTCTGCATTAATAACATTAGTATTAAAACTGATATAGAAGTTTTTAAAGCAAAAAAATACACTATTATTGTTGGCAATAAATGGCTTAAGAAAGCAAAAATTTTATTTAATTATAAGCTTTGTAAACTAATTATTAGATATGATAAAAAACTTATTATAGTTAAATATTACTATTAAACCATTTCTTTAGTACTTAAGCAAAACCAAGAAGAAAAACAATCAAATAATAAAAATAATAAAAATAACAATAAAAAAAAACAAAAAAAAACTACTGAGTTTGTCTATACTATTTTTATTAACAATAATAAGCTGCTAGATAATATTAAAGCTAACAGAAAAAAAATCATTGTAAATAGCAAATTAATCTGTTGGTTCTATTATAATATCTTTAAAAAAATTTTTAATAGAAAGTTTAATAAGAAAACCAAATATAATTAATAATAATATAGTCTTTGTGTCTAGTACTAATGTGATAAATTATTGTATTTTCTTAATAATAAATACAAATTCTGTCTAATCTATTAATACAATTGAAAACCAATTAGCCTAATATTAAAAGAAAAGATAAAAAAAATACAAAAGTTTTTTGAGAATAAACTGTCTAAGTTATAATTATTAGTAGTGAAACAAAAAAAACTTTTTTCAGATAAAAAAAAGTGAATATTAAAAATCTGTTAATTAAAAACAGTCTAGTAATATCAAAAAAAAGTAATACTTTTAAATAAACTTATATAATATAACATATTATTACTATTAGAAAAACTTATCTTATTCACTTAAAGTCTTATTAATCTAATTATTACAATTATAAATTTATTAAAAAATAAATAAACCAGATAAAAAATTTTGAATTCATATAAAAAACCAAAAGTAAATAGGCTTTTTTAGTTGTAATAGTATCTGAAAAAGATAAAATCTTATTCTTTTGTATTAATTACTGTTAATTATTATTATTTTTAATTTTTTTTTATAGAATTTATTAAATATTACAAAATAGTTTTTTTAGTATATTAAATATTAATATTTCATCTTAATTCCAATTAGTTTTTTGTAAGTTTCTCAATTTTATTTGTATAATAATGTTAATATTATATTGAAAGCTTTTTTTTAATATTGTAATATAAGTTATTTTTTAATTTTTAATTGTTGTATGTATTTATGTACTTTTTTTCAGAAACTGAACTGAAATCTATTCATTGTTTAAAGTCTTTTCTAAAACTATCTTTATAATTATTTAATGTGTTTTTTTAATCTAAAAACACAAAATATTAATGATTTTTAATAGTTTTCTTAATTCTTATAATAAAATTTTTATTAATTAGTAACAATATAAATAAGGAAAAAAAAACTTCTTTCTCTCCTTTGTCCCAAATTCCTGAAAAAGAGTCATATTTTGAAAGAAGTTTTTTTCTGTTTTTGTATACTGTCTTCCACTATTTCACAAGAATCAAACCCTTTTGTTATTGGCCTGGCTGCCACTATGAGTAATCTTAGTGCTAAAAAAAGGTCTGCCAAAGTCTCGACTGCTAGTTCAGTTGGTGGTGATTCAACTCAAAAAGTCAAAAAGCCTCTCAATGGTGTTAAAATTTCAAGTGTGGATAGGAATCTCAAAGATGGTGGGCCTGTTAGTGTGGACAGGCAATATGCTAGCATGGATATGGATGGAAAAGTCTCTAATGGTAGAGCCACTTCTGACTCCCAAATGAATACACCTAATGCGAAGCATTTCAATACTGGTGTGGCTGTCAGTTCCCCTTTCAGCTCTATTAATTATGACATGGATAATGAAGAGGAAGTTTTTCTTCCTCTCTGTTTGTTTTTTTCTTTAGAAAAGATATGGGTAGACCCCAAAATTGTTAAGTCTCAAGTGGAAGTTGCTGTGAAGAAATTGTTTGCTTTGGACATTAATCTATCTGCTGTGGAGGGGAAATCAGCAACAGCCAAGACTCAGGCTATCAGAAAATTATTTTCAATGATCAATGGTTTTAGGGGGGCCACTACTCCCTCAAAATTTGAAGGGATCATCTGATCAACGTTTACTTCATCAAAAAGCATGGAAAAGACCATGGCATTGGCCAGAGAAAATAACATTATTGTAAACAGTGATCTTAAGAAACAAAGAATTTGCTCAGATTGGGCCATAGTAATCAAGGAAATTCCTATGGATATGCCAAAAGAAATGATCATCGCCGCAGTATCCGAGTTTGGAGAAATTAAGTCGATCAAAATCCAGTTAATTGGTTTATGGCAAAAGGCTGTGATGGAATTCGCCGAACTGGAACAGGCTGTGTCTTTGGCTGCTAAGTGGTCCTTCCTGATTAGTAAAAACTTGGTTTGTGTGGTTATAGCAGTGGGCGATCGTGAAACTTGGGCATCTAGAGATCAGTTCAGGGCGCTTTTGTTTACTTTGCTGGTGGGAACTACTGCTCATGATCTTGGAGATCTCCTTGAAAGGGCTGGTGGGAAAACTTATGTCATAAATTGGTCATTAAAGACTGATAATAGGGTCCACTGTGCTGTTGTTTGTTTTGATTCTGATGAGGTTTTGGAGTCAGCTTTTTGCATGGAGCCAATCTTTGGTGGTGTGAAACTCTTATGGGCTAGGCTGAATTTGGTTTGCTGTAAACGGTGTGGGAAGTTCAGTCATTCTGCCTTGGAATGTAATGCTGAGGTTGCATCAGCTCTCAAATCTTCAAAGTTTTTTATAAGGCCTGCCAACCTAGATACTCATCTCCAGCTGGCCAAATTATATGCAAAGAAAAATGTATCAATCTCTCATCTTGCTGTCTTTGGTGGCAAATCTTGGGCTCAAGTGGTCACAGTTGCTTTAATCTCTTATAGTTTTCGTGCTGGTTTTGGTTCCAGTTCCCCGCCTTCTGGTGTTTTGGGTTCAGGTGGGGCATTTCCTTCTCTACCTGTGGTCAATTCTCTTTTAAGTGCTCGCTTAGCGCTTCTGGAATGCTCTGTGGAGCTTTTGTCTGAACAAATTTCGAACATTCTTTCTCGTCTTAACAATATTGGTTCAGCACCTTTGGCATCTTCCTCTCAAATGGCTCTTTCTGTGGTTGTTTCTCAGTCCCCAACTTCTGTTCCTCTTGTGGTTGCAAAATCCGACTTGGATTTTGACATGGCAGTTGATGATCCTTTGGTCCAGCCTACTTTTTTCTCTCCAGGTGTTACCGATTCGCTCTTGGATCTGAGTAGTTCCAAAGTTGGTGGTCTGGAATTGAAGTTGGTTGTCTTCGACATCTCTATTGATTCAATTTTGGCTAAGTTGGATCAGTTGTGTACTGGCTTGGGTTCTTTGATTATCTCTTTGTCACAATGACCAGTTTTATTTGAAAAATTGCTATGTGTAATGTTAAGGGAATAAACAATCCTGCAAAACAAAAAGACATTTTTTATTGACATAAGGAATCTGGTAGTTTGATCTCAATTGTTATGGAAATCAAGTTGTGTTCCAGTTCCCAACCATAGATCATAAAAAGGTTTGAAAGTGTTCGGGTTTTTACGTCTGGTCTGGATGTTGGGGTTTGTAAGACTGGTGTGGCCATTGTTGTAAATGATTCTCTGGCTCGTCATGTTTTCAAAGTTGAGGAGGTGAAGGGCAGAGTTCTTTCAATTCGTCTTTTGTTCAAGAACAAGCTTTCTGTGTCTGTCATTGGGCTTTATGCCTGTGCGTCTGGTGGTGACCATTTTGCTCAGGCTTCTGTTATTAATTTATCCATTGCTGATACTGTCAACAAAAGTTCTTTTGTTGTTTTGGGTGAGGACTTCAATGAAAACAGTTCAGTCAAGGGGGCAAGCCTTAGAAAATATTTAGGCTTGGGTCTAGTTAATGTTTTTGGTGGCCACTCTCTAGCTAGGATTCCTACTTGGAGCAATTCAAGAGGCATTAGCAAGGTTTTGGACTACATTCTAGTTAGTGACTCTTTGATTTCAGCTGTTGTGGATTGTGATGTTAGTTCTGTCTCAGAATTTTTTGACATGGATTATTTGGCTGTTTCGATGTCTATTGGGCTGGGTGGTCTTCTGGATGCATGTTTAAACAGCATCCGCAAGCATGCTAATAAGGATTGCTGGAAGTTTAAAATTAAGAATGCTGATAAGAAAAAGTGGGCACATTTTAAAGAACTTTCTGAGTGTGCACTTTTGGGTTTTCTGGATAGGTTCAAGATGGCTAAAGATAATGGCAACTTGGATGGAATGTGGGGGGTGCTAGCTGAAGCCATGACTGCTTCTGCTAAAGAAATTTTTTCAAGACATTGGTATAGTGAATTTGATTGTGTTAAGAATAGACTTTCTTCTAAATTTTCCAGGTTAGAACTGTTGGTTGCCAAGTTATTAAAAGTGCTGAGACTGGATGATACGTTGGGCTTTAATTGTCTGGCTGATACTTGGTTTAAAGTTGACTCTTCCAAAGCTTCCAAAGTTCTTGGTATGATCAGGGATAGTGTGGGTTCTGCTGGCTTGATTAGTTATCTTTCAAAGGTTAGAAAACAATATAGAAAGTCCAAATATTATGAGTCTGAAGTGGCCAAAAGATCTGCTATCAGAGACGCAATTGATAAGTGTATGGAAAAGTTTGATACAGACAAAAGTAGGATGATTTGGAGCATCTTGGAGTGGCCCTTTTGCAAAGTTGTTCTAGACTATTTGGTTGTTGGTGATTCTCTTATTTTAGAACCTAACAAAGTAAAGCTCAAAGTGAATGACATCATGGTTAATTGGACCAGAAAGTGGAATGCTCTTCCTGTCTTGTCTGGTCCCTGGGCACAACAATATGTCCCTTTGGCTTATGTTAATGATAGTGCCTTTAGTCTGGTCATGTGTGATATTACCATGTGTAAGATGTTTTCAGTTGTAAGCAATCTTCCTGATGGCAAAGTTGCTGGTTTGTCTGGTATTACCAATAAGCTTTGAAAACATGCTGGCTGTTTGGTTTTGGAGTGTTTGTTGTTTTTGCTAAACTCTTGTTTGCATTTTGGTGATGTTCTGGTCCATTGGAAAGAGACCTGGGTGTCCATGATTCCTAAGCCTTATGATTGGGATGGCGTTTTGTCGAATACACAGTCTATTGCATTGATTGAGATGGCCAGAAAGATTCTGTTAAAAGTTTTCTTAAACAAGATCTCTTTTGCTTGTAGTAAGTTTGATGTTCTCCGTGATAACAACTTTTCTGTCCTCAAAGGCACTTCCACTCAGTCACCAATTTCAGCTGTGGGTTCAATTATAGAGGATGTGTTGGAAAAAGGCCATAAACTTTGGCTGGTTTTTCAAAACATGCACAAAGTGTATAACTCTGTTGGTTGGCCTTATTTAGAAGCTAGTTTACATCATATCAAAATGTATGGCAAGTTTATCAAGTTTTTTGGCAACATTCACAACAATCACTTCAACAGAGTTATGACAGATTTTGGCCTTTCTGATGGATACAAAGTTCTTGATAGTTTGGATTAGGGTGAAGTTTTCTCACCTCTTCTATGAAGAATTTTTTACGACCCCTTGTTATGTGAAGTTACATGACAAGATCATTTGTGTAGTTATCAGATTAATTTGAACTTTGTGACAAAGACTGGAAGGATTGAGACTAGTGGAGGTATGACTTCTTTTTTCGCGGCTGGTGCCTTTGTTAATGACACTATTTGAGTGGAAAATGGACAAGCCTCTACACAGCACATTTTTAATATGGTCAGTGAGTTTTTCCTTATCAATGACATTAATATAAACAACAAAAAAATGGTTGCCATTCCTATCAACAAAAGAGTGGGGGTTCCTGTTTTATCTATTAATGGCCAGGCTATTGCTGTTGCCAATCCTGGTGTGAATTATCAATATTTGGGTGTTTTTTTGTCCACCGATGATTTGTCTAAGCCGAGTCTTGCCAAAGCCAATTCAGATATTAGGTTCTTCTCAAATATGGTTCTCCGGAAGACTGTCTCTGATAAACAATTCTCTTATCTAGTTTCAGCTGTTTTGCAGTTCATAGTCAGTTATCAGACACAGTTTAGTTTTGTTTCCAAAGCTGTTTGTCTAAAATGGGACGTTCTAATTAGAAAGGGTATTAGGTCGAAAGCCAATTTACCAAGAGACTTTCCCAATAAGGTGTTGCACCACCCCTCTCTTTATAGACTGAAATCTTTTGAACAGTTGCAAGCTGAATGCAAGGTAGCTTCCATTGTGCAATTTGCGAATTCTTCTGGAATTCTTGGTTGACTATTCGAACATTAATTTTTGAATTTGCAGGTTTTGTGCTGGACTTTACTGAATTCTCTTCAATATTCTGTTAAGCTAAGAGTGAACACTTCAAACAATTTTCTAGTGAGTGTGGTTTGTATATTTCTTGACAACAAGTTATCTTTAGATAACAAGCTTCCCTGTGCCTTTTGCTCTTCTGGCTGTTTCCCAATGTTATTGGTATTAGATAATCCTTTGTATTTCAATGTGGTTTGCTCCTTAAAAATTGCTGATGTGGCATATGGTGACTAACTCCTGGACAAAAATGGTTTGGTTGTTAGTTGGCATATGTTTTATTGATGAAAAAGACTTGGTTCTAGAGGCTCCATGCCTTTATGGTTTTTGAAGGCCTCCACTTACTTGAATAGTTGTTTGCATGCTTCCCCTCCTGTGAGTTTAGCTTCTGTCTGTGCTAGTGTTTTAAATTCAACGTCTTTTGCCAATATTCATAAGGAAATTCATAGATTGTGGGCTGATAAGATTGATATTTATACTGACAGTTTTCTTAAAGACTTGGGTATGTTTCAGGTGATGTGTGGTGCTGCCGCTTATTTTCTTAGCTTGAACAAAGATTTAGGGGTGGAGGTACATGGTGTGCTGTCTTCAACCCTGGCTAAATTACAGGCTGTTGCTCTGGCTTTGGAGTGTGTTCTTGCCTCTGTTTCAGTGGCTTTGCACACAGATAGTTAAGTGACTATTGATGCATGTGTGGCTGAATTGGGTCTCTTGCAGCCGGATTGTCGCAATAATTGTTGGATAGAAAGGTGCCATGTGATTGATTTGATTAAATCCAAAGATCTGACTGTCTGCTGGATCAAAGTCAAAGGTCATGCTGGCATTGCTGGTAATGTTATGGCTGACATTTTTGCTGAACAAACTGCACACTCTAAGATCTCTCTCCCTGCCAAGATTAATTGTAGATATGTGGTTGCTGATGGCAGGCCAGTTTCTGGTAATGCTCGCCATTTTATACATGACATTTTTCATTCTATTTGCAAGTTTCAGTGGGAGATAGGTCCTGGCCAAGGGGTTTTGTCTTGTTTGTTTGGTCTGGTTGTCAATTAGAATAGTACCACTCTAGTTTGGCACCCTGACTCTCATATGCTCTCTGGAAATATGTGTCGAACCACTGCTGCTCTTTATATGTACTTCATGAAAGCTGTTCATTTTAAGTTGTTTGTTGCTGTTCGAAAGAGGCTGTATAATAAGAATTACTCTGGTGTGTTATGTCTATTTTGTGGTGATATGGAACTTCCCAATCATGGTTTTACTTGTGTTAAGGATGCTTCTGTGCAGTCGGATATTTTGGGTGACTTTAGTGATTTGTGGAAAACTCTAATGGGTCCTGATCTAATGTTACTGTCTTTTGTGTTACAAAATTTCTCTCTGGGGGTGTCTGATGTTGGTTTGTATTTGGTTTTTTGCAAGGGATTTGTTCTCAAAAGTTGGATGGATGAGGCCATTGCTTCTCTCGGTAACAAGAAGAAAGCGGCCTTTGTGGTAGTGGATTTCGTCCATTATTTGGCTGAGAGTCATAGGTTAAACCTCTGGCTTTTTAGAACTAAGTTCAGGTCTGACATAGAAAGAAGTGGTTTGATTGGTGATGATGTTGTTGTGGCTGGTGCTCTTGGTGTGGGTGCTCTGCCTCTCTCAGCTGGCATGATCTGTCTTATTAGTGTGTTGGATTCTCTCGATGTCAGTTTTAGGAATAGGTTCTTGTTTTTGTCTGGTGCTGTTCATAGGGTTAGTGTTTCTATAAGTGTGTAGTATTGCCTTGATTAACTCGAATGGCCAGTCACATGTAGCAAATGCATGAACCATGTTTAGTTGGCTACTCTTCTTTGTAACTTATTCTAGACTTTAGTTGGGCTGTATTCGTTAATAAATTAAAAAAAAAAATATGAATAATTTTAATCAGAAATTATTTTTTTAAGAAATTTAGCTAATGAATAATAATTTTATTCAATAAATAATACAAGTAAGTTTTTTAATACTTTGAATTATAATAATTCAGTTTTTAATATTTTATTTTTATTTTTTTTGATTAAAAATTTCTTTAAATATTTATTTCAAAAGTAAAAACCAAAAAATAATTAAAGTAAAAACTGTTTAATGAATTATTAAATAACTTGTTTTATAACTTATTGTTTTTTTTAATATTAAAGTTATTATATATATATATATATTTGTAGTTTTACAAAAAATATATTGTAATACTTTTTTTTGATATTTTAATCTGGTGTTTGTTGCTATTATCAATTGGTATTAACTATTATTGAAGGTTGATGTTTGTTATTATATTAATCATTATTTTTTTAAAATTATTATTGTGCTATATTATAATTAGATAATTTATATTATTTTATAAATTTTTTGCTAAATTTTTAAAATATAACAAAACTAATAGATTAATTTGTGATTAATATTAATTTATCCAAAAACTAGCCAGCTTTTATTACTAAATTACAAGTATTAAATATTACAACTATATTTTATTAAGTTTATTTGTAATATTGTTATATACACAAATATTAAAATTAATAATTAATCTATTAAACTTATTTTTAATAATAAATCAACAAACAGTATTATTACAAAACAATATATAAACCAATTAATTCACTAAGTTAATTATATTGTTAATATATATATTATTATTATTAATAAAACCATAAAAATTTTAATTAATAAAATCAATAATTTTTTTTTAAAGTTAATGATATTATTATACTTATCTAAATTTTTATTATAAAAATTATTTAATATTAAATACTTATTAATTATAACTAACTAATTAAGATTAATATTATACTTAATTAGAATACTTAAAAACTTCAATTAAATTATCAAAAATATTATGAACTGGTTTTGCAGTATATACAGAAAGTATATGATTTGGTTGGCTAGAAACATCTTAAAAAGAGTTTGATTAAGATCAAAATATATAGCAAATTTATTTGAATTTTTGGTAGTATTCATAGAAGTTATACCAACAGAGTTATAACTGATTTTGGTTTAACAAGTGGTTATTATGTTCATAATAGTTTAGACCAAAGAAAAGTTTTTTTCCTACTCTTGTGACATATATTTTATGTGCAAGATTAAGAGACAGGAAAGTATGTATGAATACAGATTAAGTTCTTATTTTATTTTCGAAAGTGGTCATGCTGAGTTTTGGACTGGGCTTTTTTCTTTTTTTGCCACTAGTGTTTTCATTGATGATACAATTTGGGTTGGTAACAGTCAGACTGCTACTCAACATATTTTTAACATTGCTAGTGAATTTTTTTGAATCAACAACACAAAATGGTAGCCATTTCTATCAATTGCAAAGTCAATAAACTTTCTTTGTCTATCAATAGATTGCTTATTTCTATTACCAAAAAGAAAGAATCTCATTGATACTTGAGTATCTTTCTTTCAACAAATGGTTTTTTGAAGCTTAGCTTGGCTAAGACACATTCAAATATT
This sequence comes from Geosiphon pyriformis, assembly GCA_016748015.1. Lineage (NCBI taxonomy): Eukaryota > Fungi > Glomeromycota > Glomeromycetes > Archaeosporales > Geosiphonaceae > Geosiphon > Geosiphon pyriformis. Next base: position 17,284 of record JAAOMT010000571.1, on the reverse strand, counting down.
TGCTTTTTTGTTAATCTGGTTCTAAAAAAAGCTGTTTTAGATAAACAGTTCTTGTATTTGGTGTTAGTCATTCTTTATTCTATTGTTAGCTATAGAATGCAGTTTAGTTTTGTTCTAGTTGGTGTATGTAACAAGTGGAATGTTCTGATTTGTAAAGGCTTAAAGTCCAAATCAGATCTTTCTATTGATTTTTCTGGTAATATAATCTATTACTTTTTATTTTATGGTTTGAAATCTTTTGTCCAAATTCAGTCTAAAAGTAAAGTGACATTCTATATTAGCTTTATAAATTCTGGTGGAATTTTGGATTGTTTGTTTGCTCACAGGTCTTATGACTTGTAAGTTTTGTGTTGGTGTCCTGTTTATTCTTTAAATTTTCTTGTTTGTATTCAGGTTAGTTTATCTGATAACTTTTTGGTAGGCATGATTTGTATTTTTCTAGAGTGCAATTTGTTCTTGAGTGGCTTTTTTGACAGTTTTTTTTGTTTTTGTGGTGGGGTGCTCATGTTTGCTGTTCTTAATAAGTTGGAATTTTTCAAGTATTTTCCTTCTCTCCAAAGATATAACATTGCCTTTGTAGATTAATTTCATGATCATTATAGTACTGTTTATGATTGGTACACTTTTAAGTGGTGGAAGAGATTAGACCACTGTGGCCCAACTTTTAAGTGGTTTAAGCTTTTTATTGTATTTTTTGATGGCATGATCTTTTCTTCTACACATTCTACTGTTTTGAATGGCATTGGTTCTTTGAGCATTTTTAAGTCTCGCAACTTTGGCTCTGTTTGTGATCAGCTTTTTCGGGTTGTTTCTGGCAGTTTTTTGGTATATATGGATAGGTTTTTAAAGAACTTGAATATAGTTGATATGAGAACTGATGCTACAGTTTTTTTTAAAGATATTGATTTGAGTTTAGGTATAGGTGTTTTAGGTTTAATGTCATCTATTTTGGTAGAATTGAAAGCTATTGCATTGGTCTTGAAGTGTGTTCCCCTATTTAGCTCTGTTTGCTTGTTTTTAGATAGTCAATCTGTCTTGGATGCTTGTAAGTTCGAACTAAGTTTGGTGTCTCCAGACTTTCACAATTAGTGTTGAATTAAATATTAACATATTGTTAATATTGTTCATAGTAAGAATTTAAGAGTTTCTTGGCTCAAAATAAAAAACCACTTCAGTATTTTAGAAAATAAGCATGTTAATGTATTTGCTAATGCCACTTTTCTTTCTGATTGGTACCTTTCTTCTTATTTAAATAAATATTTTTTGGTAGTTGATAGTTGTATGGTTTCTGACAACTCTAAACACTTTGTTCATGATGTTTTTCATTTCATTTGTTGTGTCCATTAAGAGATTGGTTTTGGTTCTACATTTTTAGATAGTAATCTGCATTTTAATATTAATTGGCTCAACTCCTTATTGGTGTAGTACTCTGATTTACATATGACCACTGGTTTTACTAACAAATTTACAGCTTCTGCATGCACTTATTTTATGAAAGCTTTGCATCATTGGCTGCCTATTGTCATTTGGAAGCAACTTTATAACTGACATTACCCTAGTGTGTTGTGTTTGTATTATGGTATTGTGGAAGTGTTAGATCATGCTTTTTTTTGTGACATTGATGGTTTTACTTGTTTTCAGATATTGGATTCCTTTGTAGCTTCTTGGAAGACTCTTTTTGGCCTTTCTTATTCTTTATCATGTGTGTTGTAACTGTTGTTGGCCAGTATTTCTAATGTCTCTGTTTCCATGGCTCTCTTTAAGAGTTTTGTTTTTGATGGTTGGCTTTATAAGACTATCTCTGCTTTCTACAATCCCAAGATTGCTAATTTGAAAATTGTTTCAGTTAAATAATATTATTTAAGAACTAACTTATAATATATTAAAATATATAGTTAATTTATTAAATTTTTTAGTAATATACATAAAAACAGAGTAAATAAGATAATAATTAACTTTGGGTTTTTATATAGTTATAAAATACAAAAGAATATAAAAAATATTAAATACTTAATATAAAATATAAAAAAAGCTATATATTATAATATTATTACTAATTTAAGCCATAATTTTTTTTATAATTATTTATAATTATAATTTACAAATCAACATAAATAGTATCCTTGTAAAACACAATAGTAGATTATATATATTTTTTTTTATTAACAGTTTAATGAGTGCAGTCCAATTGCTATCTAATATACAGAATCAAAACTATAAATTCCAGCTAGACACAATTCACGCATTTATTACATGTGACTAATTACTTGGACTAATCAAAGCAATACTACACACTTATAAGAACAGTAGCCAAATCATCCGAACCAGAAAAAAACAAATAAGGCTTATGAAAACCAAAACTGACTCCAAAGAAATCATCAATACCAATCAACCTAACTGTACCATCCGATAAACTCCATGCTGAGCCACAAAATGTTACAGACAATACACCTGAGTTATTGACCAAATTATTCTTCTCCATATCAGCTCTAAACTGGGATCTAAACTCTCACAACTCAAAACAATGTTATATTCCTATGTTCTACACAAAATCAGTAAGAATCTGGGCAGTCTTTTTGCAATTCTCAAATATCCACACAGCTTCTTCAAACCATCCTACAAGCACAAAGTTTTTGCAAAGAAGGGCATATAAGCCAATGTCATGTACACATGAGAGAAGAGTTTCTAGGACCACTAAAGATGCTGGGAGATAAGAGCCAGACAAAAACCTCCAAACTGCTATCTACTCGAACAAAATCTCACTATGAGAGACAGCTTTCTTGCTACAAGTGAACACATGATTTGAGAATTCAACTTCACCACAATACAAGCACAAAATGCCAGGATAATTTTTGTTATAAAGTCTCTTCCTAACTGCAACAGGCAATCTGCCATACACAGCCTTCATAAAGTAGAAATGCAAACTAGCTGATGCTCTACTTGTTAATCCAGATAACATGCCCAAATCTGGATGCCAAATGGCCACAGTCCTAACCCAATCAATACTATGCACCAAAAAACCACACAGAATCTTAGAACTGGGGCCAATTTTCCAATGTGTGTGATTCACAAAACTAAAAACATTATGGATAAAGTATCAAATATTACCAAATATTGGCGTGCCATTGGCAATCATAAAACATTCATGCACATTAGTTGGCAGCAGCAAGGAGGAGTGGACAGAAATGCCTGCTAACACATCTGCACAATCGTTACTCATCACACCAGAGTGGCCTTTAACTTTTGACCAAACCACAGAAATGTTCTTTTGACTAACCAAATTCACAATGTGTTTCTTTTCCATCCAGCAGCAATTAAAAAAATTAGGAACACCCATTTTCAATTCTGAAACACATGCATCCAAAGCAGCTTGACTGTCCAAACACACTTCTACTAAACAAAAAAAAGAAACACACTCCAGTACCAGAGCAACAGTCTGTAATTTGGCCATTATTGAAGATAAAAGACCCACTATTTTAACCCTTATACCCAACTTGATTTCAGGAAAAAATGCCACAGCACCTTCAGCCACATCAGTAGAACCAAGCTCTTTCAGAGATCTATCTGTAAAAACAGATATAGAATTTGACCAGACCTCCAGTAGACTATTCTTGACATTAGAGAATTGACTAGAGATCAAAACATTGTTGACATCCACTATAAGATTATCACTGGAAGATGCTGACAAAGGAATCACACCATGTAAAAATTTTGAAACCAAGACAAACTAAGAAGACACAGGTCCCCTGGGATTCAGTCTCTTTCAACACCAGAATGTTTGCCAATCCAATATTTTACCATGTTTGTCCAAAAGTCTGTTGCAAAAAGCCACACCAAATCTCTTCAATAAACCAACCCAATTATAATACAAAGAAGACCCCAAGACACCAGAGACAGAATACCTGCTGAAATTAAGAAAAGCACTAGGCAAATTGTTCACCAATGAAATATTATTGTTCAAAAAAATATGCACTATTCCAGCCAGGAAATTGTTAGATGGGCTAATCCATAATCTCACCAGAAACTGCAAAAGATTTAGAGAGGCCCAGTTGAGAACTTGCAAATCCAGGAACCAGTGTCCAAAAAGCTGACCAACAACCCCAAAAGCATTAGAAAAATTAATGACAGAAGCAGACTTTATCTTAGCTTGAATCTGTTTAAATGTTTTTAGATCATATAATGAGAAGTGATACAGCACTTCATTCGGAAAATCCCAGGACAAACCAGCCTTTAACTTGAAACCTTTTCTGATCATAGCATCCCAATACTGTTATGGGTAAACTTGGTAAATAATGGAGATGGTAACATTTGGTGCTCTTAATTATTGGTGATGTGTCTTCTGCATAATTTTGTTGGCTTAGTCTTGATTATCAGTCTTTGAAGGTCTATTTCTGGATGTAAATTTACCCATTGAGTTCTTTGATTATAAGGCACAGAATTTGTTTTTTGTCAATTGCAACATCTTCTGTAAATGTGAGCTTTTTTCTCCAAGCTAATGAGCACAGTCATTAGGGTCTGGCAGTGTCTTTTTGCTCTTCTGGTAAGCTAACAAGATAACATTAATATCCAAAACCTAGGGGGAGCCTCTTTCTTTTACCAGGCTATCACGAAGTCTATTCTTAGACAGTCAATTTTACTATGTTGCCACTTTACAAAAGAAAATAAGAAAAAAAGAAAAAAAAAGAAAAAAAAAAGATAAATTAGTATTGTTAATTGTCATGATTAAGAGTGATTGGTCCAAATTGTTAATAGTCTAAAACAGTTATATTAAAAGCATCTATCCTAAAACAAAGATACAAAACAATGGTTAATTCATGTAAATCCCACACAGTTTGAGAACATGAATTCATGATTCTGATTTCTTTGATAATTGATTTATTTCAAAAGATGAATATGGAAATATAATAAATAAAGAGGGGTGATGGATATTTGTTTTTTGTCTAGTGGTTTGTATCTATCTGTCTGTTTTTTTTCTTCTACACTACTCACTTTTATACATTCTTTTGGTTTTATAGAATTGCTTTTAATTGTTTTGTTATTGCTAACTATTGCTTTTGTTATTTCTGTTATTGCTTTGTTCTTCTATATTATTCCCAGTTATCTTATGTTATAATACGTTATCTGGTGTTATTATATGTTATTCTGTGTTGTTCTCTATTATAACATATTATCTGGTGTTATTATATGTTATTCTGTATTATTTTACATTATAACGCATTATCCTGCACTATCCTAAGTTATAATGCTTTATCCAATGTTATTGTGCACTATTCTGTATTATGTCACATTCTGGTCATGTTTTTTCTAACTTCAGATCAGTTTTTCTACTTAAGTAACATTATTCCTCTCCTTTTAGTATTAAGCTCTTATGAAATTATATGTATCTGTTTTTATGTCTTTGTTTGTATAATATTTGATGGTTGCATCGAGTATTGTTTTTCATAAGTTTTTGAACTGTTGATTGGTAATTTATTCTATATTGTTAACTGTTATCATTTTTATAGATCCATACAACAGTCTGTTTGGACAATGTTGGAAAGTGGCATATAATTGGTATGCTGCTTTGTAGTATAGGATCAGGTTGCTTCTTCCTACAAATTTTTCTACTTGTTGCATTGCTTCTTTGTTGAAAGTTTTCTGGCTGAGATCTTTATATGGTGTCTTTAAATCTAGTTGTTTACCAATTTTGTAGAACCAATATGCTGGAGAAAGTCTTTTTTTCTATTTTTGGGTGTTGTCAGGTGTCCACTCTCCTGTTTTAGGGAGTTCAATCTCATAAGCTAAAGCTTTTTTTATTTCTTCTAGCTTGAGGACCAAGTATCTTCTTTTATAAAATAATTCTCATTCCTCCATGCTTTTTTTAAGCCCCATCCAAGACAAATTAATTCTTTTTTGTAAAATTTTTTTCTCAGGTGGGGTGTAGAGATGAGAATAGTTAGTTCTAGTTAAACTTTTGCCCATCTCTTTCTTCCTCTTATCTCTATATCTTATTTCTTTATTATCAATTATAATTTCTATTTGAGATGTCGATTTTTGAATTGTTTTAAATAATTGTTTAGATAATTTTAAAATTTGATCTAAAAGATCTATGTTGAAATTTCTATCATTTCTTGCTGGGTAAATTAGGATGGGGGATGTGATTAAACACTACTTGAGATAATCAAATGCTTTCTGTTGATCTTTTTTTCACAAGTATAATATGTATTTGGACAACAAATGATGAAGTGGTTTTGTAATGTTCGAGAAACCTTTGACAAATTGATAATAATAGCTTGCCAATTCTAGAAATCTTCATAATTCTCTGAGATTGATTGGGACTAGAAAATTCTTGACTTTTCGGACCTTATCTGCATCAGGTTTGACTCTATCTTTGTTGATTACATGTCCTAGGAACTTTAATTTGGTTTTTTCAAAGAAGCATTTATTGGGATTGAGTTTCAATCTGGTGCTATGAAGGTATTCAAAGACTTGTTGTAGATAGAGCAAATGATCATTGAATGTTTCAGAGAAGACATTGGTGTCATTTAGATATACTACAACTGATTTCCACAGGATTTCTTTGTATACAATATCCATGAAGCACTGGAACGTAGCAGGAGCATTACAGAATCCAAAAGGCATTACATTAAACTCGAAGTTTTCATCTCAAATGGTAAACACTGTTTTTTTTTTGTCTTTGGGGTCTATTTCAATTTGCCAGTAACCACTTGCTAAATCTAATGATGAGAATCATTTCTTTTTCCCTAGATTGTCCAGAATTTCTTAGATGAGGGGAGTAGAATAACTATTTCCTCATGTGACACTATTTAGTTTTCAGTAATCTATGCAGAATTGCACTTTTCCATTTTTCTTGGTAACCAAAACTACTGGGGAAAACCAAAGGTTTAATCAGGCCATTGTTGAACATTTGTTGAACTTTTTGTTTGATAAGGTTGTCACCAGATGGGAGTACTTAGTAAGCTTGTTGTTTAATAGGTCAAGCATCTCCCATATCAATCTGATGCTTTATGATGTTGGTACATCCGAACTCATTTTCACTGGCAAAAACATCAGCATACTAATTCAGAAAAACTTTGAGTTGCATTTGTTGTAGCATACTTAAGTTTTCTAAATTTAATTTATGGATCTCTTCTAATGTAAACAAGTAACTTTCTTTTGGCAAATTCCATACTTGTGAAGTGATGTCGCAAAATAGGAATAACTGTGTGAAATCTGGAATGGACTGGGATTTTTTAGAATGTTGAATGTCCAGTGAGATAGAACCAATGAGAGTTCCTTCAGGGATTTCAATCACATCTTTTGTGGGATTGTGGATGAAGATTTTGAAGTGTTTATGGGCTTTGGTTGGTAGGTATAAGTTCAGCTAAAGAACAGATTTCAGGATTGGCTTCAAATAACAGGACTTGATCTTGGATTTTTTAATTCACCTTGAGGAGATATTGTCAGTAAAGGGGAATGGAGATAACTGTGTCAATGTAAATAAGTTTTACCTGATTACTGTTTTCCTCCATGAAGTTGATTGGTACGTTTCCCTTTCCACTTGATCTGAACCCATTAATTCCTCAGGCAATGAGGCCTAATTCTATTCAGGTTGTTACTGGGGTTAATTGGGGTATTTTGACTAGGGGTAGAAAGATAGCTTGAACAATCTTTTCTTGTAATTCTATTTTGTAGGGTCAGTCCAAATTGTTCTGGAGCATCATGATGATGTTTCCTGTGTAACTGGCATTGATGATTCTTTCTTTTACATCAATTTCTTTCTTGGCTAGACTAGATTAAGAGACAACTTGTACCATTGTACTAACAAAAATTTCTAATGCTATCTTAAGATCTATTTTTACAAAGGAATATAAGGCTATAATGATGGGTAATTGTCTAGGGTATTATAGGTTAAAACCAGTATTGATGTTATGCACTCTTTTGGGGCAAATTTCTTTTTCATTGTTACTGTACTATTTTAGCTCTAGTTCTTTGGATAGGTCAGGATATACAAGATACTGTTCTGTTTTGGTCTCCTCAGTTAGATCTTGAAACAACATGTCCTCAATGGTCAATTCCTCTTTTTTCTCGAGCTTAAGTAGTTTGGTAATCGGGAACAGTATTTTTGGAGGTAGATTGAACATGAGATCACATTTGTTGCAGTACTGGAAGTGACAAAGAATTAAACAATGATCGCACAGTTTGGTATTTAAGTCAGCTAGTCTCTGTTTCTGTTCTTCTCGAGTTAAGGCCAATTCTTGATAACAGTCCTGAAATGTGTCTGGGTCATCTATAAAGAAATTTTCAATAAGGTAATTAGGTTCATCATATTCGGGTACAAATAGATTTTTTTTGATTTCTTGTATTTCGCTAAGTATGGTACTTCTGGCTTTGGCATTGGCCATTTTCCATATTTCGTGCTCATTATGTGGATAACTGTCTAATCAATTGAGTACTTGTCTTCAGGCATCCTCGATCAGAGTTTCTTTTTGTACCCAATCATTGATCAAGATGGTATATTGACACACTTTGTCACATGTCTCTTCTCTGCCAGGTACATCATTCCAGAATCTTTCATCTAACAAGATCTCACCACAGGCAAAGCATGGTATACTGTCCTATTTGCTTTGTTATTTCAGTTTTCCAAATCTTTCCATTATGCATGGTCTGCAATAGTATTTTGTGGCAGTTGGCCATTTTTCATTATCTCCTATACATGTGCTCATGGAAGATAACTTTTTCCCACAGTCGACACAATTTAATTTTGGGGTTTGATAACATTGACTTCTTTGACTTGGGGCAAAATAGCCTGCAGATGCCAATTGTAGTTTTTCTTCTGCTTTTCCCTTTCTTTTTTCTTTCCAAGTTGGTGGTGGGGGTAACTCTGTTCAGAAATCATCCACCCATGAAACCTGATAGGTTTTTATGATTGGTGGTAGTGTTGTGTCTTCGAATTTAATTAGCAGTTCCTCCGAGCTTTGGACTTGGAAATATCCACATGTAGCCAGGACTTGGATATGTCATCCATTAAAAGTAATCTGTAATTCCTGTGTGTTCCAGTCAAGAGTGGTATGAGCTTTGACCAACCAGTCGTTTCCAACAAGAGCTTAATATTGTATGGCTTTCATGACTAGAACTTTAGTAGAAATCTGGATTCCATTGATCTCAAAAGAGAAATTATCGATTTCTCCAATAGAAGTTTTGGTATTGCCATTTACAGTAATGATTTGGGCAGTTGTGGCATAATCTATTTGGTGACCTAATTGATTTATGAGTTGTTTCATTATTATACTGCCTGCTGAACCACTGTCTAGAATTAACTTAATATCTATGTTCCCAACTCTAGCATTCGTGTACAGAGCCATAATTGGTTTATCCTGATTAATGGCAGCTCCACTGAAAAAGCTAGTGGTGTTCAGGTGGTCAATGTTAAAGGGAAATATGATGGCAAGGGTGGTGTTTTCAGTAATAGTGGTGAGTGGAATGGTATTGTTGATTTGATTTTGCCTTGAAGGAGTGGAAGTTTCTCCTACATTCTTCCCTTCTAAAGGTATAGAACTATAAAAATCCTGATTTTTAGTGAGACTAAGATATGAGACTTGGTTAGGGTATCCAGTTGGTGCTGGTTGAGACAGGGCATTACTATGATTTAGAGATCATGATGGTACACTGTTAGTTGGCCTCTGATTGTTGCTGAGGTTCTTCTATTCTTGGTTGTAATCAATTGCACGATGCTTAAGTTGGCTATTAATAGAACTTTGGTACTGAAGTGCTGCTTGAGTCATTGGCTGTGAAGACTGGTAGTAGATCTGAAGTAATTGCTGAGTATACTGCATTTGTTGTGAGTATTGAGGCAGTTGATATTGAGGCATGGGGTATTGGAATACCATGTTTTGAGGGTATCTTGGGTGCTGATATTGATTTCCTTGGTTTTAGTCCATTACTTTCTTATGGCAGTTCTGGATGATGTGTTCAGGTTTCTGACAATAGTAACAATTGTGGGAATTGGATCTCCAAGGTTGTTGTTGTTGCTGGTGATTCTGTTGTTGTTGGTATCTAGTGTTATTACTATTCCTTCATTGTGGTGGTTGGTAGGGTTTTATAGTACTGGCTAAAAATCTCTTGATTTTCTGAGTTAATTTCTTACTTAATTGAGTTATTTTTGTGTCAATATCAGATATTTCATTAATAGCCAGGTTAATGGCTTAAGTATGGTTAGTTTTTTGTTCTGCTAACTCAAAGTCACAAGCAAAAATAACTGCTTTTTGTAGGTTTGTTGGGTGGTAGGGTTTTACGGATCAGAGGAGACTGCTTTTTAATCCTTTGATGAATTGGTTAAGGATTTGCACCACAGTATAGTAATCCCTTTCAATGGCCTGGATTTGATAAAGAATTTGGTTAAATCATTCAAGATAAGTAGTTACTGCTTTATAGTCTTTTTGTTTTATAATACTGAACTGATTTTGTAATCTGATGAGAGTATTGGAGTCACAGAAGTATTGCAAAAAGACAAGTTTAAAGGCAGCAAAGTTGGTTGGTTTCTCTGTAAGGCTTTGATACTATGAGTCTGCAGTTCCAGTCAAAAAAAATGACAACACTTAAATGGTTCTATCATTATCCCAATTGTTGGCAGTGATGGCTTTCTCAGCTTCCACAATCCATATATGTGTGTCATCTTTTTCACCAGAGAATTTCTCTAATTTGGTGATATCTTGGTAAGCCATGATCTGGTGAGTAAGTGGAGTCTTACTGATTGATGCCAGGGGGTTTGGTGTTTGTATGCTAAAGAGTTCTCCTGGTGCTAATTCTGGTTGTTTCTCTTTGTTAATTTTCCCAATGGGCTGGAAGATAGCTGTTTCTTTAAAGGGGGTGGTTGATGATTCAGTCAATGGTTGGGTTAACAGTAATTCCTATGTCAATGTATTTCCATCTGTTTTATTAAGTATTGGGAAGAGATTTCCAAACAACAATCTGTATTCTCCTAATGATTTGGTCCAACTATATTGATTCTAAGAATATGGATTTTCAGGAGTGCATGGTGTTTCTAACTGGGTTTCCAGGAGTGGGTTGAATACAATTTGAGGTGTTTGATGGTATAATAGGATTGTTAGGAAGAAAAACCTTGGTTTCTTGTTGACTGTGGACTTGGCTTGAACAGTTTCAGGGTTATTGGATTTGTTTTTGTATTCCTCAGGGTTGGATTTCACTGGTTGTTGTACTTGAGAGAATCATCTTGCCATGTAATATTTAATGTCTGTATCAATTATACACAGAGTTTTAGTAATTGCTTGGGTGGTTATGGCTGTTAAGTATTCTAATAAGCTTTGATAGATTTGTTCTTCCAGTCTTTTTGTGTTGGTTGCACGGCCTAATAAGCAGTCAATTTTTGCATTGATATAGTTACAAAAATCACTTTTTGCATAAGCAGTTTCTGCTGGTATTCCTAAGTCTTTTTGAAAGTATTAAAATAGTGTTCTTCCATATGAGAAGTGGTTCTTTTCTACTGTTCTAATAGTTACCACTTTTGTGTATTTCTGGAGTGCTCTGTCTCTGTGGATTTATAACCTCACAGGAAGCACCAAATGTTACAGGTAAACTTGGTGGGTAATGGAGATAGTAATGTTTGGTGCTCTTAATTATTGGTGATGCATTTTCTGCATAATTCTGTTGGCTTAGTCTTGATTATCAGTCTCTGAAGATCTATTTCTGGATGTGAATTTACTCGTTGAGTTTTTTGATTATAAGGCACAGAGTTTGTCTTTTGTCAATTGCAATGTCTTCCGTAAATGTGAGCTTTCTTCTCTGAGCTAATAAGTGCAGTCATTAGGGTTTGGTGGTGTCTTTTCACCCTTCTGGTAAGCTAACAAGATAACGTTAATATCTAAAACCTAAGAGAAGCCTTTCTCTTTTACTAGGCTATTACAAAGTCTATTTTTAGACAGTCAATTTTACTATGTTGCCATTCCACAAAAGAAAATAAGAAAAAAAATAAATAAATTAGTATCGTCAATTGCCATGATTAAGAGCAATTGGTCCAAATTGTTAATAGTCCAAGGTGGTTATGCTAAAAGCATCTGTTCTAAAATGAAAGTACAAAACAATGGTTAATTCATGTAAATCCCATACAGTTTGAGAACATGAATTCATGATTCTGATTTCTTTGATAATTGATTTATTTCAAAAGATGAATATGGAAATATAATAAATAAGGAGGGGTGATGGATATTTGTTTCTTGTTTAGTGGTTTGTATCTATCTGTTTGTCTTTTTTCTTCTACACTACTTGCTTTTATACATTCTTTTGGTTTTACAGGATTGCTTTTGATTGTTTCATTATTGTTAACTATTGCTTTTGTTATTTCTGTTATTGCTTTGTTTTTCTACATTATTCTCAGTTATCCTACATTATAACACATTATCTGGTGTTATTACATGTTATTCTGTGTTGTCCTCTATTATAATATGTTATCTAGTGTTATTACATGTTATTCTGTGTTATTTTATGTTATAATACATTATCCTATGCTATTCTAAGTTATAATGCATTATCCAATATTATTGCATGCTATTCTGTGTTATGTCACATTCTGGTCATGTTTTTTCTAACTTTGGATTGGTTTTTCTACTTGGGTAACAATGCCGACAAATGGAAGAGGACACAAAACTAAATTGGATGTAATAATTAACAATGGGCTAAAGAATAGCTGAAACTAAATACAAGAATTGTTTGTCAGAAATAGTCTTATGTAATACTATATTGGTAAAGAACTTCACGTCAGATTAAGCTTTAGCTAAGCTGGGCTTGAACAGACCATCAGTCAACAAGAATATATCCAGATATCTATGAGACACATTACATTTGGTGATCAAAATAGGCAACTCACTAATCCTGAAAACAGCATTTTGAACCCTCTGGTTGATGGGAATGGCCACTGTTTTGTTATTATTAATTGAAATATCATTAATCACAAAAAACTCACTAGCAACATTTAATATAAATTGTGTGACAGTCTGACTACTCCCTACCCAGATAGCATTGTCGACAAAAGCACCAGCCACAAAGAATAAATTTATTCCACCCATATTGTTTATTCTGCCTGGTTTGGCCACAAACTTGGTATCAATCCCATAACTACATAAACTCTCCTGTCTTTTAACCTTACACAGTAAGGAGTTATAAAAGATTCGCCAAAGGAGAAGAGAGAACACTTTACCTTAGTCAAAACCATCCAGCACCCAGTAACTATTTGAGAGACTGAAATCTGTCATAACATGGTTCCACCTATCTTCATAAATTCTACCAAAGAACTTAATAAATCTGTTACACATTTTAATGCACCACAAACTAGTCTCCAAGTGATGTCAGCCAACTGAGTTATATGCCTTGTGCATATCCTGTAAAACCAACCAAACCTTTCTGTCTTTTTCCAGAGCATCTTTCACCACCGAACCAACAGCAAAAATGGAAAACTGTATAGAGATATTATGAAGAACTGAGAAGTTATCCTCATGCAACACCCCAAACTTACTGCAAGCAAAAGAAATCTGATCTGAGAGGATCTTAGAAAGGATTTTGTGAGCAGTTTTCAGTAGAGCAATAGGATGAGTGTTTGTCAAGACTTTATCCCAATCATAAGGTTTAGGTATTATGGAAACCCATGTCTTTCTCCACAAGATTAGAACCTTGCCTACTCTCAAACACAAATTTAGGAGATCCAATAAGCTCTTGAAAATGGTCTCATCACAATGCTTCCACAATTTATTAGGAATACTACTAAGGCCAGCAGTCTTTCCATCTGGTAAGTGTTTAACCATCTGAAAAAGCTCATCAAAACTAATAACATTTATAACACCAAAGAAAGCATCATCATTTACATATTGTAAAGGAGCATACTGACAAGCCCAAGGAATGGAAAAAGGTGTAAATGCTAACCACTTTCTGGTCCACCCTTCTATTATTATATCAACTTTGGATTTGACTTTACCAGGATCCAAAACAAGTTCATCATCCACCACTAAATAGTTAAGAACCACCTTGCAAAATAGCCTATCTAAAATACTTCTGATCATATGACCTTTGTCTGTGCAAAAATTTTCCATTCTCCTATCAATGGCATGCCTAATTACAGCAGCTTTAGCAGCTTTAGCCTCATGCATCTTGGAGCAGTGGTAACTCTTCCTAAGCCCAGACAGACAAACAAAAACATCCTTGCTGCTGACACCATCATTCAACATGTCTCGAATCTCAAGAGCCTTATATTCATCAGCAATCAGCCAAGCATTGAGAAGAGAACCAGTTCTAAAAGCATTACCAGATTAAAGAAACATCACCAATTTAGCAACCAGGAGTTTCAGCTTAAAAAATTTTGAAGATTGTTTGTTGGAAGAACATTTGATCTCATGAAACCAATGTCTAGAAAACACTTCATCAGCTGAATTGACCAACACTTTTACCAAACAAGACCACATAGAATCAAAATCTCCATCATCACTAGCAACCAAAAACTCATTAACTACAAAAGAAAACTCAACTAAAGAACACTCTTTAAAACAAGTTTATTTGAGACCATCTGCATCTGTAATCTTGAACTTTTATCAATCTTTATTAGCTTGCTTGCGCAAACCATTTAGATGAACATCCAAAAGCCCACCCAGACCAACTGACATTATAACAGCCTTGTGGTTAGTGTTAAAATAATCAGAAACAGAAGCCACAATCTAACCAGCAACTGCCAAAGACAAATTATCACTGACAAAAATATAATCAATTGTTTTTTCAGCACCCCTTGAATTGCTTCACATAGGAGCTTTGATCAATGAGTGTGTACCAAATAAGTTGGCCAAACCCAGATCCAAACAAAACCTAAAACTTGCACTTTTTTTAAAATTGTCTTTATTAAAATTACCACCTAAGACCACAAAAGTATTAAAGTTCAGAACTCTTGTGATAAAAGAGTTGACTTCTATAGCCTGACCAAACCTAATACCAGAGGATGCACCAGTATACAAATCCAGAACCATAACTGAGAGTTTGCCTTTGAAGAAAAGACATACTGAAATAACCTGACCAAGGATCTCATCAATTTTAGAAACATGACAAGCCAGAGAATTGTTCATGATAATGGCCACCCCAGTTCCAAGAAACCCTTTGTTTACACCAAATGAAAAAATTCTAACACCATCAAACTTGTTTATAATCCATGGTTTACAATCAGACTTCAATTTCATTTCAGTAACAATTGAGACCATATTTCCAGATTTCATATGTCAATGCACAATATCCTTCTGTTTTGCAGGATTATTCATGCTTCTGACATTACACATCACAATTTTCCAGACTAATTCACTTATTGAGAAGGAGATTGGGAGTGCACACTACCAGTTAAGACCAAACTATCAAGATGGGCTGACAAACTCAAAACAAAAGCAGAAAGACCTTCCAACATAGTTTTAAACTTAACCATGTTAGGAGAAGAGAATGATTTCAGAAGTGCAGCAGTTTTACCATTAGTGGCCACACTCGAGCCCTCTCCCATCACTATATCACCCACTTGATTCTGTGATGGGAGGGTTATCAGCAGCTAACATCTAGGGCTAGGCTGGGAAACTGCCAGAACAAGTGAGTTCAACCTCTTAGCCAACTCACTAATCTGTTCTGTGAGACTAATAAGACTGCTTTTCAAAACAGCAAACCTCTTTTCAACATTAAAAGCAACAGGAAGAGTAGGCTTTATCTCTGAAGAGGAGCCAGGATTGATCGAATTATTCTTCACAGAAAGAGGAGGGAATAAAGATCTACTAGCAATCTTTGCCCAAAAAATCCCACCAAAAGCAACAGAATGAGCAATAAGAGCCGAATACTTGGAATAGATGACAGCCAGTCTGTTTTTATCCACATCTGAAAGCACTCTACGAGGAGATTTACTAGGAGAAAAATTCTCACCTACAGAACAACTCAATAACATATGACCTATTTTCCCACACTCAGCACATTTAGAAAAACCCAATCAAGACCAATGCAGATTTATGCTTTTTAGAACTGAAGTAGTATTTATGACAGCATCCAAGGATTCAGCTGATTTGAAACAAACAATGGCACATCTGGCCCAAGCATATATAACAGGGTAATGATTGATTGTGCATGTTTTTCTACCCACTAAGTTGATATAATCCCAAATATCATGCACATTGGTTCTTACTGGTATAGTGTACAAAAGAGCCCTGTGAACATCTCTTTCATCTCAGGTTTCTTTGTCCATATTAAATCTAGCAACATGTACTGCATCTTTCCCAATTAGGATAGACCATTTTGCTGTGACCAAATCAACATGATTAACCCATTCAAATTCTACCACTGTTTTCTGTCATAGCCCCACCAATTGTATTTTGATCAACTTAATTATTCCAAACTCGGATAACGCGGCACACACAGCCTCAGCCAAAGTACCAACAGGAATTTCTTTTATTACCACAGTCCAATCTGAGCATCTAGAAGACTTCTGAAGATTGGTGTTCACCAGAATTTTCACTTCTTTAGCTTTTTTGGAAGCCTATGCCAAACTTGATTTGAAAGTGAACAATGCTCTAATGATTCCAGCAAATTTTGAAAGGGTAAAGACCTCCCAAAACCATTGATTTTTGAAAATAATCTCCTGACCACTTGTAGTTTTTCTTGAGAAGATTTCCCAACCATCTTATTCAACTCAATATCCAAAGTAAAAGATTTGTAAACAGAAATATTGACCAGATTTTTGAGAGGTGGGGGGAGTTCCAATAGAGCATCCAAAAGAACATCATCATCAATGTCACTAAATGAAAAATTTATCTTACCCAATGGCTTGCCTAATGCTTTTTTGGTTTTGATCTTTGAACCAGTAGGTGTCTGATCAGGATTTTCTTTAGCAAAAACATCATCTTTACCATAATCAAAACTGGTCTCTTCCATCAGACATTTCTTTTTCATATCAATACTATCAGACTTAGTGATGTCACCAGTTTCTGAACCCCATGAACAGCTATTTTGAACCTTAGAACCAATGCTCTTACCACTAGAACCATCTTCTAAAACACCACCTCTTCTCTTTTTTCTTGGAAGAACAGGTTTAAAGCCATTATTAAAACTAAAAATCTTAGTAGTCTTTTTCATAACAGCAATACTGCAGCCAACAGTGGTTTCATAGTCAAGAATAAAGAGTTTGAATTTATTGTACTGAATTGTAAAAAACTTCTTTCAAAAAAACTTTGACTTTTTTTTGGGAATTTGGGATGAAGAAGAGAAAGAAGTTTTTTTCTATTATATATATATA